>CM040934.1:1313965-1653219 GCA_023029165.1 Gobiocypris rarus | reverse complement strand
TCACTTTTAAATATTATCAAGTCAAGTCAACTTTATTTATATAGCGCTTTTAACAATGCAGATTGTTTCAAAGGAGCTTCACAGTGTTAAACAGAAAAATAATGCAACAGAATATATTTTGATTATCATACAGTAACAATGTGGGCTTTAGATCAGTAATTAGATCGGTAATTTAGTTTATATGGTTAATTTAGTTTAATAATTAGATTTATTTGGATATTTAGTTGAAAAATGTACTGTTCTCAACTGAGCAAGCCAAGCCAGACGCGACAGTGTCAAACCAAAACCCCATCAGGAGACCTAATGGAGAAAAATAAACCTTGGGAGAAACCAGGCTCAGTCGGGGTGCCAGTTCTCCTCTTGCCAATTAACAAACAGCGTATTATTATTATTCTGGCAACTTTACAGGTCAGAGGTCATAATAGATCGGAATATTCAAAAGATCGGAGGAAACATGTCGGAGACGGGTTTATTGAGGATGATGTATTGATTAAATAATTATTAAATATAAATAATTGAAATATCGGAGTCATCACGCCGGAGACATGTTTATTGAGGATGCCGTGTCGATGAGGCAGCTTAAGGGGGGAGTCTAAATGACACGGTCTCTGCAGACACTTCAGGGTCATGTGTTGGTCACATCTGGGTGCAGGTCCACTGTCTGATCTGGATACAGCCTGGATCCGGCTGACTGCAGTAGACCTCGGGATAAAACAAAGACACTAACATTAGCATAGATGCCATTCTTCTGATGATGTAACGAGTACATCAGGTGTTATGGGAAGTATTCCCAGTTCCGCTGACCTAGATAATGCAGTCTAATAATCATTTAATTGAAAAAGTGTTTTATGTGTATGCCATAGAAAAGAGATGTGTTTTTAGTCTAGATTTAAACTGACAGGGTGTGTCTGCTTCCCGAACAATGCTAGGAAGACTGTTCCAGAGTTTAGGTGCTAAATAGGAAAAGGATCGACCACCTGCTGTTGATTTTGATATTCTAGGTATTATCAGCAGGTCAGAGTTTAGAGACCGCAGTAGACGTGATGGAGTATAATGTGTTAAGAGCTCACTCAAGTACTGGGGAGCTAAACCATGTATTTTTGTAAGTAATAAGCAAGATTTTAAAAACTATGCGATGTTTAATAGGGAGCCAGTGCAGTGATGACAAAACTGGGCTAATGTGTTCATACTTCCTGGTTCTAGTAAGAACTCGAGCTGCTGCGTTTTGGACCAGCTGGAGTTTGTTTATTAAGCGAGCAGGGCAACCACCCAGTAGAGCATTGCTATAATCTAGCCTTAAGCTCATGAACGCATGTATTAACTGTTCAGCATTTTGCATTGAGAGCATGTGGCATAATTTAGATATATTTTTAAGATGGTAGAATGCAATTATTTTACAGATGCTAGAAACGTGGCTTTCAAACGAAAGATTGGTATCAAAGTTCATCACTCAATGTTCCAGTTAATGAACACTTTTGATTTAGGCAGATACATATTACTACAGTTATATTTAACACTTTCGTAATGTTGCTGTGGAAATAATGGTTATTCATGGTCTGTTGTAGGAATTTGTTAGTGCTTTTACACTTTTACATTTTCTTTTGCTGTTCGATTGTTGAAGGGTGAGTAGAACAACGTCTCTTGCCTTCTGTAAGTGAACGGCGCCTTGTGGTGCCATCCCAAAAGAGGCACAAAATCCCTTTCACAGAACTATGACTATTTCTATTCTGTTTCTATTATACAGTATATCAGGCATTATGAGCACTGAGAGGTGAAGTGAATAACACTGGTTATCTTTTCACCTGTTAGTGGGTGGGATATATAGGCAGCAAGTGAACATTTGGTCCTCAAAGTTGATGTGTTAGAAGCAGGAAAATGGGCAAACGTAAGGATTTGAGCGAGTTTGACAAGGGACAAATTGTGATGGCTAGACGACTGGGTCAGAGCATCTCCAAAACTGCAGATCTTGTTGGGTGCTCCTGGTCTGCAGTGGTCAGTATCTATCAAAAGTTCTCCAAGGAAGGAACAGTGGTGAACCGGCCACAGGGTAATGGGCGGCCAAGACTCATTGATGCATATGGGGAGCGAAGGCTGGCCCGTGTCGTCGGATTGAGCTACTGTAGCTCAAATTGATCAAGAAGTTAATGCTGGCTCTGACAGAAAGGTGTCAGAATACACAGTGCCTCACAGTTTGTTGCGTATGGGGCTGCATAGCCACAGACCAGTTAGGGTGCCCATGCTGACCCCTGTCCACCACCGAAAGCACCAACTGTGGCACGTGAGCATCAGAACTGGACCACGGAGCAATGGGAGAAGGTAGCCTGGTCTGATGAATCATGTTTTCTTTTACATCACATGGATGGCCGGGTGCGTGTGTGTCACTTACCTAGGGAACACATGGCACCAGGATGCACTATGGGAAGAAGGCAAACCACAGGAGGCAGTGTGATGCTTTGGGCAATGTTCTGCTGGAAAACCATGGGTCCTTCATTCCATGTGGATGTTACTTTGAAATGTACCACCTGCCTAAGCTATGTTGCAGACCATACACGTTCATGGGAATGGTATTCCCTGTTGGCTGTGGTTCTTTCGGTAGGATAATGCGCCCTGCTACAAAGCAAAAATGGTTCAGGAATGGATTGAGGAGCACAAACAATGAGTTTGAGGTGTTGACTTGGACTCCAAATTCCCCAGATCTCAATCCAATCGAGCATCTGTGGGATGTGCTGAACAAACAAGTCAGATATCCATGGAGGCCCCACCTCGCAACTTACAGGACTTAAAGGATTTGCTGCTAACATTTTGGTGCCAGATACCACAGCACACCTTCAGGGGTCTAGTGGAGCCTCGACGGCTCAGGGCCGTTTTGGCAGCAAAAGGGGGACCAACACAATATTAGGAAGGTGTATGTGTTTTTCTATATAAAAAGGGGAGAAAACTTGCAAGCACTTACATAGTTTTGCTCTTTTGTTGGTTCAACTGCTTCTATTCTCTGCTAAAGCATCTGCTAAATGATTAAATGTAAACATCTAACAGCTGTGTTGGCCTAAATTGACTTTGCATGCTCAGAGTTTGTGTCAGATTTAAATGACAGTACAGTGTGCTGATCTCCCTCTAGTGGTTGAAACGCAAAACTACCATTGACATAATCCTTTACATTAAAGGTAATGAAGGTTAATACCTACACACATCTGTGCCGAATGGCCAAATAATGAGCAATAAAAGCATTCAATTGAACCTTCTCTGAAAAGATTGAGAATCTCTTTCGGTCTTCTGGGCATTTGAGTGTGAGGTTGTAGCTCAGTAACTCAGTAGCTGATCAGAACCAGATGCACGGCTTTTTCCATGTGCTTTCCATTTGAGCAGATGAAAATGGGGCTCAATTAAAACCAAACACATAGCCTGTCAGCTGTGGAAAGAGTTGAGCTTTGTCAAAGCAGATTCCCGCACTTGAGAGGAAAGAAAAACACAAGTAAAATGATTACCTGAGCTCTGTGAAGACACTAGGAAACAAAACATGTCTTTTCTTCTCACATTTGTCTCACAGTCATTTGCAAATCAATTAAAGCACCTCAGAACAAGGACAAAGTCACATCTGTTCATAAATACCATGGATGTAAAACTGTTTGAATGTCTTACTTGACCTTATAGGACTTTTCTTTTCTGTTTGAACTTTTATCACAGTCACTATTGAACATCTAGTAAATTGTTTTGACATGTTTTCTTTTCCTCATTCCCTTTAACTTGAATGTCAATCATGTCTAAGCTTTCAGATTAACATTAGACCAATAGAGATTCAGCCAAAATTAACTTTCTTTAAAGAAAAAACACACAAAAACGCATTATTTACACCTGTTTGCATCTGTAAGTTACATGTTTGCCCTGTATGTTAATGTCAATGTTTATGACATGTTGACTGTCCGTCTTCTGGACAACTCTACACCTCCCCCTAATTTCTGTGCTCTTTCTGTAAACACCAGTGAACTGTGAAGACTGTTTTTAGCCAGAATGAGATCATGGGGTCACAGGCTGAGGGGGAAGGTCACGTTGGTTTCTTGCAGTCAAACACAACATGCCATTGTGTCTGGCTTTAGACGTGAGTGAGCGTACATGTGTTAAAGGGACAGTCAAACATGTGAGGATATCTTGTCATAGATGCCATTTTATTAAGTATATACTTAAAGACACATATGTAATTTTTTACATATTTTTATTCAAAACAATGGTGAAGCTTGATGCCAAACAGTTGCTCGCCTGTCTAATAAAACACATATATTAAAGTGTCTTTGGTGTTTCCATGGTTTCTACAAAATACCAGAAATCGAAGGTAACATGGGTATGATGTCACTGATAGGTAATGCAGTCCTGGTTAAAATTGTATTTCTTGAAACATTTGGGATAATCTAAGTACACTTAAATAAGTCAATAAAACTTATCCAAAACCCACTGGAACAGTGTTATATATTTTAATTAAAAAATCTTACATATTGTGCCTTTAAGTAAAGGTAAAGTCTATTTTTAAGGATACTTTTATGTAGTAAGTATACTAATATCAATGTACTTGCAGTAAACTTGTAAGTGTACTGTTTCAATACTACTTGCGACTAAATTGGTCCACCTTTTGGTGTATAAGTGTAATTTAAGTATAACAGTAGTGAAGTTTGAGTATACAATTAGTGAACATAACATCATACATATAGTTTACTATTTATATATTATTTTTTACACTTTAAAGGAACACTCCACTTTTTTTTAAATAGGCTCATTTTCTAAGTCCCTAGAGTTAAATAGTTGAGTTTTACCGTTTTTGAATTAATTCAGCCGATCTTTGGATCTGGCGGTGGGACTTTTAGCATAGCTTAGCATACATCATTGATTCTAATCAGTCCATTAGCATCTCATTCAAAAAATGACCAAAGACACTTTCAATATTTTTCCTATTTAAAACTAGACTCTTATACAGTTACATCGTGCTAAGACCAACTGAAAATGAAAAGTTGCGATTTTCTACTAGGAACTACTTTCTCATTCCTGCCTAATAGTCACGGATCTTCGCTGCCGCATACCATGCAGCGCGCAATGATTTGTTGGTATTCTGTGAAACATGTTGGTAGAATACACCATCGACTTACTATCACAGCCCCTTACAACACACAGAACCATGGCTAATAACACAGGTAAATCCACAACACAATTTGTCAGGTGCAAGCCTGAAACTATCTCTGCTACTACACGAACTTAGTGCCAGTCACATTGAAAGTTACCTAGCTGGGTGCTACTTTCAGCGCTGCGTAATATCATTGCGCTGCTGCAGCCATGGTACGGCAGCGAAGATCCGAGACTACACAGGAATGAGAAAGTAGTTCTTAGCCATATAGTTGTAGAAAATCGCAACTTTTCATTTTCAGTTGGTCTTAGCACACGATGTAACTGTATAAGAGTCAAGTTTTAAATAGGAAAAATATTGAAAGTGTCTTTGGTCATTTTTTGAATGAGATGCTAATGGACTGATTAGAATCAATGATGTATGCTAAGCTATGCTAAAAGTGCTACCGCCAGATACAAAGATCGGCTGAATGGATTCAAAAACGGAAAAACTCAACTATTTAACTCTAGGGGACTTGGATAATTAGCCTATTTTTTTAAAAAGTGGAGTGTTCCTTTAAGGGCCAGATTTACTAAACGGCAAATAAGCGTGAGAGCGCAATCCCATAAAAGCACTGATGGGAGTGGAAAGTCCAGCGCAAATTAATGAACACAGACAGCTCAATCTACCAGTTAGCGTCTGGTTTTAGACGTGCTTTTTCGGGAGGTAAGTAATGGCACAAACACCAGTATATTGACAAACCTTGCGTGATTCATTTAAATACTCTCCTCCCATATGTTTTGCATCTGAAAGGGTAACAGATGCATATCCAATAAGGTCAGAATAAATAGGTGCAAAAATAACCCTGTCCACACTTTTCAGGCGCAAGCTGTTAGTAAGTATACTACTGTTCCTATTTAAGTATAATTTTTTTTATACTTGAAATATACCTTGAACTGTCAATTTCATTCAAACTTCATGCATCCTTTTTTTATCAACACTTGAATGTGGGTAATTTTCATCAAAAAAAGCTAAATTTTAAAAGGCTGAGAAAATGTATTTTTTATCACAGTCTATGTCCGGATGGGATTTAGAGCGATGATCAAAACACAGATGGAGTAGATCGAGTCCATCATCACACCCAAAGCTTCACAGTCCTGTAGCTCGTCCTCGGGAGACATTTCATTCAATAACTTTAGGCAGTTTTGAGTTAAATGTTGTTTAATGTTTGATGATCACGTTAATTTACTGGTGCGTAAGCAATACTTCTATCGCTTGTTTCTGCTTCTTCACCTTTGTTTAGATCAGGAGATTCTGTATTGTTCAGAAGATGCGTAATAGCGCCCCCTACCGTATAACAGTGAAATTCAGTCAATGGCAGGGGAAGAGTAAGTAGATTTGACATGTTCACTATCAATGGACTAGCCTACAGATACTCAGAATTAGGGACATCTGTTTTCTCTGTAAATCAATATTTTCAAACAATTTAAGTTTATACATTTTCACCCCCCGGCTTTTAATGTGTCGTGTTTCCTTCTGGAGCATCAGTGAACATTTGAACCTTTTTTAATAGTGTTTGAGTCCCTCAATCGTCCTCAGTGTGAAAAGATGGATCTCAGAATCATACAGACACTACTGGAAAGGGTTAAAATATGTTATTCTGGTAACTTTACAGGTCAGAGGTCATAATAGATCTGAATATTCGAAAGATCTGAGGCAACACACCGGAGACGGGTTTATTGAGGATGATGTATCGATTAAATAATTATTAAAAATAAATAATTTGAAATATCGGAGTCATTACGCCGGAGACAGGTTTTTATTGAGGATGCCGTATTGATTAAACAATTACTAAAGTGTAATATTTGAAAGATCGGCGGCAACACACTGGAGACGGGTTGTTTTGAGGATGACATATCGATTTAAAGAATTATTTACTAGGAATATTCAAACAATCGGAGTCATCACGCCGGAGACAGGTTTATTGAGGATGCCGTGTCGATGAGGCAGCTTAAGGGGGAGTCTAAATGACACGGTCTCTGCAGACACTTCAGGGTCATGTGTTGGTCACATCTGGGTGCAGGTCCACCGTCTGATCTGGATACAGCCTGGATCCGGCTGACTGCAGTAGACCTCGGGATAAAACAGAGACACTAACATTAGCGTAGATGCCATTCTTCTGATGATGTAACGAGTACATCAGGTGTTATGGGAAGTGTTCCCGGTTTCGGCTGACCTAGATAATGCAGCCTAATAATCATTATTTGAAAAAGTGTTTTATGTGTATGCCAAAGAAAAGAGATGTGTTTTTAGTCTAGATTTAAACTGACAGAGTGTGTCTGCTTCCCGAAAAATGTGCAATGTTTAAAAGGGAGCCAGTGCAGTGTTGACAGAACCGGGCTAGTGTTCATACTTCCTGGTTCTAGTAAGAACTGGAGCTGCTGCATTTTGGACCAGCTGGAGTTTGTTTATTAAGCGAGCAGGGCAACCACCCAGTAGAGCATTACAATAATCTAGCCTTAAGCTCATGAACGCATGTATTAACTGTTCAGTATTTTGCATTGAGAGCATGTGCCGTAATTTAGATATACAGAAGTCCAGTATACTTAAGTGCAATTTTAAGTATATTTCTGAGAAGTACATAAAAAGTAGACTGAAAGTATTCTTTCTTATTTTTAGAAGTGTAGTAATAGCACACTTAAATAAACTTATTTTTCGTAAGGGTGTGGACACTGAAGAGGCGATATCTGCCACCTCACCCCTGGAAGGGATAAGATGCTCCCAGCGCCAGCTGTGCCAGATGCAAACACCTGTTCTGTGAGTGATGTGATGTGTCACTTTGAAAGAAACACACACAAATGAAAATCACTAATGAATTTTACAGCAATCATCCAGTGCTCTCGTAGAGAAGATGGCATCCCAATGGAATGGAAGGAATCTTTAATATTTCAATTTTTTCTCTCAGACAAACCAAGACTTTTGTTGAAGTAAGAAAAGTCAAGTCAACTTTATTCATATAGCGCTTTTAACAATGCAGATTGTTTCAAAGCAGCTTCACAGTGTTAAACAGAAAAATAATGCAACAGAATAATATTTCGATTATCATACAGTAACAATGTGGGCTTTAGATCAGTAATTAGATCAGTAATTTGGTCTATATGGTTAATTTAGTTTAATAATTAGATTTATTTTGAAATATATTTGAAAAATAGTTTTTTCCCCAAAAAAACTATTTTTCTTCTGAACCTCGTCTGTCTCCAGATGTTCAGAAGAGATCAAGAATGCCTCAGATTCGTCTTAAAGGGCTACTTCAGCGATTAGCATTAAGCTTTGTATCAGTACAAAGTGTATATTCAAATTATGGTACTTTCCCCCCTCATATGACCCTGAGACAAGAAAATTATGTATTTTATTTCTGAAATTCCTCCGATGAAGCAAGTATCGTCATTTTGCGTCATCGGAGGAGTTTTGGCCAGAGGCTGAAGACTACAGCCAGAAGTGGTCGCTATTTCCGCATGTTTTTCAACATCACACTCACAGCACTCGCCCGAGCTGCGGAGATTCGTAAACGCGTGAGTGTTTCAGCTTTTAAAATGAACTTCCTATGAAAGTTAAGCTTCCACAGACATGAACTGAAAATGCGGCAGACTAATCACGCGCTGTGAATGTAGCCGCGAATCCCGCGATTACCTCAGCTCATGTGATGAATGTAATCCGATCCTGCTGCGTTTGTGCCGTGATGCTCAATCGGCTCACTCGCTTTATATCGAACAGACACGTTCAGTTTTTAATTGTAGTGTCTCTAACTGAACTGATTTTATGAAAATGAACGTAGGCAAGTGATCCAGTAATCCTGTAGCGTGCCTAGAGTAGGAGGGCAGCGAAGTGCATTCTGGGAATTGTTGTCTTTCATCCCCATGAGACAAAAATACATTTTCTGTGTTTTCAGTCTAGAAGGCACCAAATTCTAAAAAATGTCACATTTCTACTACATTAATGACCCAGTTTAAATACAGATTCATCTTCCCAGCGCTGAAGTACCTTTATGGAAACATGAAGACCATTCATTTCGGTGATGAGAAAAAACTAAATTCCATGATATTTAGCTGTTCAAGTAAGATATCATTATTATATCAGTAATATATTTTCCACATTTTATTTTATGTATTTACTTAATGTAATGAGAATGGGGATGATATAGAATATATTTTATTGCACAAAATTGTATTGCAATTTTTTTCCTTTTGATATTGGGATAAAATATTACCAGGACATGTTCTTGGCCATTTTTATGATTCAACTGACAAGATATCAATGAATGCAAACTAAAGTAAGAGATTTTAATATGAACTCAAACATCAAATTCTTCCAAGATCAAATGTTCTGTGTCCGTATTCAGTAGTTGATACTTACACTCAACTAAAGGATTATTAGGAACACCTGTTCAATTTCTCATTAATGCAACTATCTAATCTACCAATCACATGGCAGTTGCTTCAATGCATTTAGGGGTGTGGTCCTGGTCAAGACAATCTCCTGAACTCCAAACTGAATGTCAGAATGGGAAAGAAAGGTGATTTAAGCAATTTTGAGCGTGGCATGGTTGTTGGTGCCAGACTGGCCGGTCTGAGTATTTCACAATCTGCTCAGTTACTGGGATTTTCACGCACAACCATTTCTAGGGTTTACAAAAAATGGTGTGAAAAGGAAAAACATCCAGTATGCGGCAGTCCTGTGGGCGAAAATGCCTTGTTGATGCTAGAGGTCAGAGGAGAATGGGCCGACTGATTCAAGCTGATAGAAGAGCAACTTTGACTGAAATAACCACTGTTACAACCAAGCTATGCAGTAAAGCATTTGTGAAGCCACAACACGCACAACCTTGAGGCAGATGGGCTAACAGCAGAAGACCCCACCGGGTACAACTCATCTCCACTACAAATAGTAAAAAGAGGCTCACCAAAATTGGACAGTTGAAGACTGGACAAATGTTGCCTGGTCTGATGAGTCTCGATTTCTGTTGAGACATTCAGATGGTAGAGTCAGATTTTGGCGTAAACAGAATGAGAACATGGATCCATCATGCCTTGTTACCACTGTGCAGGCTGGTGGTGGTGGTGTAATGGTGTGGGGGATGTTTTCTTGGCACACTTTAGGCCCCTTAGTGCCAATTGGGCATCGTTTAAATGCCACAGCCTACCTGAGCATTGTTTCTGACCATGTCCATCCCTTTATGACCACCATTTACCCATCCTCTGATGGCTACTTCCAGCAGGATAATGCACCATGTCACAAAGCTTGAATCATTTCTAATTGGTTTCTTGAACATGACAATGAGTTCACTGTACTAAAATGTCCCCACAGTCACCAGATCTCAACCCAATAGAGCATCTTTGGAATGTGGTGGAACGGGAGCTTCGTGCCCTGAATGTTCATCCCACAAATCTCCATCAAATGTAAGATGCTATCCTATCAATATGGGCCAACATTTCTAAAGAATGCTTTCAGCACCTTGTTGAATAAATGCCACGAGAATTAAGGCAGTGCTGAAGGCGAAAGGGGGTCAAACACAGTATTAATATGGTGTTCCTAATAATCCTTAAGGTGAGTGTACATTAATTGAGACCTCCAGTTAAGGTACAATATGTCATTTTTCGTCACTTATTCAAAACAAAGGTTTAACTTGATGACGGTGTGATTTCGCAGAGCTTTTATCCTGCCGCAGACGAGCATTTCCTCTTTTTCCGCTAATGTGTATGTGGGGTAACGCAGTGCTGTTTTATCATATTACACACATTTTAGAGTGTTGAGAGTTATGTTATAATGTTACTCTCTGCGTTCACATGGCGCTACTATGAGACTCTTGTTCACACTGCAGTGAGCTAGAGCGATATTAGGCATGGTAAAACATAGTACTCAGGGTAAATCAAGAAAGCCAGATTTAAACCATAAGACTAACTGTGTTGTGCTGTAGAACAATCATTAGTTTCTATCCATGAATGATCCAAACAGTTGCTCACCTGTCTAAAATAAAACAGAAAATAAGAGGGTAACGTGGGTATGATGTCATTGATAGGCAAAGAAAACTATGCACTTATAGAGGGTATGCACGTAATGTCACCGTGAAAAGTGTCAAAAGTGACTGTAATGCATAATAAGTGGCTAAAAGACTGAGAGCCAGCATTGGGTTTCGATGTTAATGCAGAGAAAATCACACAAAATCCTTGGCCCCCCTTAGACATCCCTGTGCCCCCCTCCGGACAGAGGAACACGGACATCATAATAGTGTGTAATATTCTCACTCAAACCACTGCCATCTGCTGCTTTTGAAGCTGCCAATAACTGCTGGTCTAGGATCAGTTTCCTTCGTAATAATATTCGTAAGCATATTATTAGCGCAAAATATGTGGCAAAAGATCCAGTGTGTATCTGTATTTGCGCTCGTCAAATGATTCAATTTCCAACATGTTTTAGCTTAAGTGAGTAATAGCCTGTCACGTGTAAGCTAAGAAAACTAAGGTGAGAACTCAAGTGCAGGGAAAAGATGTGATTTTATTAATAACAAAACAAACATAACAGCAAAACAAAACCCACAAGGGGGAAAAGACACATAATCAAGAATAACAAATAACAACTGAAAACATACCATAAAGGGTCATGGGGAAACGGGAGACGTTAGACAAAACAACGATCCAACACAGACTGCAAACACAAAGGGACTTCTAATGGGACAAATCAAGCAGGTAATAAGGGAACAACAGGTGGGGCAAATGAGACCAATAATGAGATAACAAGAGGGGTGGGATGCACATGAGACAGGCCAGGACAGGCATAGACACAACCTCTCCAAGGAGCGGCTACCAGACACTCCACTAGGGACGGGAGGGACAGACCAGGAAGGGACGAGAGGGACAGACCAGGGAGGGACGGGAGGGACAGACCAGCGAGGGACGGGAGGGACAGACCTGGGAGGGACGGGAGGGACAGACCTGGGAGGGACGGGAGGGACAGACCTGGGAGGGACGGGAGGGACAGACCTGGGAGGGACGGGAGGGACAGACCTGGGAGGGACGGGAGGGACAGACCAGGGAGGGACGGGAGGGACAGACCAGGGAGGGACGGGAGGGACAGACCTGGGAGGGACGGGAGGGACAGACCTGGGAGGGACGGGAGGACAGACCTGGGAGGGACGGAGGGACAGACCTGGGAGGGACGGGAGGGACAGACCTGGGAGGGACGGGAGGGACAGACCAGGGAGGGACGGGAGGGACAGACCTGGGAGGGACGGGAGGGACAGACCTGGGAGGGACGGAGGGACAGACCTGGGAGGGACGGGAGGGACAGACCTGGGAGGGACGGGAGGGACAGACCTGGGAGGGACGGGAGGGACAGACCTGGGAGGGACGGGGAGGGACAGACCAGGGAGGGACGGGAGGGACAGACCTGGGAGGGACGGGAGGGACAGACCTGGGAGGGACGGGAGGGACAGACCTGGGAGGGACGGGAGGGACAGACCTGGGAGGGACGGGAGGGACAGACCTGGGAGGGACGGGAGGGACAGACCTGGGAGGGACGGGAGGACAGACCTGGGAGGGACGGGAGGGACAGACCAGGGTGGCCCACAGATTTCCGGAGGCCAGGGCGGCCCACAGAGTTCGGGAGGCCAGGGCGGCCTGGGTAGAGCTGGGCGGTGCAGGCAGAGCAGGGCGTCTGGGTGGCGCAGCAGGGACGGCAGCAACCCCTGTGATGGTCTCTGGGTTTGGGACCACCGGACTTAGGACCACTGGTTTTGAGGCCACCGGAACTGTTGCAGAGGAAGCCCTTCTCAGAGGAAGGTCTCTCGGGACCACCAGAACAGGGACCACCGGAACTGGGTCCACCGGAATAGGGACCACCGGAACTGGGACCACCGGAACTATCGGGACCATGGTCATTGGAGGGCTGGGGTCCTGTCGGTCGACCAACTCCCAGAACCCAAGACTCCCCATCCTCCTCATCTCCTCTGGACTGAGGGGCATGTCAAGGAATAGATTGAACACCTCTGCTCTCTCCTCTTCATTGTGGACCAGATGATAACAGAGACAAGAGCACATGGCCCAAAATAACAAAACACTACAAGGCAAGGCAAGGCAAGTTTATTTATATAGCACATTTCATACACAATGGCAATTCAAAGTGCTTTACATAGAAAATGAAATTAAAATAGTGATAAGACTTAAGAATACCATGTGTAAGACTTAAAAATAATAACAGGATAATTAAAACAGTTGTAAAGAGAATTTTTAAAATAAGAAGACAATAGAAATATATAGTTGTAAAGATATTTAAAAAGAATAAAATTATTACAGTATATATAGATAAAAAATAAAATAAAAATAAAAAATTAAGATGATGCATAGATTAGAATAGGTGCAATCAGTCGGACGTACAGTGGCACAGTGCTCATTCTGTAAAGGCACAGCTGAACAGATGTGTTTTGAGTCTAGATTTGAATGTGGCTACTGTTGGAGCACATCTGATCTCTTCTGGAAGCTGGTTCCAGCTACGGCTGGCACAATAGCTAAACGCAGACTCTCCTTGCTTTGAGTGAACTCTTGGTATTTCTAGCTGACTTGATCCTGATGATCTGAGTGATCTGATGGGTTTGTATTTAATCAGCATATCTGCGATGTATTGAGGTCCTAGGTCATTGAGTGATTTATAAACAAGTAATAATACTTTAAAATTGATCCTAAATGTAACTGGAAGCCAGTGTAAAGACCTGAGGACTGGTGTGAAATGGTCATATTTTCTGGTTCTGCTCAGAATCCTGGCTGCAGCGTTCTGTATGAGCGGCAGCTGTCTAATGGTCTTTTTGGGAAGGCCGGTTAGAAGACCATTACAATAGTCCACCCTGCTGGTGATGAAAGCGTGAACAAGTTTCTCTAAGTCTTGCCTGGAAACAAAGCATCTAATTCTTGCAATATTTTTCAGATGATAGTAAGGTGATTTAGTTATTGCTTTGACATGACTATTGAAACTCAGGTCTGACTCCAAAATCACACCAAGATTCCTGACTTGATTTTTTGTTATTAGACCTTTTGTCTCAAGATATGCGTTCACCTTGAGAATTTCATCTTTGTTTCCAAATGTAATGATTTCAGTTTTGTCTTTGTTTAACTGAAGATAGTTTTGGCTCATCCAACTGTTAACTTCATCAATGCATTTGCACAGAGAGTCAATAGGGCTTTAGTCATTAGGTGATAGTGCTAAGTAGATCTGGGTGTCGTCAGCATAGCTGTGGTAAGCCATTTGGTTCTCTCTCATTATTTGGCTCAGTGGCAGCATGTACAGGTTGAATAGGAGTGGTGCTAGAATTGACCCTTGTGGGACTCCGCAAGTCATGGATGTCCAGTAAGACTTATGGTCACCTATACTCACATAATAACCTCTTCCTTCTAAGTACGACCTGAACCATTTAAGGACCATCCCAGAAAGTCCGACCCAGTTTTCCAGCCTGTCAAGAAGTATGTTATGGTCAACAGTGTCGAATGCAGCACTGAGGTCGAGTAGCACCAGAATTGATGTTTTGCCTGTATCTGTATTGAGGCGAATATCATTTATTATCTTTATAAGTGCTGTTTCTGTGCTGTGATGTGGTCGGAAACCAGATTGAAAATTGTCAAAGTATCCGTTTGAGCTTAAGAATTTGTTCAGCTGACTGAAGACAACTTTTTCAATGATCTTGCCTATGAAGGGGAGATTTGAGATTGGTCTGTAGTTGTTCAATATGGAGTTATCCAGATTTCTCTTTTTCAGAAGAGGCTTAACTACTGCGGTTTTAAGGGAGTTTGGAAAATTCCCATTGAGAAGTGATGAGTTTACCACTTCTAGCAGATCTGCTTCTAAACAGTTAAACACAGTTTTGAAAAAAGAAGTGGGGAGTGTGTCAAGGAGGCAGGTTGATGTTTTAAGGTGCTGTACCGTTTCTTCTAAAATTTTACATGTGCATACGAGACAGGACAGGCATGTGACATAGCCAATCACAGACATGTTTGTTGATTTCTTGAACGCAATGGCCAATCACAGGTTCAGCATGTGCGCTAATTGTCTGTAAGTGTAGACATGATGTAAATAAGAGATTGATTGTGTTGTCAGCTTCACTGACTAATGTAACGGGACTGTGTGATCGCGTTCATTGAATGAGTGACAGCTTTTAGTGATTATAATGGGAGCGCTCTTTGTGCACTGTCTATGCAATAAACAAATAATTAACAGGCCTATAATATATTCAGAATTTGAATAAAACTTTTTTGACAAGCGGCCTCATACATGCTTTAATACACTGGCCCATCCGCATACAAGCGGGATTCACTCTTGAAATTGTGATGACTGACAGTGATAAATATTTATGTATCGAAATCAGGCCCATATAAATGTCAGGAAACACGATTCCTGGCTGCATGTCAATCTCCATGGATCACTGGATCTTTGGGAAGTTGTAAGAACACTATATGGAGTCCAACCTTTAGTTTAAACTGATAACCATTTGTTTTACTAATTTTTTTCCCTATAAACCCCAGTCATGCAGCAGCTCTTCTGCCGGCTGAGGGGGGTGTTCCGGTGGAAAAGTGACGTCAGTGCATATCCTCTATTGATGCATTCTTGTCATGTTGTAATTACCGTAATTATGAGATTTCAACTTATTAAAAGCACTCATGTCCTCTTAGAGCTCATAATTACAGCTTGTAAGATGGATTTTCTCTAAGAGCTCCTACTGTACCACCTGAAACTTTAAATTCATATTGACGTTTGATGGTGTAGCCATAGAAACGCATTATTCCCAGTCCAATGACATGAACAGCTTTAAATATAACATCACATGTTTTTATCTCGAGACTATGATAATCACGACATGGCGTGAACGCAGCATTTATACACAGTGACATATCATTTACAAAACAAGGATAGGTGTGCACTAATTAGAAACAATGATATGCAAATTCAGGCAATTAAAACAAACATAACCATTACACTGTGATACAGTAAAAATATAAACCAAACAAAAGAGACAGTGAGCGTGTGTGTTTCTAGACTGCCATGCTCAGACACATTTGAAAAGAAAAACTCAATAGAAATCACAACATTTCAGGAATTCTGAAGCAGAGAAAGCACAAAGGAGAAAAATAACCAATCAATTACTGCCTCCTCGATGACATGTGTATACAGGGAGAAATGGTTCATACTTATCTTAGTAGGCATTTGGTCAGCACTCACCGCGTGTGCTCTGAAAACACCAGCATTAAGCGAGCACATTCACTTATTAAATGCCAATGAAAATAAAGGGAGAGAGCTATTGCACTCCAAAGCAACAGGGGAGAAAACAGACAGAGCATGACGGAGAGCGAAAACTAACACCACTTGAAGGACTTCATAAGGTCTTGTGGCTTTCTAATATACGGCGGTTGTAAATTCTCTAGTTAGTGTCCTCGAGGTCAGACGTTTAATGTGTTTCTTCAGATGATAGCGAGAGCGTTTTACTGAAAGATCAAATGTTTATTGTCGCAACAAACACTAACCAGACTGTGCGATTTCTTACATAACTCAAACTACTCAAAAACAACAGTGAAGTGTAAATACAGCATTAGCTCTGACTTCTGTCTGCTATTCTCTCTGACTGTCTGCTGTTTCATGGACACTACTCTTGACTGACCTCAAGAGAAGGGTTTTAGCCGGCCAGCACATAATGGGTAGCTGGCTTGAAACAAATCCACTGATACTAGCAACACAAGCTCAATGTCATCAATTGTATTCTGTTGTAATCTGTTCTGGATTGGTCACCCGCAGGCCTATAAAACATCACACATCGTCACTTCTCTTGTCAGTCTTGTTGCTCGCTTGCGGTGTTTGATTTCGATCCTGTTAGTTAGAATTTGGGGTGTATTAGTGATTTGTTTTGTGTGATTGACTAGTTCAGACATTTTGTGATAACTGGTACTGACATTGATTTTGGAAATGCCCTATAGGCTATTGATTTGTTCGCTTGTCTATGTAAATATTCCAGTTGTATATATGAGCAATAATGCACAGCTTCTAGTGTGATATTGCGTTTACACAACAGTTCGATTGCACAAGTGTGTAAATAAATCAGAAACAATAGCGGAGTGTCTTTAAAAACCCTCTTTTGTGCAGACCTATTTCCTTTCGCCACAGATTCAGATCTCAAGTTGACAGTTTGACAGTCAAGCCCAAGCCTCCTTTACTAATTCAGAACCGTCACTTTAGAGCGAGTAGCGAAGGAAAGTTGAATTGCTTCATTGAAGATTATTGTATTATGTAGAGTATTATGAGAGAGAGATTGACTAAACGAGTGTATTACCTGCATAGCATTCATTCTTCAGTTCGATGTCCATAATATCCATTATAAAAAATCTATTTGAATGTCCACTGAGGAAATCGATAGTTTTCCTTAACTTTTAAAATTCAAGGGGATTCCCATCACAGCGCTAAAACTTGATCTGACCAGACTCACTCATAAAGACAGTATTTGCTGCCTTCTAATGGTGTATGGAACTTTCACTTAAGCCCATTTCACCACGGACAGTTTTTCTAACCTGGGACAATATCAAGCAGTGACGCTCAGCGTCTAAAACTGAAGAAAGGGGCAATTCCAACTATATTGCTGCAAGCAGTAAGTAGTGTTTTATCTAAACAATTTCTGATTAAATTGAAAGTTTCTTAGAGAGACAGCATTGTCTAGATAACGCAAGATGCTAGTACAGTAACAATAGGAAACTCCAAGTATCATACATAACTAGTCACTGCGTACATTGTGACTATATACACATGCAAAAAACACTGGTTTTGGTTTTGTCGGGGGAAAAGAGGAGCTTTCGAGTCTTCGTGCTTGTGGTTGCACGAGTTCAGTAATTTTAATCTCCCAGTCAGAGCTTTTCTGTGAAAAGAACACGTAATCTATTCTGTGTTTTACCTAAACATTTACAATCTGGCAACCATGTGCACGCGAGCTCTCCCTCTCTCGCGTACGGTGATCTGAAAACACCAATAAACACGTAAGCTGCATTTGAGCTGCTGAAATAAGCCAATCAGAGCAGAGCTCATCATTAATATTCATGACCCTTCCAAATAAGGCAAAAACCGAGCATTACATCCTAGGCACAATTTCTAGGGTTGTAAATGGAACTGTAAAACTGTATCTGGACTATTTTTGCCCTTAAATAAGCCACACACACTCTATGTAGATATCAGAGAACAATTTAAAATATTGTTTCAAATCATTCTAGGGCACCTTTAAATATAATGTTATGAAACTTAATTTTTCCCTTAACCCAAATCGGAACAATATTAGATTAATAAAAGCAAAGATTGCCTGCTTGATATATCTCAAATTAATTATATCTCATGTTTAACCACTATCTACATAAGAGCCAGAAGCAAATTCCCAAAGGATTGGCTGAGATGAAGTGACTCTGGGGTACACTAGCGCTGAACGACTGCTGGCGGCCTAGAGCTTGCGTCTATGTTAATATATGAGTCACATATTTGAGGTCTAAATAACTACATTCTTGCATAAAAACGTAAAATTACATTCTGTCACACAACAGTAGAATTAATTATTTAAGAAATGTGGTGGATTTGCTCTACCGACATGACAGTCGCCGCAAGCAAAGCTATAAATGGTGAAATGGTTCCAGTGCTGATACTGGGTGAATATAACACAGTTGGAAAAGGCTCTTAGCCAATCAGATTCAAGAACCAGAAAGAACTGTTGTATCAAATTATAATACTTAGGAAGTAGGGAGTTGGATGCCATTTCTGTTTGGAACTTTATTTATTGTTCATGCTTAAAGGGTTAGTTCACCCAAAAATGAAAATTCTGTCATTAATGACACACCCTAATGTCTAAATCTCCGGAACACAGTTTAAGTTATTTTAGATTTAGTCCGAAAGCCTTCTGTCCTTCCATTGAAAGTGTATGCACACGCTACAGTCCGTGTCCAGAAAGGTAAGAAGAAAGGTATGAAAAACATCATCAAAGTAGTCCATGTGACATCAGTGGGTTAGTTAGACTCTTTTGAAGCATCGACAATACATTTTGGTCCAAAAATAACAAAAATTATTCAGCATTGTCTTCTCTTCCGCATGAACGAAGGTCTTACAGGTTTGGAACGACATTAGGCTGAGTCATTAATGACATAATTTTCATTTTTGGGTGTAAACTAACCCTTCAAGGAGTTACAGTGAATTAGGTTTAATTAGAGGGAAATAATCTCCATTGACACATATGATTTACCAGTAATATTCTTTACGGGGCACACAGAGGTATTTCATTGGGCTCATGCCCCAGTAAAAAGTATAAAATATATTTTTGGACTTTTGACTTGCAGGACTCGAATTTCGGCGTGGGTATTGCGCACAATTTTAATCATTCCCTCACATTCATTCACTTTAGCATTGTAGGTTGTATGTGTCATTGACTAAAACAATATTTTGAAGTAAATTATTTCATGTTTTATGCATGAAAAACTAACTTATTTTGCTTTTGAATCTTAGGAAGTATGAAATAACAAAAATAGTAATACACTGATAGTACACTCTAAAAAATGCTTGGTAAAAAACAACCCAATGTTGGGTCAAATATGGACTAACCCAGCAGTTGGGTTGTTTTAACCAAGCATTGGGTTGTTTTAACCCAGCGATTGGGTTGTCTTAAGGAAACATTTAACCCAAACGCAGGGTTAAAACAACCCAACTGCTGGGTTAGTCCATATTTCACCCAACATTGGGTTAAAACAACTCAGCATTTTAATCATAGCATATTTAATTATAGAGTGTAATTATAGCTAAAAACCTACCAACAACCCCAAACCTTACCCTATACATACTCTTCCATTCAATTAAAATTTTGTTTTATATTTAAAAAATACTTTAAAAACTGAGGAAAACAAACAGGATGACTTGCGGCGCCTGGTGATCTGTTATATCTGTATGCCTTATCACTAGGTGGCGATAGTGAAGCTTAAAAAGCAAGGAAAATAAAGCAGAAGAAGAGCAGTACTAGTGATGACTTCAGCGGATCCAGAGGGAAGGGCTCTGATGACATCACGAATGGCCGTCTCATTATACGGGCCATGTAAAGTTTTTTTTCTCAGTCCGTCAGAACAAAAGTGGCAGACATTACTTACTTGTTTGGATGACATTTTCTGGTGAAACTTGTTAATTTGGTCATACTTTCAAGATGTAGAATCTGTGAATGAATGACAGCCACACAAACTCCTTAGAACATTAGATTCATCCGCGCTGAAGAGCCTTGCAGACACACAACACTAAAGATGATAATCCAATAAATAACTGCAATTGCAAGTTTTGCAACTGCAAACACAGAGTTGGCGACAAAGAGGCAAAACTTACGGACTGCAGCTTTAAAGTGACAGGAGCCTAAAATGTGTCATTAATGCTGATAAAACAACAAAAGATAGCTTTAATTGAAAGGAATAAAACATTTTGATTTTTTACATTTGATTACTTCATCAGTTTCTATAGTATTTCTGAACACTAGTATTATGCTGTGTTCACACCGAACGCGCATAGAGCGCCTGGAGCGAAAGATTTCCATGTTAAGTAAATGTAAATACACGTTGATGCGTGTCTGGATGTCCCAGAAAGATGCATTTAGCGTGGCGCAAAGGACACGATTTCGCCTCATCCGCACGTCCAGTTTCGCGTCTGACGCCCGAGTTGAAAAATCTGAACTTTGCCATTTGTTCGTGCCGTGTTAACCAATTAGTAGCCTGCTTGCTGCAGTCACGTGAAGTAACGGTTGAGAAACCCAGAGTAATTTAAAAATACTGTTATTGTGTCACGAAAAAAAATTTCAGGCGAGAATGTACAGTATTGTTCAAAATAATAGCAGTACAATGTGACTAACTAGAATAATCAAGGTTTTTAGTATATTTTTTTATTGCTCAGTAGATTCTCAGAAAACAAATGAGACCCAGCATTCATGATATGCACGCTCTTAAGGCTGTGCAATTGGGCAATTAGTTGAATTAGTTGAAAGGGTGTGTTCAAAAAATAGCAGTGTGGCATTCAATCACTGAGGTCATCAATTTTGTGAAGAAACAGGTGTGAATCAGGTGGCCCCTATTTAAGGATGAAGCCAACACTTGTTGAACATGCATTTGAAAGCTGAGGAAAATGGGTCGTTCAAGACATTGTTCAGAAGAACAGAGTACTTTGATTAAAAGTTGATTGGAGAGGAAAACCTATAAAGAGGTGCAAAAATGATAGGCTGTTCAGCTAAAATGATCTCCAATGCCTTAAAATGGAGAGCAAAACCAGAGAGACGTGGAAGAAAACGGAAGACAACCATCAAAATGGATAGAAGAATAACCAGAATGGCAAAGGCTCAGCCAATGATCACCTCCAGGATGATCAAAGACAGTCTGGAGTTACCTGTAAGTGCTGTGACAGTTAGAAGACGTCTGTGTGAAGCTAATCTATTTTCAAGAATCCCCCGCAAAGTCCCTCTGTTAAAAAAAAGGCATGTGCAGAAGAGGTTACAATTTGCCAAAGAACACATCAACTGGCCTAAAGAGAAATGGAGGAACATTTTGTGGACTGATGAGAGTAAAATTGTTCTTTTTGGGTCCAGAGGCACAGGCAGTTTGTGAGACGACCCCCAAACTCTGAATTCAAGCCACAGTACACAGTGTAGACAGTGAAGCATGGAGGTGCAAGCATCATGATATGAACATGTTTCTCCTACTATGGTGTTGGGCCTATTTATCGCATACCAGGGATCATGGATCAGTTTGCATATGTTAAAATACTTGAAGAGGTCATGTTGCCCTATGCTGAAGAGGACATGCCCTTGAAATGGTTGTTTCAACAAGACAATGACCCAAAACACACTAGTAAACGGGCAAAGTCTTGGTTCCAAACCAAATTAATGTTATGGAGTGGCCAGCCCAATCTCCAGACCTTAATCCAATTGAGAACTTGTGGGGTGATATCAAAAATGGAAAACCAAGAAATGTGAATGAATTGTGGAATGTTGTTAAAGAATCATGGAGTGGAATAACAGCTGAGAGGTGCCACAAGTTGGTTGACTCCATGCCACACAGATTTAAAAAACTGTGGTCATACAACTAAATATTAGTTTAGTGATTCACAGGATTGCTAAATCCCAGAAAAAAAAATGTTTGTACAAAATAGTTTTGAGTTTGTACAGTCAAAGGTAGACACTGGTATTTTTTTAACACAACCCTTTCAACTAATACCCCAATTGCACAGCCTTAAGAGCGTGCATATCATGAATGCTGGGTCTTGTTTGTTTTCTGAGAATCTACTGAACCTACTGGTAACTTGTTTGCCACGTAGCAATAAAAAATATACTAAAAACCTTGATTATTCTGGTTAGTCACATTGTACTGCTATTATTTTGAACAATACTGTAGTTGTTAAAAGCTCAAATCTGTGGTTTATTTATAAAGAGAGCGCCTATTTGAGAGCCTATTATATCTGGCGTTTTGGGAGTTGTAAGATCCAGTCGATCAGAGGGCGCTCAGCGCTCGTTAACCCCGGCTAGAGCAGCCTTTCCTCGGCTAGTCCTTCTGACGTCAGCCACTGGTTCTGATGTCTCTGTAGTGGTTAAACATGAGATATAATTAATCTTGTGTTAATCTAATGGCTGATCTTTGGTCTCATGAATCTATAATTTGTTGCTTGCCAAGTCGTTTTGACTGATAGCAAAGTGAAGTTTCATAACTTTATTTTTTTAGGCTATTTAACTTTGTATTTAACTACTGTTGTAGCCTACTAGCGCTGACTTTATATGTTTGACTGAATTGTTTGCTTTATTTCTTGTATAGCTTCTTATATATAGCTTTTATGATTGCTATTATTGATCACTCCTGGAGCGCACTGAATGCCTCCGCAGAAGACACGCAAATGGATTCAAAACCCAACTAGACATGATAGATGTGAATTTGATGCTCTATAGATGTGAATTTTATGTGAACGCAGCATGAGACCTACCAAAAACTTTTCTCTTTATTTAATTTGTATCGTTATACAATATTCTATTGTATTTCTTTGTGTTACTTTTGTCTATTTAATTCAAAAATTGAAATCAAGCTTTCTTGTGAGGTATAAACTCTTGAGCAACAAATGATTGTAAAATAATATACAATGAGTGAGCAAACCTTGTGTCGGAGTAGTGGCATTTCTATTGTTCCTCTCAGGCTGATTTGAGTATTCCATAAATCAGAGTAGTACATAAATCAGAATCAAGACAAGCTCCTTCACTATCAATCTTCATCCCGTCACTGATTTTGACCAAGTGATCGATTTCGTTGAATGTCAGGAGAGTTTTGAAATTCTAGCCTTGAGGAACTACTGTAACCGTGTTTTGAACAGCATTCCTCTTTTTGTCTGCTAGTGTCCTTTATGCAGTCAAAGCTGAATAGCTCAAGCATTTGAGGACTGCTCAAGGTCCCACTGCCTTGGGTTTCTCTACAAGCAGCATTGTTTGTTTCAGACAAGAGAAATCAAGGGTACAAAACCTGTTAGAAATGTGAGGGGTAAGGGCAATCAAACTCCCTGGAAATGGTTTGTATTCGCTGCAGGAATGAACGCAGAGAAATATAACAGAGACGCTGTGTTTGTTTGTGTTTTGCTCTCGGCATGAGCCTCTCACTTATTAAAATACTGACTGCAGTGACTGTTACCGCTACATGATGAATGTATTTAATAAAGGCTTCACACTGCCTGCATTTGCCTCCATTTAAAGTTGCTTTCATTATGGGCACACTTTTATTATGATACCCTCACCGTGCCAGTAAAGACAAGGAGTGTCATGATACACGTGTCTGACATGCTGCACTGTTAGCAGTCTTTTTAAAAGAACAATATGTCAATGCCAATGGGTTTTGATGTGTTTTTGGCCATTTTTCTTTCCTTTCCAGAATATTGTAGGGTGATGACATCTCTACAAAACCTCGTTTTGGAAGACAAACCAAGATTCTGACGAATGCCTGTCCATGTGCCTTCAACTGTAATGTGGCCGTGCTTTGGGGGCCTATGTTTTATTAATTTGGAGATGAGCTCAGCTATTGATGGGGCTGGCAGCCCATGGGTTCAATTAGGATAATACGGGGAGTGGAGGAGATTATGGGCTGCTATTTAAGTGGGGGTATATCTCTTCCTGACAGTTATAGTCCAAATGAAACAAATTGCACCTTGTCTGCCGCCAGTGTGCAGCACAGAAATGAGCAAATGGTTCCTACACAGATATGGGACACACCCAATCTGCTCTGCATTTGAAAATGAGCCTTTACAGATCCTTGAGTTCAGCAACAGACCTTCTTTTCAAGAGCTTCTTTTGACTGTACAGAGATCTTAAAGTCCCATTGTGCAACATTCATAGATTGTTCTGTTCCCTGTATTGCAGTGTTTCTCAACTGGTGGGTCGTGACCCGCAAGTGTGCAGTTAAAGAAACAACAACAAACACAATTCTATGTTCTTCAGATTTAAGACTTTTATTTTGAAAGACATTCATAAAAGCCATCGACACGACTCATAACTCAAAATTAATGACTAAAGAAAACCATGAAACATACAATCACATTACATAGTCTGTACTCTGTCTCTGTATTACTCGAGCGCGCGCGATAATCTCAACACGTTTGCCACCCATGTGCACAGCACTGATCGTTAACTCTTAACAGACATAACTCTCTCATATATATTAGGAAAACAAGTTAACAGTCCTTCCTATAAAAACAATGATGGTGTGCCTTTTATACGTTAGTTACCAGTAAAAGATGATATATTAATGACCACGAGTTCAAGCGATGCAATCATCAGCATTTGTTTATCTGGAACTCTTTCTACAAAGGCGCGCAATGACGCTCACACGGCCACACAACCAATCACACACATCCATCCTTAACTATAATAATATATTTAATTAATTCAAACTGATAGCACTTTTTATAAACTGTTTTTATTTAAATGAAAACAAAATGATAATTATATAAATCTAATACAAATCTGTGAATGATCCCTTAAAGCGAAAATATGTAAAATACATAAAATACATATGAAAACTGATAGTGATAATAATTATGCACTTATACCAGATCACAGATTATTCAGTATACCATATAACCGAGATGTTCCCTTTCGTTCAGTCACTCCGAATAACGTCAGTAACTGATGAATGGGGGTCCCAATATTATCACGCCACTCGGCTGTCTTCCAGTGCCCTGCGTAAGTGCGAGCGCCCTGCTAGTACGGACGAAGGACTCCCACTTATCACAGGAATACCAAGGTACACTGGGAGCATATTCCAGGTGGAGATATGCAAAGACGCCAACCCGTAGGGAGGACTTAGAGAGTACACATATGACCCCGCAGGCTGCATTTGGAGTACTCTGGGGGACCAGCCGAAGGTGGATTTTTAACCCCAGGGGTGGCAAGGCTTGCCAAGGGAAGACACCTGCTCAAGGAGGCTTACGGTGCAAAATACACGTGTGGGGGTTGCCAGAGAACCATGCACAAGGGGCACCTGGCCGGACATGAGGGTCTGGGCTCGAGAGGGCAGACTTACTGGTGTCTGCGTCGACAGTGCTGGAGGAGCTCAGGGCTTCCGGGAAGCTCACCTGAGGAGAATTCGCACGTATCCAGTCCGTGGAGTGGAATTGCGAGCATTGAAGACACCTGAGCCTAGTCCATAACCCGACACTAGTAGAGGCGAGTACATAGTTGAACACCGGCTCCACTCAGAGATTGCAGAATCTGCGAATGTATAGGTGTCGCCCAGCCTGCAGCTCTGCAGATGTCTGTTAGCGGAACGCCATGCATAAAGCCCAAGAGGAGGCCACGCACCGAGTGGAGTGTGTCCTGACCCAAAGGGGGCATGGACGGCCTCCTGCTGGTAAGCAAAACAATGGTGTCCACAATCCAGTGAGACCGCCTTGATTTGAGAGAGCCCTTACCTTCCGCTCTCCACCATAACAGACAAAGAGCTGGTCTGAGGTCCTGAACACTGTGTCCTGTCGTACGTAAGCGCGGAACGCGTACTGGACAGAGCAATGCCCAAGGCTGTGTCTGCCTCCTCCAAGGGCAGCGCTTGTAGGTTCACCACCTGGTCCCTGCATAGAGTGGTGGGAACCTTGGGCACATATCTGGGCTGGGGTCTCCGGATCACGTGAGAGTAGGCCGGCCCGAACTCCAGGCAAACTTCGTCAACCGAAAATGCCTATAGGTCCCCTACCCTCTTGATGGAGGCCGATGCAGTCAAGAGCGCTGTCTTCATAGACAAGAACTTAAGATCGACTGACTGCAAAGGCTCAAGGGGAGGCCTCTGCAGAGCAGGCTTCTGGAGGGTGCTTAGGATAGCCATGCCACGTCGAAGTCCTTCGTGGACACCGTTGTGCGCAACAGAGTGCTCAACAGCCGGGGGGGACCCCAGTGTACCCTAGGCCACGGCCCCATCGAGGGCAGAGAAGGCGGAGGAGGCCGAGCGGTCACGGGAAGCACAGGGACTTCCGGGACCGCGTGAACTTATGCAACTCGGGGGCGAAAGGCATTGGGGGCGGGGCCCAACAGCTGTCAGGTGCTGTCCCCAAAAACCAATCAACCACGAGCACTTGTGACAGGGCAGAGTTCCACACCAGCCCGAGGCTCGCGGCTGCCCGAGATAACATGGCTGTCAATTCTAGGTCGGATCAGGCAGCGCTGGCACACCCGAAAGCGGAGCACAGCCTAATCTTCATCCCCAAAGGACTCTAGCCCACCTTGAGATGCAGCGATCTAAATCTCACTGCTATCTGGAGTGTGAACTAAACGAAAGGGAATAACAATTATAATGGACAATTAAAAATGATTTAATTGGCTGTCTTGGCCCTATGTTAAATCTGTATTTTTCATATTAAATGCTTTGCTTTTAAAAAAATGTATTTCAAAATGTCAGGCCTCTCCAATTCAAAATGTTCTAGTGACCGATCACATCTAAATTTTTCAATTGGCCGAATTTAATTTCTGTGAACTGAATTGTATCCATTGTGGCAACGGTCTGTTAACATGGGCTCAATTAGAAATAATATGTTGAGCCAATGGAAAAAGTTAAGAAAAGACAAAAATTACTAAAAACATAAATATAGTAAGCAAAATAAACACAGACAACAGGGTTGACATTTTATCACATTATTACCAAGTCAATTCCAACATTCAAGAAGTCTTCTGCATAACAGGATATCTTGATGTGGTGAAGAAAAAGCGGCACTGCAAATAGGCTAAAAACCTGCAAATAAAAATAACATTAATGACAAAGTTCCCCTGCATCACATCTGACAGGTGACAGAACAGAAGTTACTTCATTATATAATGAGGATGAGACGAATTAATGGATGAATAAGAAAATCACGAGCTTGATGTGTTTGATATTAAAAGGCAACTGAGCCCTGAGAGAGGCCGACGCCAATCTAATGCCACCGTGATTAACGGTCGCATGGCGCACATATCACACAACTTAATTTACTTATTACCTATTATTATAGACATATAAGACATGAGGAAAATAAAACTATTAGCTACAATTAGATAATTATGTGGTAACCGAGAACACGTTCATGAAACCAATGAATGCCTGAACTCGTAATTCTACAAAATGTAAATGGTAAATGGACTGCATTTATATAGCGCTTTTAATAGACCAATGGCCATCCAAAGCGCTTTACACATTGCCTCACATTCACCCATTCACTCACTCATTCATACACCAATGGCGGTGTCAACCATGCAAGGCGCCATCCAGCTTGTCGGGAGCAGCTGGGGTTAGGTGTCTTGCTCATGGACACCTCGACACTTGGTCAGGTGGAACCGGGGATCGAACCACCAACCTTCCGGTTTGCAGACAATCTACATGAACCACTGAGCCACTGCCGCCCACGGTATAATGTCTTATACCGTGTCATAAAACAACACTCTGGAGAATAATTTCAGTGCTCAGAACTCACCAACGTCTTGTGACGATGAATATCTCTATTCTCTTGGCAATGTTTGTTTCGGTCTTCAGCAGCACCGGCTGGTTTGGCTCTATAGTCTGCTCACACTCCCGCGCACATCCGCATTTTAAATCTCCACACGAACAGTTTTCCTCAAGCGCATTTTGCGCACGCGTATACAGTTTATTGAACGTAGGACTTGTTCACCCAACATGGATTTTTCACTTCGATTTCATAGATTGACGCACAATTAAATATGTTCGGTGAATATACAATTTTTATTTTAAGTGAAGACCATAAGCTAGTACAATGCATATTTTTGCATGGGGATAATTATTTGGAAGTCATTTATTGGGCCAATATGTAATGATACCCCCTCCCTTTTTACAATGTTCTGTGGTAAATTTTTTCATTAAAAGGATTCTCTAATCAAATGGATTTGACAACATGGACTGTCAACTAGTCTTAAACAACTAGGGGGGTGATTCTTCAACTACGGGCACTTTTGGGGCTGTGAACTTGAGGGAAAAAAAAGTTTTCAAATCAAAATTGTCATAGTCTAACAGTTAACTATAACTAGTCTAGTTTAATGATCCATAAGAGAACGCACTTACATAATAAGACAAATTGGTGTTTTTTGACATATTTTCCGATCCGCACTGAACAAATGTCATTTCCATCACATATAAAAGAGAGAGCACTCTAAGAATTTTTTTGTTGTTGATAAAATAGATAAACAGAAAAGGACGTTATATCCAGCCAGGAGACAAGTTTACAGATATAACACATACATTGGTTAAAAACAGTACCCAATCAGAAAGCTGACCCGCATCAGCGCACCACACGAGCCAAAATAAAGCAGACATGTCAAAACAACCATATGTTTCCGGAGAAATAAAGCACATAAGTCAATTCATCAAGCTCATGACTCAAAACCCAGCTAGGAAAACAAAAACCAATAGAGGTGTAACTCTATATGGGGCTCTTAAAGAGCTCATCCAAAAATGAATTGTCTGTCGTCATTTACTCATCCTCCTCATGTTGTCCCAAACATGTATGACTTATGGGTCTTCCAAAGTCATAGCATGGAAATTTGGAAGTGGAGATTTCTGTCATTATTGACTGATTTGATTCACGTTTGCATTTATTTGCATGGCATGACATGTTGTACCAAATTTGAAATCAATGAGATGATCCATTGCAACGCGATCATGATGATAATGTCATTTTAGGTGAGATTTCTGGACCTGGGTTTCATGTACAGCATTTATTTTGTTGAAAATGCATATTGTCTCTGCAACAAATTGTGTGAAATCAAATATATCCCATATTAAATGCAGACCGTGAGACAGACAGTGTGGCAGCTATACAGAGAAACTCTATAAGGATAGAATCCAATTTTTGGTTTATGTAAAGTAACAAAGAGACATTGAGCCAGTCTAACAGCTGTGTTAGTAGCCTCGCTTCCTTTGGTGTCCCTTAAGTTTTCACAATCTGTGAGACTTCATGCTGGTGGTGACTGGGCGGATGACCAATCTTTCAACAGAGGGGTTCGAGGGGTTTGTTTTTGGAGAGGGTTATAAAAGACAAGATGAGATGAGAAATAGAGAGAGTCTTAGAACTGCACTCGACCTTAAAGGATTAGTTTACTTCAAAATGAAAATGTCCTGATAATTTAATATTTAATCAGGCCTAATGCTATTTCATGCATTCTGACAAATAATATAAAAAAACAAGTTGGACGTATGACAGAGTATTCCTGTGCCAAATACAATCATTCAGGATTCAAAGTTTCGGAAAGTTTCTTTCTCAAGTATGGCCCTGTATGATGTCATAATGGGAGGAATTCCTTATATGGGCACTTCTTAGATGTGCGCACACACATACATCAACCAGAGTGAGAGCAAGAGCCAACAAAGAGCTTTTTTCGGTAACAGGAGCCATCGGCAGAGCTGGCATTTTGTTTTTAGACCACAAAATTAACAATGTCACTAAAGAATTGTGTTTAGTGTGAGGGAAAGATAACCTTGTTCAGATTCCCAAATAACCCAGCATTAAGGGAACAGTGGATGCAGTTTGTGTTTCCGGAGTTCTGCAAGTGTGTGTGTGTTTTTTCCCCGTCATGAGTGGAAAAAAACGCAGGCAGTGAGAGAAACTGCATCAAATGTGTTTTTTTTTGTTGGCAATCGGCGCGTAAGTGCATGTTTTGTGAACAACACCAACGCATAGTGAATGGAACGTTATCCAGGGATAATGCCATGATGTGCATGTGTGTGTGTGTCTTTAGCTCCGCCCACTGCACGCCTCCACAAGCCTGCTTTGTTTTCAGAATCGGTACAGTGTCTCTTATAAATATGATAAAATTAAAGACTCTTGGGAGATATGAAGGATGCAATACTACTCTATAGATACTCAAGATTAACACGAGACTGACAGAAACTGTGTGTGTTATGATCCCTTTAACATATGCTAACTACACTTTCTATTCTAATCACATTGCATCCCTTTTCCATTAAAATTCCATTAAAAGTGAACCAGCTTTTGTGTCTTATGAGTTTCAGCCTTATTGGAGGGTTACTATAACCTCCAGCTATAGCCAATGTAAGGTATTGTACACGAGTTCTGCAAAATGCCCTAAGCAGTTCCCCGAAGTGTTCATTAGATGTGGGAATATAGTTATCTCAATCAGAACATCCACCCATTAATGTGTCCATCTAGCTCTGCAGCTCTCTCCCCTGTGGTTTTCCAGGGTATTCCTCTCCTTTCTGTATGGAGTCCTACTGAGGTAATAAGGCTTTAATGACAGGAGTGGCCAGTCATTAGCTGGAGTGTTGGGGTGGAAGAGGCCGTAGAGAGCTTTTTTCCACTGATGGAGCAGATGTTAGTGTTGGCTTACGATTGAAGACCAGCAGCTCCAGTGCCAGCTTCACACCAGGCCACAGCTTCCCAACAGCTACCTAAACAGCCTGCTCCGCCATTGACTGAAGAAAGAGCCAACACAGTCTGAGATCGCTTCAGCTGAGAATCCAGCTTAGTGACATATTTTCAGTACCATGATTTGGGAAGTAAAAGTGTTTACTAGAGCTAAACTCTTAAATGCTCTGCATTGGAAAACAAATCAATTTAACAATGGCATGAAATAAAAATGAATCCTATCTATTTACAAAATGCATGTCATAGATCTTGTTATGAACAATTAATGCATTCATTCTTCTTTTTTTTTACCGCTGAAACCCTATCGCAGTTGTTACCATTTTCAAAGGAACAGCATTCATCATCTAAAACTGACCAAACCATAAGTCGTAGAGACTTGAAACTTTCAGGGCTGGTAGTACTCACACCGACTAGAAACATCACCAAGTTGTGCCCTGCTATAGCGAGCAAAAGTACGGCTCATAACTCCTAAACTGTTAGGCATATCACAAGTGTCTATCGTTGGAATCCTTGGCTCAAGATGAAAATGCCTCGGTTTTGCTCATCCCCGGAGAAATTTTTGGGTATTTTGGATTTTTTGGCCCAATTGAAACCAAATAGTGTTAATTAAAATTTGTATTTCGGTTTAGCCATAGTTTTTTAGTTTCAGTAAGATTTTAGTTACCTGAATTGTTTTAGTCAAGTAAATATCATAAGATTTGACTAAAATCTAATGAGTTTAGTTAAACTGTAATGCATTAATTAAGCATTTAAGCATTACATTACCGACTGTTACTTGAATACGTCAAAACTAACATTTTGACATATTTGTGTGTTTGACCATTTAAGTGCAAAAATACACGAAAGAGAGCTCAATAGACTTTTTTTTTTTTTACATTTATATCGTTTTTATAAAGTTGTATTTCTGTTTTAGTTAGTATATAAGGTTAAGCTTCAAATAAGTTTAAGTGTATTTATTTTTTTAATTTCAGTTAAAATTTGTTTAATAATAAATAATGAATGTTTTAATGGTTTTAGTGAACTAACTCTGATACTTTATTGAATAATGTGTGTCAAATACAAAAGCTCGAAATGTACATTTCAGACTCTGAAATGTATTTTGAAATGTCTGCGCCTTACTATTGCAGTTGCTCATTCAAGTTCATATTAGGTAGATACAACCGTCTAAAACATATTACTATATAAACATCATAAAGTAAACATTGGCATTATTCCTCAGCATTAGTTCATAAACATTCCCTGTCATAAATGTGTTATTCACTGAAATAAGACGCTCTGAAGTGCTGTCGCGTGAGCCTGTAGAAGCTCAACAGTGCTGTGTTTTCCAGTGGTTAGATCTGCACGCTACAACTCAAATGTGCTCATGTGTTACTCAGGACATCAGTTCTGACTGGATCTCTTCCCTAATCATCCCTGCCTAACATTTTCCTCTCATTTTTATTCTTTGACGAAAACGGCAGTAGATTTCAATCATAGCTTTTGTCACCCAAAACTGTTTATTTAGTCATCGTCTCGTTTTCGTCACTGAAAAAAGGTTGTTAATGAAAATTATGACGAAAATTATTTGTCAATGAAATTAACACTGAAATTAACACACACACACACACACACACACACACACACACACACACACACACACACACACACACACACACACACACACACACACACACACACACACACACACACACACACACACACATATATATATATATATATATATATATATATATTTGTGATAATATCTTGCAATTGAGTCACACACAGATGCTCAACATTCAGCATCAAAACACAACAATGCTAACAAGGATTTTTTTTCCATTACAATTTTATCTGTCATTATTGGAGTTATACTGACAAAAGACAGCAAATAAAACAAAGCAATTAATTGCTCTCTGGGAGTACACTTCCTCAGATCACAGATAAGTTGTAAGTAAGTTGACAAAAATTAATTGATTTAAGTAAGAACAACCTGATGCAATTAAGTTATGCTTACTTAATTGAATTAAGGCAATGAGTTTGCACGATTTAATTAAGTAAACTGAACTAATTCATTTTTACGGTGCATGCACAAACATAACTATGCACAAAAAGCATTATTTTTGCATTTATTTTTGGCCATATTACAGATCTGATATTCTATTTGTCGTATTTCTGTTTTGCATAAAACTATAGAATATTGGGCACATATTTTATATTAACATGATCTGATATTACCTTCTGCATGGATTTTATTGAAAAGAGCTCAGGCTCATGTAACCAGAAGTTTTAAGATAAATGAATATGCTTTTAAGTTTTTCTTGCCTCATGGGTTTACATTATCGTAACAAACAAAGCAATTCAACATTACATTTAATAAAATATTTGGACAACAGATTACCACAAATGTTTATTGAACACACTAGCGCGGGGTTAGTTGTCACATGCATGGTTTAAAGCTTTCCAGACATGCCAGGATGAAGAAACTTTGTGTATTTACTAGTTGCCATTTCAACGTTATTTAGAGAGAAAAAATATTTTTTTAGATTAGATTAAAAAATCTTTGGAAGAAATCACTGAACATTTATTTAACCATAGCAAAAGTAAATATCTTACTCAAGTTTATTTTTCAACTCAACTTTTTTGCGTTTATTTAAAACTAGACATTTTCATCTAATATCTGTTATTTAACAGTTGATATAGTTCTTTAACGCTGATCTAACCAGAAGAAGACACAAGCCGCAATTTAAATCCCACTTGGGCAGGTGGGGTGTGTGTAACACTGCGTTACAATGAGGCCCTATTAGAACTACGCTATTATATTCTATCGATTTTCAATGTTCAGAAATTATTTGTCATTGTTATGTTTTAACTATGATGTATAGCTGTATTTAGCAATGTGTTGTTGTCAAACTCAAAAAGTGTGTATTTTTAATGATTAAAAAAATGCCATTATTTAAAAAAAAAAGTTAATAACTGTATTTTTTGGACAAAATATTTTAGTGTCTTGGCTTTTTTTTGTTATATCAGATTATATCAGATAACATTTTAAGCTGTCATTTGGTCATGTTACAATGTGCACCCTAACATATCGTAAATAAACAAAGCACCAACAACATTACATTTAATAAAAATATTTTGGACAACAGATTACACAAATGTTTATTGAACATAGTTTCATTAATACAGTGTATACTTTTTCTTGATTCAGTGGGTTGTACTGCTGAAAACATTGAGGTACCATCGTGTAAACCAACTAACCCTAACACAAAGTACCTCACGCGGGAAACACTTAAAGGGATAGTTCACCCTGAAATGAAATTAAAGCCATCTTTTACTCACCCTGCTGTTGATTCAATGCCCTATGTCTTTCTATCCCTTTCACTACCTTAAAATCAGAAATGTTAAAAAAAGAATGAAAGCGAGGCTGTGAGGGATAGACATACATCTCTTCAGTGGGTTGTACTGCTATTTAATAGCCTGGATGCCAGCCGAATTTAGCCCCGCCCACAATTTTTTTTGCTCGGGCAATTCGGTCTGGACTCGCTCCATAGAGAAGTTATTATACCCGAACAGAAACTGTTCGGACCAATAAAATTGTCATGGCGGGCTTTAGACGATGATGGACAGATGATCAACAGTAACGTAATCATCCACGTCATCAAAGGCGCTTTGGGTTGAATTTGCTCTGATCCTAAACGGAGAACTTGTTTGTATATGCATTCACCTTCACTATTTCTCTCAGAAACGATGATCGTGTTGGTCAGTACTCTGTGTATACTTAAATTCTTTTTTTACAACACTGGCAAAGATCATTTACACTCATCTTTTCTTGTAACGTTACTTAATCCAGCGCATGCAGACAGGGTTGCCATGTTTTTTGCAATGTCGCGCACAATTGCTACTCAAAACTATAGCCCAAAACAATAACTTTCCGGGGGGTTCTCTGGAAAAAATGGCGTTTGGTTGGCAAAATATGTTATTTTGGCAAGGTTGCCTGCTAAAATTCGCATTCCTTGGTTTATATAATCACATAATTGGGGTCGCTTCAACCCGAGGACATGTAGAAAAACACGGACTTGGCAACACAGTGCAGTTGAGTTCTGTTGACATTTGACAACTAACGTTAAGTGTCGCCTGTGGCTCCAACCCGATCTCACGGCAATTGCACATATTTTACGAGGTGGCTAATTCGCATTTAATTTGTACGACCTCACTCAGATTTAATTCATACGATTTTTACTAAATCGCATATATTTGACAAGTTGGCAAATTGGTATGAATTCATACGAATGACCTACCTCAACCCCGCCCTAAACCTACCCATCACTGGGGTTTAGGCAAAACGTACAAATTCGTATGAGTGAGGTCGTACAAATTTGTACGAAATAGCCACCTCGTAAAATATGTACGAATTGGTCGTGAGATAGCGTTGGTGGCTCTGATTGGTTGTGGGTCTATCCAATTGAGGTCTTTCCTGGCTCGGTTGAAACACGCCCCATAATCAAATCTCAATGGAGCGGTACCAGACTCATATTCTGACTAGAATTGAGTATGGCCACCCCAGGCTAGCTATTTAATGCATTTTTGGATTGTTCTGCTGATAAAACACCAGAAAACTTCTTGCACAAATAAATACAAACACTTTCAAGGACCTGTATCTATGTGCGTTTATTTTCAAAAACTTTACAGGGCCGTGGCATTTTTGTGGGGTGTAGAGAGAATTAACCTCCCCATCCTTTCCCCCTCCCTCAGCACTTGGTGCCCTACGGCGGCACTGTCTAGCTGACCTAGTCCTGACCTAGTCCACTTCTGTGGATATAATGGGTGGAGTGATAGCGCTATAGGTGCGGTTAGCGTGTGGTTGGATCTTCTAGCTCCCCCCATTACACCAGAGAGGAGCTGGACTCCACCCATGGCTCTGCAGTGAGCAGCCTCTCGAGAAGTGTCTCCATAAAAATGTGGTTGGATGAGAGGGATTTGTGACATTGGCTAAAAACAGTCGTTTCAGAGGTGTCGTCTTCGTCTCCGTGCATTGATGTTCGCTGCAAGAGCACGAAAGTAAATCACAGATCGAATTGCGTGTTGATTTGAAATAGTGAAGATCTGAATAGACATGCTTGTCTCGTAAACTGCCATACATTCTGGCTGTCTCTCATTTCAGGAGTGGGACAAGGACCAAAAGGCCTTGAGTGTAACCCAGATTTTAATGGTGGATGGTAAAAATAAAACAACGTATGTGCACCAGACTCAAGAACAAGGACAGCTGATTTAACTCTCTCCTTCCTTCCTGCACAATCCACTTTACTATAACACGTTTTGCAGCATTAGACACATTTTAATTCATTTATCATAAGTGATTCTTATTCACTTGCGTAATATTACAAATCAAGTAAGAGTTTGCTTACACTTTTTTTCGATGGTCCACTTTAGACATTCTACGTTAGTAGCTATAAGTAGCTTTCCAACTACAGGTCAATTAACTCTCATTAGAGTATTAGTAGACTGTTAGATTACAGTCAGGAGTCGGGTTAGGATAAGTTGACATGTAGTTGCAAGTTACTTATAGTTAGTAGAATATATGTTGGAAGCATCAAAATAAAGTGTTAGCAGATATTAAGCAGACAGTCTACTAGTACTCTAATGACTGATAGTTGACATGTAGTAAAGTTACTTATGTAGATGTAGAATATCTAAAGTGGACAATTGAAATAAAGTGCAACCAACAGTCTTGACTTGAAATGACAACTGTTCTGCAAAATGTCACTTGCACATTGAATTATAAGAATTTTGGTGCCATCTACTGGTAAGAATTATGATGCCTTTAGAAGGGCATGGAAGTAGGCCTATAAGTGATACAACTCTTGATATATACCATTACAGTTTAAAGTAGTAGGGTAACACTTTATTTTAAGGTGACATAGTTACACGTTACTACATGTACTTACTAGGGATGTGCAGTTCCTGGGCTCAAATGTAAATATATATATATATTTTCTTTTTTACATTGCCCCTTTTACATTTGAGCATATATATATATATATATATATATATATATATATATATATATATATATATATATATATATATATATATATATATATATATATATATATATATATATATATATATATATATATAATGACAACTGTAATTCAAACACACACAAACACTTATTTAAGTATATACTACGCGTAACCCTAAAGTAGCTTTGCTACTTCGCGTTATGTGCACATTGTTAAACTCTAGTGAAAGATAAATTCATTAACCCGTTGCTCACGTGACTAGTCTTTTTTGTTCAGTGTTCTTCTTTAATGTATCAGTCTATTTAAGATTCACCCCCAATTACAAATGTCACTGTCAAACGATAATTTTCTGTGAAATAGGTCCATTACGGAAGAGATGTAATTGCTTGCTCTGAAATCTTTATTCAGGCCTTTGTATATTGGCCTTTATGGGTTGTCTAAATTAATTAGCACTTATAACACACAAAGCCTGAGAGTAAGGAAGGGCATATCATGTTTAGCTTGAGGACAACGTTTGATGTGAAGCCAAAGTCAGAGTTTATTTGGGTGATAGCTCTGTAAAGGACATATTATTATAAACTATATGACTTGAAATTATTTATTTGGTTTGTTCACACTTGCAAATGCTCAATTATCTAAAACTTCCCTTGCACTGAAGGAGGAACCCGAGTAATTTCTAGAGACTTTCAGAGGCGCTGTTTACACCTTGAGATGCGTTTTGGTCGATTGGATCACAAGTAGACGAGAGAGACACCTGGTGTTTTAATCCGTCTCTTTTGTCCACTTTCAACCACATCTGTCCTGATTTCTTCAAGGGGAGGGTCTATGGGCGGGTATGTATGGGCTTTTTCAGATCTTTCCATCTAATGGACAAAATTTACATATGAACGTGACCGTAGATGATGGAAAAACATACAAAGAGTATCAGCTTTCGTTTCTTATCTGACAAACACAAGCCGAACGCTGTGAGTGTGTTAGAAATCAGGAATGAAGAGAGAACATTGTGCTTGGGACATTTTACATCTTCAAACCAAACTTGGGCCAACAAAGTTTAAATCCCATCTGGCTAACACTCTTCCCAAATTGTTTACGCATTAGGTCAGTGGGTGGAGAGTAGTCTTTTAGTGGCCTTAGATGGGCTCATTTGGCCATTAATACTACGCAAAACCCCTTCAAACCACCAAGCAAACATATAGCAACACCCTGATTTTTTGTCAGAAAATTTATAAATCTAGTGAGCATTATATCTGCATTTCTGTCTTCTGAAGACTGATGATAAACTGATCCGGGGTCATTTTGGACACATCTATCACACGCTTGCAGGGAAGGAAGAAAGGAAAGAAGGCCTGTGTTTTCTGCAGGAGCTGTAATGAGGATGCAGAGATGGGGAGCCGTGCTTACCAGAGGCGAATTAATATATGTAATCTGTTATGCAGCGCAATGTGACAAGACAAGGACATGTTGTGCTCTAATTAAAGTGACCTTTTCCCACAACTCCTTGAAGCACAGGTCATCTCTCATTAATGCCTGGTCTGGCACTGAGCTATAATTCACTACACATCCAGAAAAAGGCAGACCCCCTCCCTTTTTGCCTCTATCATCTACTGAGTGCCATGCATAAAAGAATGCAACAGTGACCGCCCAATTCTTTCCATAAATAAACATTTGATTCAAAGCAAAGTGCTATTTGAAAATCAGACAGAAAGACAAAGATACGTGACTGTAAAGTCTTTTAATAGAAAATGACAATGTCAATCTAGAAGTCATGGATTATAATGACATATATTCAGAGTTTATAGCATAATAAGCTAATATACTACTAGGCTGATTGGATTTAAATAGGCAAATGTTTAAGAGTTTAAAATTGGAGGATTATTGCAGTGATTATTATGTTTCTAGCATGTTATATATTTGGCAGCAGTTCTTCTAACCCTCATTCATGGAGTGTGTATAGCTTTTAATTTCTTAAGCATCCATGTAAGAAGACACATCTTGAACATATTCCAGGATGACAATGTCAAGATTCGTCAGCTCAAATTGTGAAAGAATGAAGAATACATTTTTACATATGAATTGGCGCCTCTGAGTTCAGACCTTAAATTCATTGAAAGGCTTTGGGATGTGATGGAGGAGACTTTGAACAGTGCTGGATTCTTGCCTTGGCAATACAAGATCTTGACCAAAAACTGATGCACCTCTTGATGAAGGTTACATCACACCATTTATTTCCTGGGTAATTAATTCTCAATGCTTTAAGGTAGTGAACTTTAACGGTTGAGTGAAATCGAGTCCTGCAGTGATGTAACTTTGTAGGTCAACCCTTAATTTCACATCACATTCCCACAACATTTTTCTATTGGATTATTATTGCAGAAAATAGGCTGTGAGACCAACAAAAGTTTATAATTAGACATTTTGCACCAAGTTAATCTCCACAAATGAACACAAATTATGTTTTTATGAAGCCTAAAACAATAGCCCAAAGTAAAAAGCTAAAGTTGGGCTATAAACAAACTTCAACCTGATTAGATGACTTCCCCCATTAACCCATTAAACTCTTTCAGTCTTTATTTAAAACCAAAGTTGAAAGTTATGCTAGATAGAAGCTGTGGAAGCATCTAGTGAGTTGATTTCCTATTCGGCTGATGACACTCAATGACCCCAACAACCTTTACAAATGTGGCCCTTACTGATGTATTTTATATTGTAGAACAAAATGTGAGGTTATACTTTATTTTAATATGACATATATACACAGATCAGGCATAACATTATGACAGGTGAAGTGAATAACATTGTGACCCGGTGACAGGGTCATGGGCGGCCAAGGCTCATTGATGCACGTGGGGAGCGAAGGCTGGCCCGTGTGGTCCGATCAAACAGACTAGCTCAAGAAGTTAATGCTGGTTCTGATAGAAAGGTGTCAGAATACACAGTGCATCACAGTTTGTTAGTCCTGCCATCCATGTGGATGTTACTTTGACATGTACCACCTACCTAAGCATTATTGCAGACCATGTACACCTGTTCATGGAAACGGTATTCCCTGGTGGCTGTGGCCTCTTTCAGCAGGATAATGTGCCCTACCATAAAGCAAAAATGGTTCAGGAATGGTTTGAGGAGCACAACAAGTTTGAGGTGTTGACTTGGCCTCCAAATTCCCCAGATCTCAATCCAGTTAAGCATCTGTGGGATGTGCTGAACAAGTGTGATTCAATGAGGCCAACTTACAGGACTTAAAAGATCTGCTGCTAACATCTTAGTGCCAGATACCACAACACACCTTCAGGTGTCTAGTGCAGTCAATGCCTCAATGGGTAAGGGCTGTTTTTGCAGCAAAAGGGGGACCAACACAATATTAGAAAGGGCATTGTACTTACTCAAATAAGTATTGAATAATATGAATTACCTACATGTACTTACTATAGACTTAGTTACTTGTAATTATACATCATTTACTGTTATTACAATAGTAAGTACATGTAGTTTTGTGTACCTATGTCACCTTAAAATAAAGTGTTAGCAATCTCAGTTCAGATCAGTAAAATAATGGTAAAAATGAGCAATTTCTCAGGAGTAAGTCACGCAAGTTCAACACAGGTTTGCTTAAGAACATCCATCTTTATTTAGAAATGTAGATGATCTGAATGTAAAATGTAAATGTACATCTTTCAATACAAAAAGGTATAGTAAAATAAACAACAATCTTTAAAACGCAATCTGAATTCGAACAGCACACAAGAAAACCTCGGCAGGGTCTCGAAGGCCTGGTGCCTGGATGAGCAACCAGCTTTAGCGATGGTTGGGAGGCAAGAGATCCTGCAGAACGGTGTCAAGATTAGCAGGAAATCACCCAGATCTGCACAGCCTTCGAGCGTGTCGACTGGCTTCTTTATGCATTCGTTACAGCACTGCAAACTAATCAACAGAATATCCTGGCACGTTTATATGCCTCCCATCTGAATTTGCTATATGTGGTCCACATCAATATTGGATCAAAAAAAAATCCCCATGTGCAAATCCCCACTAAAATGTTCCTTTATTCTCAATACAGCTGTACTCAGAAGAAAAATACACAGTGTGAAAGTCACAAAAGTTTGCATCATAGTCAAGCCGTTATTGCTTACAATGAATACTTTTGTGCTCTAGTTAGTCAAAGAGCTTACAGTACCAGGGCATGTTTTCCATCCTGTGACATTATCAACATAACATGAGCTCTAGGAGAGAGAGAGAGAGATCTAGAAAGTAGGAGCAGGTTTGAATGAGGATGGAGATGAAGACGTTTTACCCGGTCGCTACTAGGGGTTTGGTGGTCCCTGAAAGTCATCTGTGCTTGGACTGAGTTCTGCTCTGTAAGCTATGGAAATGGGCTTCCCTCAGGACACGGTTGATGTGCTGGTAGGACAGCAGGTCCATGGGGTCCGACTGCTTGGAGGCACTGTGGGGACTGCGGGGCTGGGGCCGCTGTGGGGCCCGATGACGTCCACTCCACAATGGCTGCCGCCGCTGCTGCCGGCTGCGTGATCCGGACTGCTGATCCAGCTGCTCTCGCTGCTGGAAGACTGCGAGGAACCGCCAAAGCAGGTTAGCAACATCCCACCTCACCTCAGAGACCCAGAGGAATCTCACAGATTTGTTTAAGCCACATGTACGCAAGTTCAAATGCTTTGGGGTTTCATGCAGGGATGGGCATTTAAACAAACATTGTATTCTCATAAAAAAACAAACAAATATTCAGATATTTGTTTATTTAAATGAAGTTTAAGGAGAAATGTTTTTTTTTTAATCATTACGTTACTTTGTCACCACTTCTGAAAAAGATTATGATTAGCAAATATAGACAACAAGCTTTACATTATATCTTGAGATTATTTTAGTTGAAAGCATTAAACAATGTGTGTAAACAAAAGATATTCAGAACAAAAGTGTTTAAGATGATAAATCTTAAAATCTCTGCTAATAAAGCAGACTTTGCCAGTTATCGCACAGAACGTACATATACACTCGAGTCGGCATTTGGTTGTGTAAAATGTTTGACGTGTTCATGTTGAGAAAAACAATAATATACATGTTTGGGTGGCATTGGTGCTTTAGTCTGATAAAAATAAGGCCGGGTGCCGACGTCGCAGGGATACAAAGATAACGTGTGCAGTGTGTGTATGTTTGTCTGTGTGTGAAAGTGTGCATATGTGTGTGTGAATGTGTGCGCATGTGTCTGTGTGTGAGTTTGTGTATGCACACCAATGCACAATATCGTCTCTTTAAATGCTCAGAATAGGTTCTGATTGGCTGTCAAGGTTTATTGTTCATCAGCTGGAAAAAGTATTGATTCCAACTATATTGTCTTTCTGTGCTGTTTTCGTTATATTTGTGGTGTGATGTGTTTAGTGCACTTAATACCTCAGACTCCCACGATTCTCTGCCAGTCTCTGAGCTTTGGAGGGCTGAACTCAGTCTTTTGGCCTGAGGCATCTGAGCATCTTCTTCATCACCTTCAGCGCGCTGACGTTTCCTTGGGGACATCATTAGAGCTTATAGATTATCAGCATAACAGCAGCATTTACACTTTAGTATTTGTGCCCTTGTATTATATATACACATGCTTCATACTTTACATATTAATATATATTTTAGATATATTCGTGACCCTGGAGCACAAAACCAGTCATAAGCCTCACGGGTATATTTGTGGCAAGATCCAACAATACATTGTATTGGTCAAAATGATCCATTTTTCTTTTATGCCAAAAATCTTTAGGATATTAAGATCATGTTCCATGAAGATATTTTGTAAATGTCCTACTGTAAATATATCAAAAATATATTATTACTATTAGGAGTAATATGCATTGCTAAGGACTTCCACAGATTTTCCAATAATTGTATCTCAGCTCCTATCCTAAAAAATACATCAATGGAAAGCTTATTTATCCATCTCAATTTAAAAAATTTTTTACCCTTATGACTGGTTTTGTGCAGTCTTGGTATTAAGTTACCCTAAAAAAGTATTTCATTACTTATTACTTTCTAAATCCTATATCAACCTCCACTAGTTACGCAATTCAAGGATAGACATGAAATGGCTCTTAATTCATTCAAATAAATAATATAAAACTACATACATTTTGATGTTAATTCTACTATTGTATTATATATATAATTGTTCTACAGTCTATACATAGTATTTAGTTCAATTTTATCAGAAGTAAATGTAATTAAATTACAGAAAAAAATAGGAGCAATCCCTAATTTTCCTAGTAACTAATTATTTGGTAACTTAGTAACACTGGTCACAGATATAATATTTCATAGCACATTAAGTTTATTTTTATTCTGTTGTGTATGCTAGGATCGAGCACATTTCATATGTCTGTGTTTGTGTGAATCACGACCAAACGGCCCTTCTGAGATTAATAGACATATATTGTTTATATGAAGGAATAATAATAAAGCATAATCTGTGGCCTCACCTGTTTTCTGTCAGCATGTTTGTGACTGTGAGTGGAGGATGATCTCGTGTTTTCTTGAGCTCAGCTCTGGTCAACAGCCTGCTGTGTCATGCTACACTTCAACACTAACACACACACCTCTGCTGGCGGCTCAACACACACATATACACAACATCTTCGACTCGATGAAGTACAAAGCAGTAAAATACATGTAAGAAAACAAGTTAAGGTCGTATTTGATGAACTCCGCCGTCATAAATGTGTTAGACTCGAACTCATCCAGCTAGTCTCTATCATAGCTGTGTGCTAACTGACATTTCACTAACGTTAGCTGTGAGATCTCGCGGTATTTTCTACTGGTTTTGACGCTGTTTTCCTCTCGCCGTCGTACTTTCATACACGTAGCGGGTATAATAAGGTTCTCTGTGAATATAAACCGGCTATTTGTCTATTTGACGAGCCTGCGCGACACAAAACAAACCACCTCGGCTGCTGTTATTTACATGCTACTGCGCATGCGCGAAACTCAAGCCTGTAAAACACGAGGGCGGCGCGGGATTGGCTGATCGTGCGATGACATCACGTCCGATGTCCACAAGCGCTCATTTTATTGCCTCTCTGACTGTCTGCTGTTTATATAATTCTGTTTTTGTTGTTAAATTCTGTTTTGAGTTGTAACTGTGCATTTGCTTTTATATATGTTCAATATGAAGAAAAAAAATCATTCCACTCGCCTGACAAAAACACATTTGTATTTTAGCATGTCAAGCAGTTATTTTTTCAAATATAGTGGTCGAGTAAACTGTATGACGCACGTGATCGCAGCTGACGCCTTTTTCATTGTAACGCTAAACAGTAGTGTTTTCCTAGCAACTGCCTAGTGCGTTTGGAATTTATGAATCCTACTATGGCTGCTTCTGGGCAGAGGCCTTGCTTATGAATATTAATTAGAGCCGACTGAAGTTGCTTGGTAACCTTTCTGGGGCGTCCTGTTACGTAACCTATCTAACGGTAATATTCAGAAGTCAGCTGACTAGAGCCATGGCTCCTATGGAGGACGAAACCTGCAAAAAATAATAATAAATACAAATAAATAAATACGCAAATAAATAAATAAACAAATAATCCACAATATATTTGTATATTTGTGATCAGGCACAACATTATGACCACATTATGACCACTGACAGGAGAGTGAATAACACTGATTATTTCTTCATCACGGCACCTGTTAGTGGGTCAGATATATTAGGCAGCAAGTGAACATTTTGTCCTCAAAGTAGGCGCAAGGATTTGAGCCAGTTTGAGAAGATTGTGATGGCTAGACGAGTGGGTCAGAGCATCTCCAAAACTGCAGCTCTTGTGTGGTGTTCCTGGTCTGCAGTGGTCAGTGTCTATCAAAAGTTCTCCAATGAAGGAACAGTGGTGAACCGGCGACAGGGTCATGGGCAGCCAAGGCTCATTAATGCACAGTTAAACAGACAAGCTACTGTAGCTCAAATTGCTCAAGAAGTTAAAGCTGGTTCTGATATGAAGGTGTCAGAATACACAGTGCATCACAGTTTGTTGCGTATAGGCCTGCATAGCCGCAGACCAGTCAGGGTGCCCATGCTGACCCCTGTCCACCACCTAAAGCACCAACTGTGGCACGTGAGAATCAGAACTGGACCACGGAGCAATGGGAGAAGGTGGCCTGGTCTGATGAATCATGTTTTCTTTTACATCATGTGGATGGCCAGGTGTGTGTGTGTCACTTACCTAGGGAACACATGGCACCAGGATGCACTATGGGAAGAAGTCAAGCCAGCAGAGGCAGTGTGATGCTTTGGGCAATGTTCTGCTGGGAAACCTTCCCAGCAGTCACAGTATGTCAATGTGACTTCAGGAAGACATTGGACTCCAACTAATCCAACGTCAGTCAGATGTTGGGTTTTGGTTGAAATGAAAATTGATTTGACATCTAAACCCAACATTTGTTTGACGTCAAGCTCAGACAGACATTGAAATTTGGTTGAAATAAGCACCGCACTGTAAAAAAAAAAAAAAGAAGACAAAAAATAATAAAAAAGGGTGAAATATATGAGCAGAGGAGGATTAACCAACTCCACAAACAGCATTACCAGTTTCACGCATTACTAACCAGACTTTTGACTTTTGACTTTATTTCTGTCAGATGTCTACAGAAGCTCTTAGAATGAACAAAGGTTTAGATGTTGATGATTTATTGAAAATTATAGTTTAGTAATAAGTCATTATTATGGTGGTCAGTCTTTGCTTTAGTTGGTTAGTTTGACTTGACTCTCTTAATATTAATTTGTCTCTTACTGGTGTAACTGTGTTTGTTATGGCAAGAAAAGCAAGAGAAAATGTGATCAGATGATGTTTTTTTACTTTATGATAAAGATATGATCATCATACAATTTATTTCACTGATGTCATCCTGAATCTAATCTTCTGATACATGATCATTTTGTATTATTAATTATAGCAAGCCTGCAATTCTAAATGATCCACTAAACATTTTGATCTCCAGCATCTATTACAGTGGCTCCCAACCACGTTCCTGGAGGCCCACCAACAGTGCACATTTTACATGTCTCCTCTGTCTGACACACCCACATCAGTTCTTGGAGTATAGCTACTAATAAGCTGATGACCTGAATCAGGTGTGTTTGATTGAGGAGACATGCAAAATGTGCACTGTTGGTGGGCCTCCAGGAATGTGGTTGGAAATCACTGATCACTCAGGGATCAATAATCAGCATATGAATCTCAACAATGGTAACATACTTGATGCCACAATGCATTCTGGGAGATATAGTACTACTTTTGTATGGTGCACCCATGAATGATACGCTGATTCTTTAATGTCTGTCTGTGTCTTTAAAACTTTTTGGTGCTCAATATCTTAGATTAGAACACACATATCTAAACAAATTAGACAATAAACTAAACTATATTTATGTTTTTAATTATTTTTGTCTTTTGGGAAAGTGAGAAATAAGCAATTGTTACTACAATTTAAAATATTTAATTGGCCAAATTGAATTTCTGTGAATTAAATTGTATCAATTCACAGAAATTCAATTTGGCAAACTGAAACATTTAGATGTGACCAGTCACTAGAAAATTTTACATTGGAGGAGCTGAATTTTTTTACAGTGTTGGTAAAATAAATGTTTCCATTGGGACAACATATTATTTCTAATTGAGCCCATGTTAACAGACCGTTGCCACAATTGATAAAATTCAATTCACAGAAATTCAATTTGGCCAATTGAAAAATTTAGATGTGATCGGTCACTAGAAAATTGTAAATTGGAGGAGCTGAATTTTTTTACAGTATATTTATATATATATATATATATATATATATATATATATATATATATATATATATATATATATATATATATATATATATATATATATATATTAAATGCATGAAAGAACAATAACAACAATTTTAATCATTGTCATACCCTAATAATGCAATACTACTCCAAGGTCCTTTAGTCTTTCAGTACAGATTAAGTGCCAAGTCCTTAAACACAGCCACTGTTCTCTAGTTTTTAAGAGAACTCAGTGGTTTCAAAATACAGTTTCATCTCGAGTTTAAATCTTTAAAAGAAATTGCAATTTTACATTTATGAATATGATATATTATATTTGGCTAACAGAAAAATAAGATTTATAAAATATAACTTCCATTTCTATACGTAAATTCAAAATTAGGATTCACATAACATTTGATAAAATCACAAATATCAATACCAAAATAAATGTAAAAGAGATACAGGATTATCTAAACAGAAAGAACAGAGGGTATTAATATCACTAGTAATTGGAGACATTTTCAAAATAATTTTTTAAGTCTTTTGAGAGAGCTCTTATCTGGGTAAAAAGGTAATTTCTCTCATTTAGGTAGGCTATTTGTTAGGCAGTGTCCAAAGTTTCTTCCAGGGAATATCACTTACAAAACCATTCCAGTAAAAAATTACATATGGCACAGAAACAACTTCCTCCTGAAACAAGACTCGTTTTCTTGTATTATTATTTAGATGTAGAAAGGCACTGTTTAAGGCCTGTTTAATGAGTTACGCCTACAGGCCTTGCGTCATCTAATTGATATTCATGAGCCAAACCTTGCCCATAGTAGGAATATGAAATGCTCGTGCCGGAAGTGTGTGTGTGTGTGTGTGTGTTAGCGCAGCACCGCCGCCTCCGCAGATAACACACATACTAGAGAGGAGGAGGTGACGGGGATTAGAGCTGCGCCTCATCATTAAACCAACATATCAGGAGAAAATGGGAAATACGGACTCGAGGTTAAATTTCAGGAAGGCGGTGATACAGCTGACCACAAAAACACAGGTTTGTGTCGCTGCTGTTATCCGAGGCGGTTATTAGGAGCGTGTGTTTGTTTCCAGATGGAGCTGCGCCGACCGTCAGACCCCAGACTATTATTATTATTATTATTATTATTATTATTTACACACAGCCTTACTTCAGTTTTTATGTGTGTATGTGTATGAATGCGCTGGTCGCTGGGCTTTCATCCAGAATAATGGTGCTTGTGTTTGCTCCTAATAATAATAAGACAGGTGTCATGTGTTTATTTGTCAATATCTGCATTCTGTCGCTCATTCAAACTTAATATAAATATATATAAATTTTATTTTATTGTAATACTGTATTGTAATATTAAAATATCTAACCGCAAATTTAAAAAAAAAAGAATCTCTCTTTTATAAATAAAAGTTTATAATTTTTTTTCTTCAGTTTAAGCATAACCCTTACCTAATGACGCTAAATAATAATTTCTTATTTATACGATTTTAGATTTTTTTTGTTTGTTTGTTTTATTTTGGAATTTTTTTTTGTTTTTTTGAGGGGGGTAATAAGATGACGTTTGTTTGTTAGACCCCGCCCCTATACTGACGTGAAGTCTTATGTTTTTTTTTTTAACTGTCAGTCATCCAAAAGATTTTTTTAGGCAAAATACCCCAGGGGAATATGATAAAATTTTAACTAGCCTACTAGATATCACCATACTTCCCCAGTTTATTGATTACATTAAGAATCACATTCAAGTTTTCTGAAATATTATGTTGAAATATGCAAATGTCTAATATCTAATTAGATATGCACTCATTTGCGTACAACTACACTTCATATAAAACTACAGTGGGAGTTTTGGAAATAAAGCAGACATTACATAAATACATACATTAATACAATCACCATGTTATAAATAATAAAATGTTTACAATCAGGCAAATTAACAATTTGAACATAATGTTCAGCATGAACAACACCTGTAACATGTGGTGCATGTAAAGCTGCTGAAGTTGAGATTTCGGACTCAATTTGAGACCAACTCTAATTTAAATCTACAGAATCAAATAGATATAGTGCAATAAAATGAACAGTTAAAAACTGTATTTTGGATGTTTTTTTTTAGCCTGAAACAAGATGTTATGAAAAGGCAAATAGCCCAAAATCTCAAAACTGACCAGAGCATGAAAACACAGTGTCTTTGCCTGTAGACTTTCGCACAACAGTCGGTTCTGGAGGTAACATTTTTCTCTATAGGGAAATGATTTTTAACAATAACTTATAAGTCTTTAAAGACAGCTCTACTGTGAGCTAGGAGGCTATAAGTCGATGGTATTTGCTTCTGCTGAAGCCGTTTCTCTGCGTTAGTTCAACTTGGTTTTTAAATAATTGTTTAGTGGTGGTGAAAAACTACATTACCCATAGTACTGTACAGAAAACTCCCCAATCAGAGAGTCCAAACAAGCTAAATGGCAAAAAAATCTTGTTAGCTCCGCCCACTCCAGAGATTATACTGTGACATATTATTTGGAAATTATTTAGCTTGTATGCACATGTACTCTGTTTAGTTTCACAGTGGCTTCAAAAAGTATTTGACACTTGTGGAAATGTCTGAATAACAAAAGACACCTGGCCCTATTTTAACGATCTCAAGCGCAGGTGCATTCCAAATCCACTTTTGTAAGTTTAACAATGGAAAAAACAGTCGGTGCATCCGGCGTATGGTCCTAAAGCGTTGTCCCTTATCTCTTAATGAGTCATGGGTGTGTTTTGGGTGTAATGTCCAATAAACCAATCACAGTCTCATCTTCCATTCCCTTTAAAAGCCAGTTGCGCTCGCACCATGACGGATTCACTATTTACATGAAGGATAGACTGAATGCTTCTCCAGAGAGGAATACTTTTATTTTTAATTTTCTAAATTACCCATGATACTGTACAGAAAATTCCACCAATCAGAGAGTAGCTCCACCCACTCCCATGACGCACTGCTAACGGCGTAATCTTTATACTTAAATATTTGTATATACTGTATATATAAACTTGAAATATAATGTATTTGTAAATGAGTACTTTTATATTTCTCCATCAATTTTAATTTGATTACTGTTCGCAATGCATCATGGGATTGTAGTTATTTCCCTCACAAAAGCTGATAAGTACACAGTCACTGTAAACCCTAACGCTCAAAATAATGATTCGGTTTGAGTAGAGCCAACTCAAATTAAACAGATTAGTTCAGTCAAATGAACTTTTATAAGTATTAGAATTTAGAAATTAGAATTTAGAACTTTCTTTTTCTTTTGAGTTTTCAAAATGGACACATTTGAAGTAATCTGATATGCTTCATTGTTTTGTGTTTTATTAACTGGTCTGGGATTTATATTTCCAAGCATGCTTTTCCATGACACACGAAAGGGACAGTAAATGCCACAATTAAGTGTTATATATATTTTTTGTGTGCAAGATTAATGTTAAGTGGGGGATTTAGTAATGTATAATGTTTTATTATGCTTTAAAAGAGTTTCTGTTATGTTGGGGTTTCCATCTTGTGACAAGTGGAGAATGAGCTTAGTTTCAGGACAGATTTATGTGAAATGTATTAAAGCGCTGTACTCATTCAACAAGTGCTATGCTAATGCTACCAAAGCATTGTGTAAACAATTATCATGAAGGGATTTACTGAATTAGCTAGTTAAAGCTAGCCAAGTTTCCTCTACTAAAAATTGAGATTATATTTAGAGTTAAATGTAGGAATTAGCTTCTCAAATATTTCAAGTAAAATCTGCAAGTTCTGCTTACTTAAGATTTACATTTCTTAACTTAAAAAATAGTTAAGGCAGTTAAAGGCAGTTGTTTTTTTGGGGGGTATTTTGCCAATTTTTTCAGATTATAACGCTTTAATGAAGACTTTTTTGAAATCCCTATGGGAGAAATTAATGGGAAAATACTTCCTGAACCAGCAGCGCCGATAAATTGGACAGGCACTAATACACTCATAGGTTGAATCCGAAATCTCAAATAGGGCATTATTTGAGGGAACAGCCATTTGTAGTGGTGTCCGAAACAATAGTGGACGTTATCAAGCGCACTTATTCAATCCCACAATGCACCACAATAACGAGTGTACAGCTGACGTACGCACAACGCCTGTCCGAATTCACTCACTCCTTCAAGTGAACTCTCAGGTTCAAGGAAATCCATGTAGTCTTTCAATTAGTATGAGCTCATAATAATTACATAAAATGCTGTGTAAAATAGCTTTTATATAACACCACGGGTCGCCACTGTCACTACTTAGCGTGTCAAAATTTTACTTTTTTATCTGGCAGTGTGAAATGATCACCTGTTTCTTGTTCTCAGCCGGGTTAACGTGATAGCATTGTTATTTTCAACTGTTAATCAAATATTGATGTGGTTTATGAACTCATTGTTTGGCTTAGCCCAGCTGTTGCACCAGTCTGGTGTGTGTGTGCGTGTGTGTGTCTGTGTGTATTGAACCTGTATTGTCCTCGCCCTCCCCTCCAGCCCGTGGAGGCCACAGACGATGCTTTCTGGGATCAGTTCTGGGCGGACACAGCGACCAGCGTGCAGGATGTGTTTGCCCTGGTGCCGGCCGCTGAGATCCGAGCTGTGCGCGAGGAGTCGCCCTCCAATCTGGCAACACTGTGCTACAAGGTAACAGCAGTCTGTAACATTACCCTGTGCCTCATCAATAACGGGCAGTGAGAATCTGAAGTCGATGGTGGGACAGGAAAACAGCTGGCGCTTTCCCCTTCCTGTCTCAATCCTTGCACTTCCTGTTTGAGACTGCCCATCAGAAAGAAAACATGATTAGGAGTCTTCATGGTCTTCAGGCTCACATGCAGGCAGAGCAGAGAAAAGTGTTACTGTGTGTCCTGACTCTGTTTAGTTTCAGAGTAGCTCCAAAAAAGTATTTGACACTTGTGTGAATTTCTGAATAACAAGAGAACAGAGGATTTATGTTATGGAATGATAGTACAAACACACATTATGAACAAAACATTTCACAAAAAGAAGCTTTATTAATAAATGGTTTAGTATACATTGCTTTTTAAAAGTTAGGGGCCAGATTACTATATAAAATACCTTTATTGAGCATTTGGATGTTTTAAATTGATAAAAAAAATGTCAGTAAAGACATTTATAATGTCACAAAATGTTTATTTTTCAAATGAATGCTGTTTTATTCATCAAAGAATCCTGACAAATAAAATGTCACTGTTTCTGCAGAAATATGAGCCATTGATAGTAATCATAAATGTTTCTTGAGCATCAAATCATCATAACAGAATGCTTTCTGAAGGATCATGTGACTTTGATCACAGGAATTAATTATATTTTAACGTATATTCACATCAGTTTTAGATTGCAATAATATTTGACAATATATCAGTTTTTACTGTATTTTGATCAAATAAGCGTAAGAAAGTTATTTTAAAGAACATAAATACATCTTACAGACCCCAAACCATTGAATGGTAGTGTTCAAAATCAACACAAAAATAATGTGCCACTTTGTCAAACGTTAATAAATGATAGTCATACATTTTAGCGGCATCTAGTGGTGAGGTTGTGAATTGCAACTGCCCACCGCTCACCCCTTCCTTTGAAGCACATAGAGAAGCTACGGTGGGTACACAGTGTTGGGGAGTAACGGAATACATGTACCGCATTATTCAGAATACAAATTATGAGTAACTGTATTCCGTTACAGTTACATTTTAAATAGTTGGTATTTAGAATACAGTTACTGTGTTGAAATCAATGGATTACATGCGTGAACCTTTCTGTTTCACGAGTTTATTCACTTTCTAAATAAATTAAGGCAACTCGATGCATTTACCAGAAGCCCTAATATGAAAAAATGCATGGTTTTCACACACTGTCTATATATATATATATATATATCATACACACACTGGAGAGAATTCTAAACCATGGCCTAATGAGTGTTTAAGTATTATATTAGCCTATTCCGCACTAAAGGGCACGAATAAAGCTTGCCACAAAGCACCGGCAACAGTAATGATGATAATTGTGTCAAAAAATAGTAAGGAGACTTTTTAATTGTTTATTAAAAAACTAGTGTTTTCTGTGTCAGCTGCAAAGATGAAGTTGAAGATGTGTCATTTCCGCAGTGAACAGCCAAGAGAGAAATGCACATTTCATATAGATTACACAATCAGAGGCCTATTTCTTTTAATTTTTAATGGTTTCGATTAAAATACATTTTCTACATTTTCTAAAACAAGTTTTCTACTAAAACATTTCTCATGTCTGTGGGGCAAGTATAGCCTATACACTGAGTTTCAATTAATTTATGAGACAATGCGAGTGATCGCTCCCGCGCCATCATTTATTGTCTGCTATATTTGCTTCTTATTTATTAAATACAGGAAATCGCTTGATGTAACATGGATTAAAATTAAGATACAATTTATATCAAACAAAATGTATTTTAAAGAAAGGCTTTCTACAAAACAAAAGTGTTCAAAATAATTTCTGACTCCTGGTCTTCCGTCATTTCGACGTGTCCAGTCTTAATCATGCTGTTCACTTTTCATATTCAACATAGTTAAAAAAACATAATATTTAAACATAAATATGTAACTTAATACCTTTTTTTTAATGGCTACAACAAGTATTGTAACCTGAAGTAGCCTACAGAGAAATTGTCGGATCGGATTTGAGCTGGTGAACGGAGCGGTTCATGAGTGGATTTTGCCGCCAATGCAGAAATAAGCCATAGCCTACCTTTTTTTATTTGCAAATTTTTATTTGTACATTTATACTACTACTTAAGTAAAGTTAAGTCAACTTTATTTATATAGCGCTTTTAACAATGCAGATTGTTTCAAAGCAGCTTCACAGTGTTAAACAGAAAAATAATGCAACAGAATATATTTCGATTATCATACAGTAATAATGTGGGCTTTAGATCAGTATTTAGATCAGTAATTTAGTTTATATGGTTAATTTAGTTTAATAATTAGATTTATTTGGAAATTTAGTTGAAAAATGTAGCCTAGTGTTCTCAACTGAGCAAGCCAAGCCAGAGGCGACAGTGGCAAGGAAATCAAAACCCCATCAGGAGACCTAATGGAGAAAAATAAACCTTGTTAGCCTTGATATAGCCTACTACTAGCTAATAAAACCGATCTCTGGGGACCCCAAAAATGTGTTAGAATCGTCCTAACCCCCAATAGAACAGAAATATTTCACACTGCACCTTTAATGTGATGAATTTCACCTGTGCTTGCCGCCCTAGACATCCACTAAGGGCCGTTTACATGAAACCGTTTTCAAATAAAAACTAAAAAATGTTTTGGCTGTTCAACAGCTTTTTGGGGGCCTGAAAGCACAAATTTTTGAAGACAGGTTTCAGAGGGCACGTTTTTGAAAACAACAGCATTATCGTCTCCGTGCAAACTACAAAAATGCCAAAAGGTGTTCAATCTTTAGGTGTGTGTGTTTCTTTACGACGTGACATCGCCATCTAATGGCAGGCATGAGTAATACAGTGTTTTAAGACGTTTTTCACAAAACCATGTGAACGGGATCGTTTTTGTCAACATTGTCGTGTATATGACAAATGCAATTTTTTTTTTCTTAATAAAAAAAAAAACCTTTGCAAAATTAGTTTGAAGATATTGCTTCATGGTGATTTTAACTAACTAAAACTAATTCTGAAATAATTAAGCTAAAATAAAATCATATATAAATATTAGGTGAAAATCTTCAAAAGTTACCATTGAATTTTACTCAAATAAGTTTAAGTTGAGGCACTAAAATTAATCAACTGAAAATAAATAAAAACTAAGACTGAAATAAAAATGAACTAAACATAAATAGCAATATTACAAATAATTAATAATTGAATTGTTTGATATAGTTGTCTTTGATATGTGTGTTTCATCACAGGCGGTGGAGAAGTTGGTTCAGGGCGCGAGTCCGGCTGCCCCACAGAGAAGGAGAAGCAGATGGTGCTGAACTGCAGTCGAATGCTCACTCGAATCCTGCCCTACATCTTTGAGGACCAGGACTGAGAGGCTTCTTCTGGTCCACCATCCCTGGCGCTGGCAGAGCGGGGGTGATGCTCTAAATAAAAACCATTAAGTGCTATCAACAACTGAATATAATCCACAGAAACTGATATTCAGCCATGTAACTTCAAACCTGTGTTTAAGTGCTTTCAGAAATAGCAGTGTAGCATTATGAAACACTCTCAAATGAATGTACTTCAGCATACAGTGGATTCACACAAGCACATTTTTGCATTTTCTTGTGTCCTAGTTGTGGATATTTGCTCTGAGAGAAATACATCTTCCTTGAAACCCATTTTACACATCAGATTTGAAATATTATCATCAAATAAATATCAGATACATAACATCATGGATTATAGGTCTTAAAAAAGTACATTATAATCAGGGTTTGACATTTACACCCTCCTACCTGCCAAATGTGTGTGTATTTCAGCAGTGTTGGTAACGCAGTGACTCCTACACTGTCAAAAAAAGAGTACAAAATTTTACCTTTAAAGGTACAAGTGGCCGTCACTGGGGTGGTACCCTTAAGGGTACATTTTTGTACCTCTAAGTCAGGGCTGGGCAAGTTCAGTCCTTGAGATCTGATATCCTCCATAGTTTACCTCCAACCCATCTAAGCCACCATAGAATAAAACGTGTGACTCCCAGCATGCATTGCAGCATTAAGTATGTCACCATTATTGAGATTCATATGCTGATTCTTGATATCTGTGTGCATCTAAACTTTCCCCCCTTAGAATGTGTTTAAAAATCAGAATTCAGAACATCTGATCTGTGGCAAGAAAGTATCGTTGGTGAATATTCTTTATTATTATTTTTATTCAGTGATTTTTTATTCAGAGTTTAGTCAAACATTATTCTTCATGATACAGTTTGTTCATGGCTTCTTTTGTTTTGAACAATTATGTGTTTTGTTTACACTGTAACAAAAACCACATACTCACTTTAAAATTCAAGTCAAACTGACTAACTAAAGGAAACAATGATCTCCATAATGGTGACCAAACTTTTTCAATAAATCATCAACATCTAAACCTGTTAATTCTCAATAAGAGCTTCTATAGACGTCTTTCAGGGTTGGAGCCAAACTCTGCTGGACAGCAGCTCTCTAGGACTGAACTTGCCTACCCCTACTCTAAGTAGAGGGAAATTGTACCCTAAGGACCGTTTGTGTACCTTTAAAGGTACAGTTATATGTTATGTTCCTCAAGGAACAAAATTGTACCTCCAATGTACCTTTTTTTCTGAGAGTGTACTAGCCACTTTGGCGGGTTTAATTTATATATAATGTATACATTTTTCAATTGTAGTCTTTTAAAAAGCCATCTGAAATAATAAATTAAGTGAAATATAGATTTTTCTATACAAAGTGCACACACATAAAGCCACCTTCAGTTAGTTTTTGCTGCTTATTGTGCTTAAACAGTCAAATACTCACAAAATAATGTCGAAATGCCGGTCTTTGCAAGTATTCATGTAAACAGTTCTGTTGTAAGTGAATACAAACAGTTGAGAAAGAAAACACATGTGTAACAGTATAATGGATATGTGCGTCGGGTCTTAAAGTGACAGCAGCCTAATAAACTGCTACTAAATTTTGAGATGATAAAAAAAAAATCTACATGCCAGTTTTTCCCCATGGTATCGATGTCAAAGTGGCTAGTAACTTTGGAAAACCATTAGCCACAGTGGCTGATGAGCATACAAGTTAATGTATAAGTAATAAGTAAAGAAAACCAGTTGAAGTACAGTATTATTTTGAGTGATGTTTTTTTTTTCTCTCTGGATAGATGGATGATATGGAGGATGAGGATGAAGGAGCCCGTCCTCTGGCGGAATCTCTCTTGCTGGCTCTGGCTGACTTGCTCTTCTGTCCAGACTTCACTGTTCACAGCCACAAGAAAGGAAGACCTGTGAGTTCACCACTGTCTGTCTGACAAAATGCACAGTAACGAAATGACACATTAGATTTGTAGCCCGTCATTGTACAAGTTGTGTTTTTAGACCGTGAGGATTTCCAGTCAGGATTTAGACTGTATCATAGTACTGAGACTGCTCTCATCAGAGTTACAAATTATTTCTCTATTAGTGTTACTCGATCTTAGCGCTGCATTCGATACTATTGACCACAACATTCTTTTAAATATACTTGAAAATGTTGTAGGCATTAGTGGAACTGCATTGGCATGGTTTAAATCATACTTATCTGACTGTTATCAGTTTGTAACAGTAAATGAAGACATGTCACACCGATCTCAAGTTCAGTTTGGAGTACCGCAGGGCTCAGTGCTAGGGGCATTGCTCTTCACCCTGTACATGCTACCACTGGGAGATATTATTATGAAGCATGATGTTAGATTTCATTGTTATGCTGATGATACTCAGCTCTATATTTCTTCACACCCTGACGAAACTTACCAATTCACAAGATTAAAGGAATGCATAGCTGATATAAAAAATGGGATGACTAGTAATGCAACTTAATTCAGAAAAAACGGAGTTTGTAATTATTGGACCAAAAACCTCTCCACAAGCAGGAACCTAGAATACTGTCTAACACTCGATGGCTGCTCTGTCAAGTCCTTGTCATCAATTAGGAACCTGTGTGTGCTCTTTGATACCAATCTTTCACTTGAAAGCCATGTTTCTAGCATCTGTAAAACTGCATGGTTGATGTATATCTTAAAAATATATCTTAATTACGGCAAATGCTTTCAATGCAAAATGCTGAACTGTTAGTTCATGCGTTCATGAGCTCAAGGCTAGATTATTGTAATGCTATACTGGGTGGTTGCCCTGCTCGCTTAATAAACAAACTCCAGCCGGTTCTAAACGCAGCAGCTTGAGTTCTTACTATAACCAGGAAGTATGATCATATTAGCCCGGTTCTGTCAACTGGCTCACTTTTAAACATTGCATACATTTTAAAATCTTGCTTATTACTTACAAAGCACTGAATGGTTTAGCTCCCCAGAACTTGAGCAAGCTCTCAAGCTCTTGAGCAAGCTCATTATACTCCATCACGTTTATTGCGGTCTCAAAACATTGGCCAGTTGATAATACCTAGAATATCAAAATCAAATGCAGGTGGTATTTTCCTATTTAGCACTTAAGCTAAACTTTTTAGGCCTAAATTTAAAATGTATTTATTTGAATTGCATATAAAATTCCCATCCATTTGGATTATAAAGTTTTAACATGAACAAACGTAAAAACAGTAAGATTTCTGTAATAGTGCTAATAAACTGATTGTGTTTATATATTTATGATCAATAAATAGAATGAATTTCAATCTCATGCATTTTAACTAACTAAATATGGCTTGTTTTAACCAGTTTTAAAGGTGCCCTAGAATGAAAAATGTAATTAACCATGGCATAGTTAAATAACAAGACTTCAGTGGACATCACATACAGTGAGTCTCAAACACCATTGCCTCCTCCTTCATATGTAAATCCCATGCGTGAAAAACACAGCGGATAAACAGGCGAATCTCAACATAACACTGACTGTTACGCAACAGTCGGGATCATTAATATGTACGCCCCCAACATTTGGCAGCACATGTAAAGCCAAACGGAACTGCCCAGCCGAATCATCGGGAGTTCTTCAGGTATTGTAAAACAAGTGTCAAGCGAAGATAGCGAAAAGGTCAGATCATGGAAATAAATGTTATGTTCCAGGCTGTGCAGGGGGCGTGAGGACTTTTCATATCCTTCATACACAACAAAACTGTCAACAGGCATGGTTGATGTTTATCTATAACCGGATACCGCAACAGTTTAATTCAAAGTTGTTTATTTGCTCGGCCCATTTCACCTACCATTAGATAATTATGTGGTAACCGAGAACACGTTCATGAAACCAATGAATGCATGAAATCCTGATTCTACAAAATGTCTTATACCGTGTCATAAAACAACACTCAGGAGAATAATTTCAGTGCTCAGAACTCACCAACGTCTTGTGACGATGAATATCTCTATTCTCTTGGGAATGTTTGTTTTGTTCTTTAGCAGCACCGGCTGGTTTGGCTCTATAGTCTGCACACACTCCCGCGCACATCCGCATTTTAAATCTCCACACGAGATATTTTTTTTTTACAGTGCATGTAGGCTGAAGTTCTAGTACTGATGTTACTTTTTGCAGGTCTTACTGAAAATAAAGACTAAACTTACCACTTGAAAGCGTCCGTTTCCAATCTCAAAACAATGGGCTGTTCCTCAAAATCTTTATCTTTGTCAGAAACAGGATCAAGCATAAGGTTGGATGCATAATCTCTCCGTTGTAATGATGGCCAGTATAAGATGTGTTTGCTGTCACTGAAGCTAATGATATTAGCCGCACAGTAAAACAGCCAATCAGAGCAGAACTCCACATTAATATTCATGACCCTTCCAAATAAGCCAAAAACAGATCATTTCATTCTAGGGAAAATTTCTAGGGTTGTAAATGGAACTGTAAAACCGCATCTGGACAATTTTCGCCCTTAAATAAGCCACACACCCTCTATGTAGATATCAGAGAACAATTGAAAATATTGTTTCAACTCATTCTAGGGCACCTATAGTATTGTTCAAAATAATAGCAGTACAATGTGACTAACCAGAATAATCAAGGTTTTTAGTATATTTTTTTATTGCTACGTGGCAAACAAGTTACCAGTAGGTTCAGTAGATTCTCAGAAAACAAATGAGACCCAGCATTCATGATATGCACGCTCTTAAGGCTGTGCAATTGGGCAATTAGTTGAATTAGTTGAAAGGGGTGTGTTCAAAAAAATAGCAGTGTGGCATTCAATCACTGAGGTCATCAATTTTGTGAAGAAACAGGTGTGAATCAGGAGGCCCCTATTTAAGGATGAAGCCAACACTTGTTGAACATGCATTTGAAAGCTGAGGAAAATGGGTCGTTCAAGACATTGTTCAGAAGAACAGTGTACTTTGATTAAAAAGTTGATTGGAGAGGAAAACCTATAAAGAGGTGCAAAAATGATTGGCTGTTCAGCTAAAATGATCTCCAATGCCTTAAAATGGAGAGCAAAACCAGAGAGACGTGGAAGAAAACGGAAGGCAACCATCAAAATGGATAGAAGAATAACCAGAATGGCAAAGGCTCAGCCAATGATCACCTCCAGGATGATCAAAGACAGTCTGGAGTTACCTGTAAGTACTGTGACAGTTAGAAGACGTCTGTGTGAAGCTAATCTATTTTCAAGAGTCCCCCATAAAGTCCCTCTGTTAAAAAAGGCATGTGCAGAAGAGGTTACAATTTGCCAAAGAACACATCAACTGGCCTAAAGAGAAATGGAGGAAAATTTTGTGGACTGATGAGAGTAAAATTGTTCTTTTTGGGTCCAAGGGCCACAGGCAGTTTGTGAGACGACCCCCAAACTCTGAATTCAAGCCACAGTGAAGACAGTGAAGCATGGAGGTGCAAGCATCATGATATGAACATGTTTCTCCTACTATGGTGTTGGGCCTATTTATCGCATACCAGGGATCATGGATCAGTTTGCATATGTTAAAATACTTGAAGAGGTCATGTTGCCCTATGCTGAAGAGGACATGCCCTTGAAATGGTTGTTTCAACAAGGCAATGACCCAAAACACACTAGTAAACGGGCAAAGTCTTGGTTCCAAACCAACAAAATTAATGTTATGGAGTGGCCAGCCCAATCTCCAGACCTTAATCCAATTGAGAACTTGTGGGGTGATATCAAAAATGCTGTTTCTGAAGCAGAAGAAATGTGAAGAAATGTGAATGAATTGTGGAATGTTGTTAAAGAATCATGGAGTGGAATAACAGCTGAGAGGTGACACAAGTTGGTTGACTCCATGCCACACAGATGTCAAGCAGTTTTAAAAAACTGTGGTCATACAACTAAATATTAGTTTAGTGATTCACAGGATTGCTAAATCCCAGAAAAAAAGAATGTTTGTACAAAATAGTTTTTTGAGTTTGTACAGTCAAAGGTAGATACTGCTATTTTTTTGAACACACCCCTTTCAACTAATACCCCAATTGCACAGCGTGCATATCATGAATGCTGGGTCTTGTTTATTTTCTGAGAATCTACTGAACCTACTGGTAACTTGTTTGCCACGTAGCAATAAAAAATATACTAAAAACCTTGATTATTCTGGTTAGTCATATTGTACTGCTATTATTTTGAACAATACTGTATGTTCATACTTTTCAATCAAATAAATTTAATTTTCACAATTAACAGATTTATGCTGATTCTAAGCAATTTGATTAAATGCATTTTGAAAGTATGATTATTTCAATAGAGTCATATAGATGCAAACAATTAATAATAATTAAAAAAATTATGCCATTGTGGTTGCAGTTTTGCATTTTCTGTTTTTAGGGACTTTTAGTTAGTTAGAGCCCGAGCACCGATGGTGTGAGTACCCTATAGGAATTGCTCAGTCTCTTATTCTTCTTCTCCAAAATGAATCACATTTGCACACGGGTCAGAAGTGGTGAAAATGTATGTCTGATATGGGTTTCAGAATTAGGCGTGGCAAAATAGCTTGATAGCGCCACCTTCAAAATTTTAAATTAAGCGCCGTTCGCGCTACGTTTCATGTACAAGAATGAAATTCGGTACGCACATATAACAGCCCAATACCAACAAAAAAAGGAAGTGAGATATTTAGAATTGTTTCTGCAACAGTTTTTGCCATTTCCAGACGTCGTGCTTTAACAAACTTCTCCTAGAGATTTTATCTTCTGGCTTACTAGAAAGTTACAAGCCGGTGAGTTTGATCAAGGTTGGAGCTAAACTCTGCAAGAAAATGGACCTTAAGGGTCAGAGTTGAGTGTGAGGATTCTCTTATTGTGACCAGTCTTTAGAAATCACACCAATTGGGTATGATTGTCGCGTAAGGTGTTAAAATTTTATATAACATTAATGTTTCAGTGTTCAGATATTTACTCTAGTTTGAACGGTATCGTACATTGTCAATATATCAGTGATGTAATGAAATGCTCTTAGTTAATTTGTCTCAGTCTGTCTGTGTGCAGTTAGATCTACATTATATTCAGTCTCAGATTGAGTTTCTCCAATGTGCAGGAGTCGGTTGAGGACATGCAGTCACTGGACAGCTGTGAATACATCTGGGAGGCCGGGGTGGGCTTCGCTCAGTCCCCCCCACTCAACTACATCCACGATCTCAACAGGTGAGACGTGAGCTAGACTCCATTTCCAGGGCCACACGTGTGTTTAGTTAAGTTTCCATGGTGACTTTTTTAATCAGTAACCATACAAGACGTCTAATAGTCTGGACCTGCCTGTTTTCCACCCAAATGGATGATCAGATTAGCCAAACTGAGTATACCCTCCAGTATTCCTCCTGTGTGTGTGCTGTGTTTGTAGGTCTGAGCTGCTGAGGTTACTGCTAACCTGTTTCTCAGAGGCCATGTACCTGCCGCCAACAGCAGAAAACAGTATCCTCAACCCCTGGGTCACCTTCTTCTGTTCTGCTGAAAACAGGTCTGTCTCCATGTGACACACAAAAGACAAACCACTGCACAAACATAACACTCCCCAATTAAACACCCACAGCCTTACAGTGGTGTTTGCTAAGTCAAGCCTCTAACCCTAAGCATTAAACTGCTGGAAACTTCATTGTGGCCTCTTTTGATCTGGGCTTGTAAGAAACCAGGCAGGTGAGTTTGATCAAGGCTGGAGCTAAACTCTGATTGTTGTGTGAGGATGTTCTTATTGTGACCAGTCTTTAGAAAGCAGACCAAATAGAATGAAATGGGTGTGATGTCAAGTTAGGTATTAAAATTTGGCATTAAATAAATGTTTCACAAACGGTATCATGCGGTGTGAATATGTCAGGGATGTAATGAAATACCCCCCAAAAAACATAGTTGCAGCCAGATCAGGGCAAATTAGCATAGCATGCCAAGTGTGAAATGTCTTAAGACATGCGTTTTTCAGTGTTAATATATGCAAATACCAGTAAATTGACTACTGCAGCTGTAAAAAATAACCGTGTCCATTCCTTTTCATTGCTAATTTTTCACTGCTTGTCTTTAGTAAATCCTAACTCTTGATTTTTTTATCAAAAATATGGCTCATTTTTAATCACAAATATGGCTCCTTATGTCAATAGCATTGTTTCCATCAAAGTTGTGAATTTAACAAAATTGGAATGTTGCATAAAACATTTGCAAAATAAAGCAGCATTTTCAACCAATGTGTTCAAGAGAACAAAATCCTCACTTCCTGGAAACTGGCGCAAAACATCAGTAATAAAATTGGAAGTTGCTCCAATCGGGGAAGAAACTGTGGCTCTTTTTCCTCCATCATAAATGAGTTGTGTCTCAGAGCATATGCTGCCATGTTATCTTGCGTTCGGATGCTGGTGTTTGGGAACGCAATCGTTTGAGATGCTTCTGAGAGGGGATTAAACCAAACCATTCTGGTGACAGACTATGGCCATTTCACACAGTCATTTCACTCAGCGGCTATCTTTGAAATGCCTCTCGGGCATGCAAGTACAGGTCCTATCTCTTTGAATGGGAAAACATCAAAACTGTTTGCCAAGCTTACGATTAAATTTCATATTTGAAATCACCAATGAAATCTGACGACAACTGTCTCATTAATTTTGTTTCTAAACGCTCAAATCATGACAAAAAAACTGTATTTTACATTTTCTATAGCAACCGGAGCTTCTAATGGCAGCTGTAGTGATGCGATGACCTTACTCATCAACGATTGGCTCTTTCATTCATAAGGCGGGGGTTATTATTCGCCTAATTGGGCGCTGCACTTTCTCCAATTAAGTAATCGGAGTGCACTGTCTTCCTATATATAAATTCTTTGCTTTGGCTTAGGCATTTCAAAACCACCAAACCAACATTGGAGATTCTGTGGTGCAATTGGTCCACTGGTTAGACCAGGGTTTTTCCGTCATAGTTCATTAAACATTTATCTGCCTCAATTGAGCACATATGTTTTTTTATGCACATTTTTATGTGCATCTTGGCATTTTCATTCAGAAATCGGTTGTTTTATGTTTTTATTTTTTTTTATTTGCATAAAAATAGGTGGTTTAACATAGATATTGTGCTTTTCAAATCTTAATTTAACAATGTTAAGATATTTGTAATGGGAAATAAGTTTACAGTGAACACCTTAGCATTTAACTAACAATGCCCCAGCAACCCTCCAGAACTCTCTAGCATAGCAATGCCTAGCACCACCTTAACAACCATCCATAACTCTCTAGTAATTGCATAGCATTACCTAGCAACACCCTAACAACCATCCAAACTCTTTAGTAATGGCATAGCAATACCTAGCAACACCCTAACAACCATCCTGAACTCTCTAGTAGCAGCATAGCAATACCTAGCAACACCCTAACAACCATCCAAACTCTCTAGTAAATGCATAGCAATACCTAGCAACACCCTAACAACCATCCAAATGCTCTAGTATCTGCATATCAATACCTAGCAACACCCTAACAACCATCCAGAACTCTAGTAACGGCATAGCAGTACCTAGCAACACCCCAACAACCATCCAAAACTCTCTAGTAACTGCATAGCAATCCTAGCAACACCCTAACAACCATCCAGATCTATCTAGTAACAACATAGCAATACCTAGCAACACCCCAAAAACCATCCAGAACTCTCTAGTAACGGCATAGCAATACCTAGCAACACCCTAACAACAATCCAGTACTCTTTAGTAACTGCATAGCAATATCTAGCAACAACCTAACAACCATCCAGAACTCTCTAGTAACAACATAGCAATACCTAGTAACACCTAATAACCTTCTAGAACTATGTAGTAACTGTATAGCAATACCCAGCAACACCATAATAACCATCCAGAACTCTCTAGTAACGCCATAGCAATACCTAGCAACACCTGAACAACCATCCAGAACTTTGTAGTAAAGGCATAGCAATTCCTAGCAACACCCCAACAACTATCCATAACTCTCTAGTAACTGCAAAGCAATACCTCACAACACCTTAAAAACCATCCAGAACTCTCTAGTAATGGCACAGCAATTCCTATAAACACCATAACAACCTTCCAGAACTGTCTAGTAATGGCCTAGCAACACTCTAACAACACTCTAACAACCATCCAGAACTGTTTTAAAGTGTAGTAAACATTTGCAGTCTGTCTCTCTCACAGACACGCTCTGCCTCTCTTCACCTCCTGCTGAACGTGGTTTGCGCTTACGACCCTGTGGGTTACGGGATCCCCTACAACCACCTGCTCTTCTCCGACTACCGTGAGCAGCTGGTGGAGCAGGCCGTGCAGATCCTCATAGTGACCCTTGAGCACGAGGGCGGACAGCCATACCGTCCACCTCCCCTCCAGCATGGAAGAGCAGGATGTAAGTGCACCACACCCCATAATGCACACAACATCCACTCACAGGGAGTAAAGGAGAACCAAAGTCAAAGGATCTGCTAATAAATGGTATTGACCATCTGAATAAAAGAACATGGTCACTGATTATTATTTCTTTTTCTCTGTATCCCTAGTCTGTTGGTCCAAATAACCTCTTTGTGAATTACCTGTCCAGAATTCACCGGGAGGAGGTATGGAGAAACTTCATCTTAGGATATGTTTAGAATGTCATTGTTCTCTTAATGTGTGAGCTGTGAGATCCTTGTGTCTGCAGGATTATGACTTTGTGCTGAAAGGTTTGGCACGCCTGCTGACCAACCCACTCACTCAAACATACCTGCCCAACTCAACCAAAAAGATCCAGTTTCACCAGGAACTGCTGGTCCTTTTCTGGAAACTCTGTGACTTCAACAAAGTGAGAGACTGGGCACTTCAATACAGTCAGCTCCAAAACATGCCAGCGACTAATTGACACATATAATCCCTGTGTTTTCTGTTACAGAAATTCCTGTTCTTCGTGCTGAAGAGCAGTGATGTGTTGGACATATTAGTGCCTATTCTGTTTTACCTAAATGATGCCCGAGCCGACCAGTGTAAGTGTGCTCAATGGAAGTTTTGAAAGGATAGTTCACCCAAAAATGGAAATAGTGTCATTATTAACTCCCCTTGTGTCATTCCAAACCCGTAAGACTTTCGTTCATCATCAAGTCAACACCTCAAACTTGTTGTTGTCCCTAAAACCATTCCTGAACCATTTTTGCTTTGTGGCACGGCGTATTATCCTGCTGAAAGAGGACCCAGCCACCAGGGAATACCGTTTTCATGAAAGCGTATATGATCCGCAACAAGGCTTAGTTTGGTGGTACATGTCAAAGTAACATCCACATGGATGGCAGGACCCAAGGTTTTCCAGCAGAACATTGCCTGGTGCCATGTATTCCACAGGTAAGCAATGCACATGCACCCGGCCATCCATGTGATGAAAAGAAAACGTGATTCATCAGACCAGGCCACCTTCTCCCATTGCTCCGTGATCCAGTTCTGATGCTCACGTGCCCACTGTTGGTGCTTTAGGTGGTGGACAGGGGTCAGCATGGGCACCCTGACTGGTCTGCGGCTATGTAGCCCCATACACAACAAACTGCGATGCACTGTGTATTCTGACACCTTTCTATCAGAACCAGCATTAACTTCTTGTGGAATTTGAGCTACAGTAGCTCGTCTGTTTGATCGGACCACACGGGCCAGCCTTCGCTCCCCACGTGCATCAGTGAGCCTTGGCCGCTCATGACCCTGTCGCCGGTTCACCACTTTTCCTTCCTGCACTTTAAATAAATACTGACCACTGCAGACCGGGAACATGCAGTTTAAGTCACTTACTTTTTTACGATGCCTTTATGAACATTTTGAAAGGTCTCTCAGGTTTCATTACAAATTCATTCGGTTTTCAAAGATGACCGAAAGTAAGGAATAACATGAGGGTGAGTATATTTGGGTGAACTATCAATTTCATATAATTTTTCCACTGAAGTCCAGTATAGAAACCCTTTCTGACCCTTAAACAGGCTGTGTTTGTTGCTGTAGCTTTTTAATGTCTCTATGTAGATGCCTTTTGTTATGATTGTCTGCCAAGCTCTTGATGTTGCTATCGTGCATGTTGAACTTCAGCACGGGTCGGTCTCATGCACATCGGCGTCTTCATTCTGCTGCTGCTGAGCGGAGAGAGGAACTTTGGTGTGCGTCTGAACAAGCCGTACTCGCTTCATGTCCCTATGGACATCCCTGTGTTCACTGGCACACATGCCGACCTGCTCATTGTGGTGAGACGCACACCGGCTTTGGTTTTTCAATTCACACGAAAGGTTTAAGGTGGTGTTTTTGCATCTGGTTCAAATAGAAACATATAAGGTGTTTTTAAAATCTCTGGTTATGTCTGAAGGTTTTCCACAAGATAATCACCAGTGGCCATCAGCGTTTACAGCCTCTCTATGACTGTCTACTCACTATTGTGGTGAATGGTGAGTAATAACAGGGTCTGGGTTTGAACAGGGCTTTACTTGTATTTACGTTTCAGTATGTTGTTATGTCACAAAAAACTGGAAGTGACATTTTTCTTGCATGTGCTAAGAGACTAAATGATTTATTCCACTTAGGGTGAGTCTATTTTCATCAAAGAGAACAAACCCAGTCAGTTTCCTGAGATCAAAAAGGCCTTGACTTGAAATTGAATGTTCAGATTAATGTAGAATGTATGCTTACTGTAAAAAATAAATAAATGGTATGGTCTTAATTTGACCTTCCGCAATTTAAGGCCTTAAAATGTCTTAAATTGGAGCAGGAAATCTTAAATTTAATACTATGACTTTAAATTAGAGCCCTGTGATTTCTGCAATGCTGAATCCATTCATAAAAATGTTTTAAAACACAGAATTTGAGCAAAAATAAAAGGCCCTAAACATATTTTTTTTGTTAAACTTGTAATAAATGGCTGTTAAATTGTCTGTTTCATGATTTCAATTAATTAGACATGCTTTTTGATTGACATAATTTAATTTTACCATTAAAACAGGGAAAAATTAAATAGAATAAACAATAAAAAACTGATTTCATAGGGCTCTTAATTGTAAAATTAAATTGCATGAACTGCAAAAAATGAATATCTACCTCAGAATTCTTGTTTTCCAGTACAAATATCTAAACATCCTCAAATCAAGATACATTTACTTGACATGCAAAATTAGATTTTTTGAGAATATGAACAAAATTAAGTGAGTTTATGCTTAAAACAAGAACAAATATCTGTCAATGCGTATGAAAATTACTTGCATTTGAAATACGTTGATTTTTATGAACACACTGGCAGATATTTGTTCTTGTTTTAATCATAAAATCACTTTCATGATTTCTTATCTCAAACTTTAAGCTGTAAAATAAATTAAAATGTTATGGAGATCTGTAAAAACTTTGAAGTTTTGCTGAAATCACTGTGTGCTTCCTAGACATGTATCTTTAACATATTGACATGTTATGTTGCCTTAAATCTGTTCCTTAAAAGGTCTACCTTCATTAAACCTGCATAAACCCTGAAGTTTCATTTGTGTAGTGTCGTGTTCTTTCTGTCACATAAAGTCTTGTCCTTGTTTAGTGTCTCCCTACCTAAAGAGTCTCTCCATGGTTGCGGCCAACAAGCTCCTACATCTCCTGGAGGCGTTCTCCACCAACTGGTTCCTGTTTTCTGCACCTCAGAACCACCATCTGGCCTTCTTCTTGCTAGAGGCCTTCAATAATATAATTCAGTACCAGTTTGATGGTGAGATCGACACTCTCGTTAATCTTTGCCAGATCTTAGCCTTCTCTTACTGTTCTTTGTTGGATTTTGGCCACAAGCCCCCATTGATTTCCAGCCTTAACCCCAACTCTGATAATATTTTGACCAGGTAACTGTAATTTGGTGTACGCCATCATTCGGAGCGTAACGTCTTCCATCAGCTGGCCAACCTGCCCTCCGACGCAGCCACCATTCAGAAGGCCTTGCAGAGGAAGAGGAAATCTCCAAATGCTATATCTCGGACCAGCTCACAGGAGACGGTGTCCATGGAGGGCTCACGGCCAGCTGTGCCCGCTGAGCCTGGCACTCTGAAGGCCAGTTTGGTGGCCATACCAGGTAGCGCTGCTTATTGGTGTTTACTGACTCATGTGCTGCATATTAAATAGTAGCATTACTCAGTGTTGGGGGGTAACACATTACAAGTAACATGAGTTATGTAATCTGATTACTTTTGTCAAGTAACTAGTAAACTAATGCATTACTTTTAAATTACTTACTTTTAAAATATCTGTTACTTTTTAAAATAAGTAACGCGAGTCAATTTGTTTTCCCATGTATTGACTGACACTTCTTCAGTCGCCATGATGAGAGAAATCGTGAGTAAGTGCAGATGCGTTGTGTGTGAACATGATGGGTATTGTAGTTCTTGACTAAATGTGAGCATGCATTTACTGATCTCACTTGCACAAAACACATTGAGTATTCCTCAATACTAATAAAAACAATGAAATTGAACTATACTTTATTTATACTTTATGTATTTAATCTCACTTTATTAACCGATGTCTTTGCTGCTGACCTGGTCATCCAATTTAACCATAAAAATAAGCAAAAGTTACTTTAAAAACATATTTCCAGAAGATGGCACAACACCCCCCATCACACACCCCAAATATATTTTTTATTATACTATTATATTTATTTGCATAAACCGCCCAACATGGGTTCATTCATTCAATTGTATTAGTGTGCGAATGTGATGTAGTTGAGTGTGACAAAAAAGAGGTGAGGGTCTCCACAAAATCTGAACGCAAGTGGCCACAGAAGACTTGTATTGGATTGTTTTGTTTAGTTTTTATTGCTGACACAAGAGTGTTGTACTTTCTTTTCCTGCATCCTATTCTTTTGTTGTCCAGAATGCCAGCACAGCTTAAAGGTTTGGCCTTTACATTTGCCAAAAATATAACTTTTTATTATTATCGTTAAAAAACAAACAAGCAAGCCCAGCTCAGGTGAGGAAAAAGTAATGTATTACTTTCCATAAAATGTAACCAAGTAATGCAATTAGTTACTTTTTTTTAGGGAGTAATGCTTTACAATATTGAAAGCATTACTTTTAAAAGTAACTTTCCCCAACACTGGTATTAGTGAAGAGCAGCTACTATGTGATAGTGGCACTTTGTGTAAGTCAGGCTAACTCTCTTTAGGCATTGATAAACTGACGGAGAAGTCCCAGGTTTCAGAAGACGGTACTATGATAGCAGTGCCACAGGCCGAATCCCCACAAACCCCTGAACACAGCGTCACAGCCGGAACCAGTGACACGGAGTCCATCTCTGGGAGGGACAATGAGGTGAGAGGCACAATCACGTTCACTTGCTTTTCAAATGAAGGATAACAGTGATGTCTCTTGCCAGGATGTCTTCTACACCGAGGCAGAGATGGCGAGGAGACGTCTGTCCAGCTCATCATCATCTGTCAGCCACTGGAATCCAAAGCCCGACTGGGTAAGAAAACCTTCATCATCACAGCCGTTAGGATCAGTGTCCTACCAAAACTGGAAATTGTTAGCCAAGTGTCATTTTTAACCCTTGAGTTAAAGGGATAGTTCACCCAAAAATGAAAATCTTAAGCCTTATCTGTGAAACCGGGGGTGGATGTTCTAAGTAAATGCAACTTAACTTTTTGAGTTGTCTCAACTTAGTTAAGTTGAGTGATAGTAATCCTGAAGAGCTTGATTTGCTGGATCAGATGTTTCGTTAGGGTTGGAGCAGACCTCTGCTGGGCAGAGGAACTGGGTTTGAGACCACTGCTCTAAAATTAAGTTTTTGGAATTAGCAACGGATGCTTGGGATGAGATGCTTAAGAAAGTAGTCCTACACACAAGAGCGTTTTATGCACAAAAACCTGACAAATGGCTTAAAATAAAACATCTGAGCAATGTTTTGATGCGTGGTAACCTTAGAGCAGGGGTGTCCCAGTTGGAGCCAAACCCTGCATGACCGTGGCCCTCCAGGAGCAGGATTGGATACTCCTGCCATAGAGGAATAATTGACTCAGAACTGTTGAATTATTAGTAAAATAATGCTTTGCATTACCACTTCAGGTCTGCATTATTATTCCTGATAATTCAACGGTCAATTATTCCTTTACTTTGGCAAGTACAATGTGTAACAAGCATGTAACCTGTTTTATAAACACCTACTGAAAGATAAATAAAAAAAATTCCCCTTCCTCATAAAAAAAGAATTGATGATACCAAATTTGGTCACATTGCCTGTTGGCAACATTTTACCACACCCTGAAAAAATTAACCATAATGTAATTTATTTGAAGTCCAGGATTATATTGGCACAATTAAAAATCATGGTTTTATCAAAGACGCACACATCTCAACATCCAGTCAACTAAGTCACTGCCACCAGATAAAGGTTTGATTGTACATCACAAAATGGAAGCAAAGATGTGTCTGCTTTCATTTAATCAAGACCAACCCTAAATTATTCATTTTAAAGTCTGAAAAAGCCCAAAAGAGCTCTGTTCACCTGTCTGCTCTCAAATCACAGGTCCTGTCCTGGAAGAGTAAACTCCCATTGCAAACCATCATGCGCTTGCTACAAGTACTGGTGCCACAGGTGGAAAAAATCTGCATTGACAAGTAAGAGAAGAGTCACTGATAGTTGGTTGTAGTTTGATGTGCTGCTGTGAAATGTGATGATATGTTCTTGCATCAGGGTCTAACGGATGAATCTGAGATCCTGAAGTTTCTTCAGCATGGCACTCTAGTGGGTCTGTTGCCCGTGCCCCATCCCATTCTCATCCGGAAATACCAGGCCAATGCAGGGACAGCCATGTGGTTTCGCACATACATGTGGGGAGTCATTTATTTGCGGTTAGTGTGACATTACTTGGGTGGTGTTTTCTGGGCATGAAAACATAAAGGATTTATGAGTGCATACTATAAAAAAAAAGTTTTTTTACAAAGTTCTGTCATGAAACTCTAAGGGCCCTATTATACCCGGTGCAATGTGACACCAGACGTGACACAAGTGTTTTTTCTAGTTTCAGCCCGACGCAGTTATCATTTTCACGTTCAGCTCCACGTTGTTTAAATAGCAAATGCACTGGCACATCTGTTCACCCATGGGTGTGCTGGTCTGTAAACTGGTCAGATAAATGCTGTTCTTTAAAACTTTATATTCATCAAAGAATGCTAAAAAGCAGTTTTTAACATTGATAATAACCATACATGTTTGTTGAGCATCACATCATCATATTAAAATGATTTCTGAAGGCTCATGTGACACTGGAGTAATTAGCTTTGATCACAGGAATAAATTACACTTTACTATATATTCACATAGAAAACAGCTATTTCACATTTTAATAATATTTCACAATATTACTGTATTTTAATCAAATAAATGCAGCCTTGGTGAGCAGAAGAGACTTCATCTAAAAACATTTAATAATCTTACCGATCAAAAACTTTTGAACGGCAGTGTATTTTACTTTACTTTTTTGGTCACATTTCATCTCAAAATAATGCTTCTAAAAATTAAACATAAATAGTATTCAAATCCTAAATATAAAGTTATATATGTGACCCTGGACCACAAAACCAGTCATAAGGGTCAATTATTTTAAATCATCTGAAAGATGAATAAATAACTATTTGAAAATCTGGAATCAGGTTGCAAAAATGTCTGAATATTGAGGAAATATCCTTTACATTTGTCTAAATGAAGTCCTTAGCAATGCATATTACTACTAATAATACATTTCTGATATATTTACAGTAGGACATCTACAAAATATCTTCATGGAACATGATCTTTACATATCCTAATGATTTTTGGCATAAAAGAAAAATTGATTATATATGTAACACATTCGTGAGTCTAACATTGTTTTTCCTCTCGCTGCAGTAACGTGGATCCGCCTATTTGGTACGACACCGACGTGCGTCTCTTCGAGATCCAGAGGATGTAGAAATGAGTTGCAACCTGTCGGTGTACGAGAGCCCGCAGACCTCATCCTGCCTTGTCGTTTTGCTTTAACCCGTTCCACTTCCCCAGAAGAGGCGACACGTCCCTGACTGTGAGACCCCACGAGAAGTGCCCACGGCTGCCAGCCGTCTGTTTGCTCTGGCTGGTGTACAGATGATAACGCGTCTATATTTAAACAATGTTATTTTTACATTGTCTATATTTAAACACGTTCTGATAGCTAAAGCATACTGTGTTCAGCAGCTTAGGCAGCCCAGACATGTGAATCTCTTTCACTGTGGTTTTTATAGGAATAAGGTGCTTAATTTAAGAAGGAATGCTATTTATAGTATCGAAAACCTTGTGGCTCAATATCAGAAGCATTGACAAAGATTGTATTAATATCACCACACGAGGGCGATATTGCTGGATCCTCTTTTTTTGTTACCTAAACATTACTCCCCAATTCTCTGAAGAAAAGCTGGTTTAGATTAATTCCACCAGTATTCATATGCATCATGAAAATGTACAAAAAATATAAGTATTAGTTTGATGGTATATCGATATCTCTATTTTTGTCTGCATATCAGTTTTGCTATTGATACTGTACAATTTTGCTTGATGTTGGAAGTAGAACTACTGGCTATAATATATGAAAAATAACTGTCCAATGTTGTCAAATGGCAGAAAGATTAGCTTGTGGTTTCTGAATCATATTGTTTAAAGTGCCGATAACTGTAAACAGAATGTCTTTCTTGATTTGTGTCAGTATTTATCTGAGAGCTTGTGAAGCAGATTGCATTTGTACTTGTGTTTTAATGTGTGTGTATTCGTGCAAAATGTGTCCCAATATATTGAGAGGATGTAGAGTACAAAAAACACGCTTCTCACTGTCAAATTTTGCATTCAGACTTCATTTATCCATAATGATGAAGTGCATAGAGAGTACAGCAACATGTATGCTCACTTTAATCTGGGTACATAGTGACCAGAATAAACAGAAATTGGGAATGAGAGGGATTTAATTTCCCGAGGACTTCGCTGCATTGCTAACAGTCACATGATTGTAACAGGGTTTGGCCATATTTCAGAAGATATGCATTCACATATTGAAAAAGGATTTCAGTTGAACATGGTCTAGGTCTCCACACACACTCACACTAACATACACATTGTTGTATTATCCAATAAAAATGCAGTACAAAATGATACATTTCTCCTTCAGCTAAACAAAAATATACTATAAAATATATATATTTACAAAGGTATGTGCATAAGCCCATACAGTTCTTTAGAGGTCAGTTATGACTTATGAGGTAAGGCACACCTCAAATAGACTGGCCACTGAGTGCAACCTGTAGAAGACCCCAAACGGCATTCCGATATTCACGACAACTGCCCACGTTTGGAACTCGTAAATGTCTGAGCCGACGGTGTTGTCGAACTGAGGCCGGGCTCCGAAGGCAGGCATAATCCAAAGCTACAAAACACAAATGCAATGTACAGAATTAGAAAATGAAACTGATCTGACAGTGATGTTTTAACCCTTAAATGCATAGCCCTACCTCGGGTGTTTAGCGACCCAGGACGTCATTCACTACCCTTCTAATTAATTTTTTAAGTTAGACATCAAATTGTATGTGGAGAGAGAAATTTCTTGTGGTGTCCCCCTCAGCACTTGGTGCCTTACGCACAGCGTGTGGTGGGAGTGGCGGCACTGCAAAGAGCATCAGCTTTAGTTTCTGCTCTGACAGACAAGACCAGCCAAACGCTGTGAGTGTGTTAGAAATCAGGAATGGTGAGAGAAAATTTTGCTTGGGATTTTTTCCCTTTTCAAACCAAACTTGGGTCATCAGCCAACGTTTAAATCTCGTCTGGCTAGCGCGCTTCCCATAATGTTATATTATCACATTAGCTCAGTAGGCGGAGAGTAGACGGTCTTTTGTGGCCATTCGAACACATTTGCCCACATGAGCGTCTATGAAAGCAATCTGGACAAATGCGTTTCGACCACCTCTGGAAGTGGTGGAAAGTGGACATGCTCAAATCGTTTTAAACCCTGTGTACACCTGTTTTTTTGCGTCGTCCATTTATGATCCGATTAACCAAAATGCATCTTATTACCAGGTGTAAACAGGGCCTAATTTTAAAGATTTCATTTTTGGGTGTTGGACAGAGGGATCGAGAAAGGTCCATGTGCCGGGACTCAAACTCGGGATGCCTAAAGCGCAACTGGGCTATATGTCGGCGCTGCCCATGAGGCTATTGCCGCCGACAAGCGGGCCTAATTTTAAGCTTTGTGTAACAAATAAATTATCATGTAAAAGAATACATGGGTACATTAATGCAAAAATAAATATGGGGTCATATACTTACAATAACATTGCACAGTAACAGGAAGGCGCAGATCTCCTTAAGGATCCTCCTCTTCCAGGAGAGTCGACCCTGAAACAGCGTCAACGGGATGGGTAGTGTGAGCTGGGACGATAGAGCTGCTCCGCCTCTCCGGGTCTCTCTCTTTCACAGCCATGACATTGGCAAAGATGGTGCTCGTCTCCGTCTCTTTGAACGGCTCCCGATGGAGGCCCTTGATGAGGAAAGCGTTCTGTAGACACAGCTGAATCACAGTCAGGATAGCGCAGGTCAGGTTTAGCCCGTTTGTGTGCCCCTCGACCCCTGATGCCAGAACTGCTGCTATGGTGAAGTAACAGATGAGAAACTGTCCCAGGGCGCTCCACGAGCAGCCCCACATCCAGACTCCGTGTAGGGTTCTTCCCCGACACTTGCTCCCTCTTATCCATCCGGAAGATTATACAACCGACTAGAGTTGTGATGGACATTAGAAGGATGGCGACTATGTTCATGACGTAATGCATTATCAGAGCTCCCTCCGTCTTTTTCGGTCCTCTTTAGCCACCTCCACTTGTAGACCACAAGCGTAGCCAGGCCGCCACCAGGATGATCATGCCAGCCACTGGACCAACTAGGGCGTCCATGGGCTGAAGCGCGGCTTGTGGCTGTGGTGTTCATCCATCTGGCGGCCAACGTTTTTCCACATGACGTAAGCCATGGCTGATGCGAAGAGGCTGTACTCGATGTTGAAGGGGTACAGGTAGTAGTAGGCATTCTCAAAGACATCACACAAATTATGGCTACACTTGCATTCGCTCTCTACAGCGCGGTCTGAAAGCAAGACAACATAGACGTTAAAGTTGCTGCTAAATTAAGCATATCAATGAATGAGGTTATGAATGATCATGGCAAACCAATGACAATTTACCAGAAATTCAATGCACTTTGGATAGTCTTTCTAAAAATACCACATAAGTATGCAAGTCTCAAAAGTGTGCAGTGTCAAGCACCTTGTGTAGTGACACTGTAGTTTGAGGAACTGTTGGAGGAAATGTCTTTTGGAGCCACTGTTTGATGGAGCGACTCCTCTGTCACATCCACACCACGAGGTTCGTAGACAAGGTCAACATCAAACCACATCTACAATGAGAGAGTAAATATTACTATACAGTGACACTAGCGTTCCTGCACCTCAGAAGCATACATGGGTTCCTATCAAAACCAAACATTTCCTTGAACCAACATTAAAATGTGTGCTTATTGCTTCACACAATTCTAGTCAATGGGCTGGACGTGTTGGTTACAAACAGATAATTTCCTTTACGGATCTATAAAGGTGTGATCATTTGCCTACACTTTCCAATTAATTTCCCTTCCTGATGACACAATGAGGTCAAGATGGCAAAAGACAAGGAAATAAAATGACTAAACCATGCAGGATTCACATCTGCAAAACACAACCTTGAAACCTAGGACTCACCGTGTGACGATTTGCTGTATCTGTACACAATCTTTTTGGACCCAGAGAATGTATGTCTGGAATATGGAAGAGATTACATTTAAAAATGATCTATAAACACAAGAACAAATAACCTAAAGAGCAGTGAATGTTGTTCATAGTTTTAACCTTACCTGGACAATGACAAACAGAGCTTGCACAGCAGGGAAGGCTATTTTCCCAGGTGAATCGCAGTGTATACGACCCGCGTAAGCGATCTTGAAAATATCCATGATTACACTGCAGATGCCAAACAGAACCAGTCCAGCTGATGAAGACACAAGCACAATATAAGCACTTGAGACTTGTCTTTAAATCAATTGAATTTGATTTCCCAGCAAGCAATTTTGCGTTTAAAAGACAACCGTCAAACACAACCCTGACGTCTAGGCAAAAAAATGTAAAATGTAATAGAATTCTAACCATATCCCAAGAATAGACTAGTCATCTAGAACATGAACATGTCAATGAAATGATACCAAACAACTTGTAATCACTGTTGGCTTTGCTTACATGATAGAATAGCATACATCTCAAGTTATTTTGGCAAAAACATAATGTAACCAAAACTAGACGTGGGTTCGAGACAGTGAAATGATGGCAATTGCTTGCTGGGTTCATTCAAAGCCATTTCGGATTCGGATTTGATCAAACTTACCTCTTAGCCAAACTGGTCCAGCATGACTGTCTTTGTAGAGCACACGGTACACCCGAGAAGTGTGGACTTTGTAGTAAACCATCCATACGGTGGTGAGAATGACGAGTAAGATGAGGAAAGTCAGGAGGTGAGACGAGGAGATCTGGACCTTGTTGAAGACACTTCCACTCACTATGGCGATTCCCAGGAGCAGGATGTTTAGGGAGATGAATCCCGACAGAAGCCATCCCCAGTTGCGGCCCTTCTCCACAGTTTTGAACCTGCCATGGGCAAGTACCGGGCCGGCCGTCTCTCCATGTGTGCTAACTTGGATGGTGGATATCTGGTTCTCGATGGCTTCCAGGTCTTCCTTGGTCGTCATGTTGATTGAGTTAGAAGAGCTGTCCACAAGAAAAAATAAGTTGAGTCAAAGTTAAAAAGAGTAGTAGACCTTCCACAAGTGGACAGGTGTCAAGCTTCCTCAAGCTGTATATATGCTTGAACCCGCATCCAAACAATCACCTCCCCTCTCTTCCGCTTACGTCTAGTCCTGCGTCTGTCCCACATCTGAAGGGGACCTGCATCCTCAAATCTGACTTGACAATATTGGAAATCTAAAAATATTTCACCTTTGCTTGCACTGGACCACGGCCAGCCAATGGCCCTCAGCTATTGTGATAACAGTGTTTAACAAGAGGACTACCAGCACAGGCCCTACTCTGTCTGTCTAGTGACGAATGAAACGTGAAGTACTGATCAGACACCCTCAGCTCTGAGTCATCAACAAATATTAAGCTTTTATTTACTCCAGTCATATCTGTTTTCAAAATATTAAGCCTTTATTTACTCAGCTTTTCGGAATCCTTGCAATATCGAGCCTCACCCAATTTCATTGTAAATGTTTGAGTTGTACAATTCAAGTTGAATTGTGCATTGTTTCTTTTGTGTCCCATGAGCGCAATGTATTAACACTAACACCAGCGATATTAAAAGCAGCATTATTATTCACATTTAATCATTTAACAGGCTTTTTTTCCCAAGTGACTATTAGTTCAAAAGTAAACATGGTACAAAAGCTAGAGCAGAATCTGGCAATTATTCAATTAGAAGATGCATTTAAAAAAGAGTTTAGTATCCTTCACTTACCACGAGTAGAAACCGCTGGCCTTCTGAGGAGCGAGCCACTTCATGGCATATATATATATTCACTTGCCGACACAATGATTTACTGTAGTAACGCTGAAGGACCTGTAACCTGTCAGACACAACAAACAGTACACAAATAATTAGAAAACAAATCGCTGTGCAATTAAATTATAAATCTTCAAACATCAGTGAAGCTGTGGATGATAATGCCACAGTGATGGGACATCATGATATATATGTCATGCATATATAACCCCCATAAATAAAACTAACAGATGCAGTATAACATAGGCTTATTAATAATTCCCTACATTTAAATGCACAACTGGAGCAACATTGCTGTGAATAAATGAATATGCCAGTATTTCATGTTAAAACGTGATTATTCAGTGAATAGGTGGCCACTAAAGCCACAAATTTGAGATATGAAAACAAATATTTTCATAACAAAATATCAAAGCAAGAGTATGAACCCACTTTTCAGGCTAAACACACACACACACACACACACACACACACACACACACACACACACACACACACACACACACACACACACACACACACACACACACACACACACACACACACACACACACACACACACACACACACACACACACACACACACACACATGTCTGTGTTTACTATCTTTGTGGGGACATTCCATAGACATAATGCATATTATACTGTACAAACCGTATTTTCTATCCCCTACACTGCCCCTGCCCCTAAACCTACCCATCACAGGAGACATGCTGCATTTTTAATTTTCAAAAAACTCATTTTGCATGATTTATAAGCTTGTTTCCTCATGGGGACCAAAAATGTCACCACAAGGACAAGGATTTTGGATATTGCCATCTTTGTGGGGACATTTTGTCCCCATACCGTAGGGATTACCAGTCCACACACACACACACACACACGGTTTGAAATGATAAAATATTTAAAATTACTGTGACACTTTGTGATTGTCAACATTAATGGGTCATCCCACATGAAAAAATGCTATAGTATATTATAGTAAAATTACTCTAGTAAATACTATAGTGTTTTTGAACTACTATAGTAAATATACTACAGTAAATTAACAAAGTGTAGTAAATACTATAATATACTACAATATACTACAATTTACTGTAGAATCTTTACTATAGTATGGTTAAAAAACTATAGTATTTACTAGAGTAGTTTTACTGTAATTTTACTATAGTATTTTTCATGTGGGATGTAATAATTCTTGATGAATATTATCCACTAACAGCATTGCAAAAATGGTCCAGAAGGCAGTTTTAACCACAACATCATACTACTCTAGCATATTTTTGCAGATGCATTGTTTGCACCTCTCAAGTGCAGCTTAAACTCTTTGGGGCCACTTTAATTAAATATGTATGAACTAGGCCTAATAATCTATTACACCATAATAGTTTTCTTAATGCTGTTTATGATGAGTATGTGTGGAAGCAGGGGTCTTTTGCAAGAAATCCTTGCTTACATCAAACAATTTGATTCCCAAACGGGGGAAAAGCGTTTTGTAAGGACGGGGCCGAAGCCACACCCTCGCGGGGAGCAACTCGAGCGTCCGAGGTGTCCTTGGAAACTCCAAGCGCCTCGCGCATCCGGTCAGAGGTTCAGACCTAATGCACAGCGCCCGTGAAAGAGTGATGGAGGCTGAGGTTCGAGAGCACCATGAATGACAAATACCACAAGGCAGCTCGGGATGGCTACCTTGACTTGCTGAAAGAAGCGACGCGGAAGGACCTGAACGCTCCGGATGAGGATGGCATGACACCGACGCTATGGGCCGCGTACCACGGCAACCTGGACGCGCTGCGGCTGATCGTCGGGAGAGGGTAAGACTGCGCGTCAGTGCCTGTATTTACAGTTACACCAGCTGGGTCTTTTCAACTATAGCAGAAGTTTAACCCGTATGTGAGAGTGTGTGCGAGGCATCACGCAGGAACCGGCATTGTCACAGTCATACCATCACACCCCAGTGCTGGTGTCACGGCGGAGGATTCTTCACTACGCTGATGGTTTTATTAGAGTTAACTGGGTGTGGATCATGCAGTTCTCAATTCTCCAATCTACTTCCTTAAATCTGTACTCGTGATGTTTATGGTAGTTTCACGTAACATCTCAGTTCACCATGTCATACCGAGGTCATATTTACACGACACCATAAATGGTCAGGTTTATTCACTGTACAACGGTTTATAAAGTTACCCCAAAAACTCAAACTGGGTTTCAAACTGTCCAAACGGTCCTCCAGAAAGTTCTAAGGGGTCCCCAGAAAATTTCAGAGAATAAAAAGACAAAGCAAAAATTGATAAAGTCTATTGAACATTCTAACTGTTTCATTTCTAAATGTTTCTCTCCTTTCTTGCCATATACATACTTTCCAGGATTGTATATGTTTGCTTTGTATCTTTCTAATGAGTTTTTCTCACTATAGTCCCCTTTATCTTGCTCACTGGGGTTGTAAGGCAGTATTCTTAACGCAGTAATTATGGACAATTTAAGTTTGAAAACAATATGTTGTATTTATTATGTCACACTTACTATTCTTATCTAACAGGTTAAATGTTTTTTTTTTTCATACATAAAAATATATAGATGGATTTTAGTAAGGGGGTCCCTCAAAGGTTCATCATATGTCCATGGCATCATAAAGTTTGAAAACCCCTGAACTAACTGGTTTTATTCAAGTCAAAAACATTATGCAGAACTGAATCTCAATACTGAGTTGATTAGGCTACATCAACAAAATACTTTTTTAAGTGTCAGACACTGTAGAAAAAAAGCAACTGCACTTCATAATACTGCCAAGCATGAAAACCAAATTCTTATTAAAAGTTCTTATAGAAAAAAAAGAGAAAAAAGACAAAATACCAGTACAAAAACAAATAATAACTACTGGAAAATGTTTTCTTGTTTTGAATGTTTTCTAAGAATTTTCAATAAGAATTTGGTTTTCATGCTTGGCAGTTTTATGAAGTGCAGTTTTTTTTTCTACAGTGTCTGACTTTTTATCCTGGGTTTCTTTCTTCTTGGTTTTTCACGTTTTTGAGTTCAGGTAGTTCCATTGATTAGGTTTTTCCCTCCTGTTTTTAGTTCCTGTAGCTCTAGTGATCTGTTTTGATTACTGATGTGTGTTTTCAAATCCCATGTTTTTGATTTCCTGTAGTTCTAATGATCTGTTTTTGTAGTATTTTTTCACCCCATGTTTATGAGTTTCCGTAGTTCCAGTGATCTGTTTTTGTACTGATGTTTTGCTGGGTTTTTGTGTGTGTTCCTGTAGTTCTAGTGATTTGGTGTGGTACAGATTTGTTTTTGTTTTTTTGCCATTTCCCCCCATGTTTTAAGTTTCTGTAGTTACAGTGATCTGTTTTGTACTGATATATGTTTTGCAGTTTTTTTTTGTTTTGTTTTTGTGTTCCCGTAGTTCTAGTGATATGCTTTGGTACTGATATTCTTTGCCATTTTCCCCCATGTTTTAAGTTTCTGTAGTTACAGTGATCTGTTTTTGTACTGATATGTTTTTGCTGTTTTTTTGTTTTGTTTTTGTGTTCCCGTAGTTCTAGTGATTTGTTTTGGTACTGATATTCTTTGCCATTTCCCCCCATGTTTTAAGTTTCTGTAGTTACAGTGATCTGTTTTTGTACTGATATCTTTTTGCAGTTTTTTTGTTTTGTTTTTGTGTTCCTGTAGTTCTAGTGATTTGTTTTGGTACTGATATCGTTTGCCATTTCCCCCCATGTTTTAAGTTTCCTGTTGTTACAAATTATCTGTTTTTGTACTGGATATCTTTTTGCAGTTTATGAGTTCCTGTAGTTCTAGTGATTTGTTTTGTACTGATGTGTTTTTGCCATATTTCCCATGTTTTAAGTTTCTGTAGTTTTAGTTATATTTTTCTGACATTTTTATCCATGTTTTTGAGTTCCTGTAGTTCCAGTGATCTGTTTTGTACTGGTAAAATTTTGCAATTTTTTTACTGTTTTGAGTTCCTGCAGTTCTAGTGAACTGTACTTTTGTACTGATATTTTTATAGTCTTTTGTTTTTGACTTCCTGTATCTCAACTGGCAGAGCATGCCGTTAGCAACACCAAGGTCATAGGTTCGATTCCCTGTTAATGTATGGACTGATTAAAAATGTATACCTTGAATGCACCTAAGACAGATATACTGCCCTTATTTGTTTGCAGTGACATTTGAGTTGTTTTATCACTAAGGAAGCATTAACAATTCTACATGATTTGATCGAAGGCCACTCTGTTAATGCAGATAGACGGCAGATAAAAGCTAACACACAAAAGCTTTCATTAGAGCTGACCTGGTTTCCTCTGCAGACCTTGTGGCCCTTTATAAAAGCTCTTAATTGTCAGAAGTTCTCCCACTGCTCGGCAGTCCTGAATGGATAATCAGACTATACTAGCTATCGTGCGATCTCCACATAAAGCAAAGAAAGCATTGCATTTCTATGTTAGAGCCAACTTATGACCATGTACACATAGGGATTCAGTAATTAATCCCTTTATTTGGGTGTTTCTTCTCTGTAGTGATTAAGTCAGTGCACTGCATGGATCCCTGAAGCATGAATTCCCACGATAATGCCCAACGTTTACAGAAAAAAAGTTTTCAGGAGGTCATTTGCATTACCTTTAGAACAGAGTCTGACTCATGCTATTGAAGTTAAGCTAAGAAATAGGGACAGTTAAATGATGGTAAAAAATAGCGGCAGTAAAAATAGACATTTATGGGTGGTGGCGATCATATAGCAATCATTTGTTAAGTGATGTTAGGAGATAGATTATGATATTATATAATAGTTCTGTTCTAGTGTTTTATAATGTTCTGACAGTCATACATCTTGTTATCTGACAGTATTAGTGGGGTAAAAATGACAGTTCATAACTCGCGGCGAAGACAGCTGCAGTACATGTCTGATTGTTTGGGATAAGGATAGGTGTCTATGTATGTGATAAAATGGAAGTATTGGCATGCAAAAAATCAAGGTCAGGCAGGTTGTCATAATCCGAATTCTGGCTTGACCCAGTACAGCACACAGCTGCCTTTGCTAACTGTGAAAACCTTGCAGCTTTTCTCATCCATAATGCATCACTGCAAGGCTTCACCTGTCACCCATTAAATATTAATTAGGCTCAGCCAGCACTAGTAGCAGAAAACAGAAAGACACAGCTTAACTGTATAGTGAAAATTAGTGCTACACAAATCATATATACGTCATAGTATTATATTATATTTTTATATATTATATAACGCAATGCTATATTGCATTGATACCTTTTAAAATAAAATATGTAAAATGTATTTTCAACAGCTCAGTTAAAGAAGAAATAAATCAACTCAAACTTTAAAACCAGCATTTTTAAGTGCATTTTAAGTTTTAAGGCACCTAGGAGGGCCAAAATTAAAACAAAACAAAGTTTAAACCCAAGTTCAGTTTCAAGCGATACAGTTATCATATCATAATGCATCCCATTGTGTTGAGTCTTAACAAAGTGTATCATATAGCAAGTACTTATACATCTACGCGAGCTCTAATGTAAATGTGTGATCATATATCATATAGAGAACTTGATGCAAATTACCTCTTCATACAGTTGTACTCTGTATGTGTTCGTAGATATTTCAATAAACCAGATTTGAATCATTAAAATGCAAAGTGAATAGTATGTCGTTTCTAGTGGTCATAGATTAGCAAATTATGGCATTTGAGAAATTTGCTTCTTTGTTGATCAGGCCTGTGGTCATGCAGGAATTTAGTCTGACACAACTCTATCATTCTTCTTAGTAAGCAGACACCCAGTGAGCTACCTCTTATTCAGGCAAGTGATCAAATTACAGATCCAGTGCTCTGGATCGGCATTAGCAGAGAAAACCCTGGATCACTGGCTTATATAAGAAAACATACTAAGATTTGCTTTATGAGATCGTATGGGTTGTAGAATACACCTGTTTGACATTTTGTGACATTTGATGATTTTAGATTTCAGATGCATGGAGCAGGTTGTTTCGGTTTCATAGACCTATGCATTATTTACTGGCCTTCATGGATGACAAGACCCCATTGACAAATGGGATTGTCAATGGGGTCTCAGCTATTCTTGGGGTATGAAACAAGTGATAATGACAGCCTTATCCAGTTTCACCTAACACATGAAAGTGTTAATTATGTTGCCATGTTATGTATTAAATATAACTCTATATTATAGGTCATATGATCTGAGTAGGGGGTGCCCAGTCCAGTTCCTGGAAATCTACCTACCTTCAGAGTTCAGATCCAACCCTGATCCGACACAACTGTCTGTAATTATCAAGTGCTCCTGAAGATCTTAATTAGCTGGTTCAGTTGTGTTTGATCAGGGTTGGATCTGAACTTGGCAGAAGGTAGATCTCCAGTAACAGGATTGGGCACCTGTTCTGAGTTGTAGTTTCATAAAGGTCACGGTTAAATGCCACACCTGATATGGATCTATCACGGCTCTACTTTCAGGGGGAACCCAGACAAGTGTGACATATGGGGGAACACTCCACTCCACCTGGCTGCCTCAATGGCCATCTCAACTGCCTGTCCTTCCTGGTGTCGTTTGGTGCCAATGTGTGGTGCCTGGACAACGACTCCACACGCCTCTGGACATGGCTGCCACCAAGAGCCACATGGATTGCGTGCGCTATCTGGACTCCATCGCTGCCAAGCAGACAGCCCTCAATCCCAAGCTAGTAAGCAAACTGAAGGACCGGGCTTTCCGAGACGCTGAACGGCGCATCAAGGAATGTGTTAAACTACAGCAGAAGCACCGACGGCGTATGGAACGTAAATTTCAGAGAGAGACAACAGAAGCCTCAGTCTCGGATGCCATGAGCTTTTCCAGCTACGCCAGCAGCACCTTGAGTCAAGTTACACCACTTCAACACTGCCACTAATGTGCCATACTCCCAGGTCAGAATTTCTCAAATTGCTCTTCAATACTTAAATATTTGATGTTAGTTACAAGCCACAATCACTGAAGCAGATTTTTAACCAACTTTGTCACTCTAGGCTACTCTCACGCCACAGCCAGGGCAAAACAAAAATCAGAGGAAGCTTGAGAAGAAGAAGCAAGGTGATGGGACATTCAAGATTTCTGAAGATGGCAGGAAGAGTGTCCGCTCTTTGTCTGGCCTACAACTAGGCAATGATGTCATGTTTATGAAGCAGGGTACCTCGTCAACCTAAGGACCGGTCTCATAACATACGGGACATGTTCCCCAATGACAATGAGGATGCCGTCTCACGTGCCATCAGTGAACCTGACCTCCATGGTCAAGATGTGGACTACTCAGAGATCAGCACCGACTCAGGCCACGACTCACTCTTCAACCGTCCCGGCCTGGGCACTATGGTTTTCCGCCGCAACTATGTGAGCGGTGGACTTTTTGGCATTGGCAGCAGAGATGAAGGCAGTCTTGCAGGCAGCGAACGGGTTGATAATGTGCGTCTGCGTAGCCGGATGCATCGTGCGCCCAGTCTGGATGAGGATAGCATTGGAAGCGCCCGTAGCTTGCAAGAGAGAAACGTGCAGGAGCTGCCGTGGGATGAGGTTGAGCTGGGGCTGGATGACGATGATGAGCCTGACACTAGCCCACTGGAAGTGTTCCTGGCCACACAGAGCATGAACGAGTTTGTTCCTGTCTTCAAAAGAGAAAAGATAGACCTGGATGCCCTGTTGCTATGCTCTGATAGTGACCTCAAGAGTATTCACATCCCCTTGGGGCCCCGCAAGAAGATCATAGACAGCTGTCAGCGCCGACTGGAGGCCATCGATGACCCAGGTTGCATAGAAGACACTGAGTTGTAAAGTTCTTCCATTAATGTCTGTTTTTTCTTCCATGAATGTTATAGTTGAAGAATAAGTAAGAGTTTACAGAACCATTCTACCATTTTTCTTTGAAGATAGCAAGTTATTTTTTCAATATTTGGCCAATGAAACAATGCAGAGATGCTAAAGAAAGCCTAAACTAGGAGTGACCGATCATGCTCCTGGAGGGTCCTACAGAGTTTAACGGCAATGTAGCAGTTTCACTCCGAGCAGGTTTCAAACCAGCGTTTCTTGCATGGGAGGCGCTAACACGCTTACAAGGGTACTTAAGTCTGCAGTCTCAAGGATGTCAGGGGAGTGAGGTTTACATGCACAGCTCTTACTAGTTTGCTTCTGCGTGGATGATCACCCCTAAATCTCACTCCCATCCGGGTCACGGCACCAAATCTAACAGGTCTTACTCGACCCACTCTGAGCTAGTGCACCTCTTAAAGGCCAGGGGAGTGAGGTTTACATGCACAGCGTTTAATAGTTTGCAACTGTTACACACACTCCCATAAATCTCACTCCCATCCGGGTCAAGGCTAGCTTGCTTCTGTTACACCTACACACCTGTCTGGAAGTTTCTAGTGATCCCAAAGACCTCTTTTAGCTAGCTCAGGTGTGTTTAAATAGGCAAATCTGCCCCAGAAGCAGGATTGAACACCTTTGGCCTAAATAAACTCAGTCAGGCATAAATAAAAAAGACCCATGTTATAAAGAAAGAGTCTCTTGTAATATTGCGATAAAACTTTTACAGTAGAGGTTTATAGTGGACCAATGTTGAATGACTGTATTACCTAACTGACACAAACAGGGCAGTATGCATAAAAATGGTAATTAAGTTCAAATGTAATGGTTATCAAATGTCATGTGGCAAATGCAGAGAGCGAAAATGAGGACATATCTCATTACATGCACTCTTAGTCTTATAATATAGCTGCCCCCATGGGGCATATTCTCAGTGCCTGTATATTTATATGCAAAATGTCATTTAAGACATAACTTGTGTATATAATTTGACAAATGTTACATAATTCTTTGTTAGACATGCAAAGATCAGTATGTGCTACACAACATGGTGGTAATTGTAGCTGTGCTATTTTTGTTATTTACACACAGGGAGATTTGGATACATGATGCCATTGCAGCTTTTGTCATTGGACAGCTGTAAATGGTGAAATGTACAGGAAATGGATTGCTGTTGTGAGGACGTGTATGTAGGCTCCATAATGTAGCCTTTGTCTACACCCTCACATTATGTTACACGTAATGTTTACATGTATCTGGCCATAACATGCTTTTTGAAACACGAGTAATTGGGTGAGTTGTGTGACGCATGGTTGAGTTAGCTTACACAGAGAGCCCTTTGTTGATCCTGGAGCTTTTATGTTGCAGAGCGCAGAACTCATTGCCACCGTGTCATTTTGTTTATGACAACAGTCAGTAAACGTTATGGTTCATGCACAGATCTGCAGTACAGCAGGTTCTTTAAAGTCCACCTGTGATTGAATTATTACATGATGTCTTCCTTCAATATTTATTGCTCAGCATTTACAGCCATGTTTTATAATGCATACATCAACTTTATTTATAATGACATTTGCTGGTATGTAACGATTAAACAAATTCATAAACTTGCAATTTTAGTGAAGTGTGGTTTTGTCTGATCGTTGTAAAGATATGATTAATGTGTTAACCTTTAAAATGGAAAATAGCCATTTTGGTAAGTATTAATGATCTGAATCTTTTGTTTCATAGTATTCCTCTGCCTCCCTTTGTGCACACTGCAATAGTTAGGGGTCAGCAAACTTGTATTATAAATGTGATCTCTTAAAGGGCTGTTCAAAGCCTGTGGAGAACAAAAGGCTGTAAATGCCAAACGAACAAATTTGTTATAAACAACATCATCAATGATCTCTACAGGACAATAATTATAACGATTCCTTTGGGACCCAGAGCACTGAATATTTTGTATCTGTATGTCTTCTTTATTTAACAATTTGACCAGATTTAGATCATTAGCTCATTAGAGAGCTTCATGAACTGAACTGAGCATGTGGGATAAAGAAAAAAGACATATTAATGTGCAGTTGTGGTTCACCAGGACCAGGATTAAAACAACTAAAGGACTAGAAGCCAACACAGAACTTACAAACCTTTTTAAAGAGCCATGTAGCAACTCAAGAAGCGAAACTGTCCTTGATAAGAAACCATTTTACCAAACAAGTACTGCTGAAGAATCTTTATTTTTAAGGGTGAATAATAGCTTTTGTCACAAGCAGAGTCAGTCTTGCTATCTATCAAACGTGGTAAGAATCAAGAATCGAAAGTTGTCACCTCAAAATCGAGGTTGAACCGGATATTAAAAACTTGTTTGTACAGACTGACAGCATCAAGAGTTTTCTTTGATCTTTGAAAGGTAATGTGTTAGGCAATGTTGTGTCAACATACAACATCAACATGGGGTTATATTATATAAACACTGGCATTTGCACATAGTATTATTTTTGTATTTATTCAAATGCAGGTTTGAGTTAAACTCCCAGAATTGAACCCTGATTTGAAAGGGTAACGTAACACAATATTATGGGCAAAAATTTCATTTTATTTTTTATCAAGTGGTATGAAAGTACATGAAAGGCATTTTCTTTACCACAAGAGCACTAAATCAGCTTTTTTCCCCCCTAAATTTAGTTAATCATCAATTCTGCAGATTTAAACATCAGTGATTGTACAAAAGCTTCAAAAACTTATTTATCTTTTAGAAGTTTCAGGTTATTTTGTCATCATATCCAGCATCAGATCAGCTAAAACTATACTTGTCATGCATTAAAATCAGTTTCATCATAAACAGGATTTACAAAGTGCACTCCCGCGTGGGTTAGGGTTATTGAGTTCATCGCCTCTGTCCCGTACAGCCCCGGTACTTCTGGCATCATAGTCGGCTTGTCAAACATGGGGTTGTCATAGCCGTGGTCCATGGGGCCACCCAGCTCCCCAATGTCGCTACTGTTCTTCCATTTGCTGAGCGAGGGGATGCTAGGCATATTGGGTAGCTTAACAATGCCACGCCGATAGGAGAATAACGACTGCAAGTAGACCCACTCCGATCAGGCGCCCAGCACCGCACCGACCACTACCTCGCGCTGTTTCCAGCCACTTCGCTGCTGCTCGCCCCCGATGATGCCTGGAACTCTGCGCTGGTGATACCGATGTTCGAGCCGTGGTTGTGCACATCCTGCACTATGTCACGAGCAAGAGCTTGGCCAGCTTCCCGGCTTCCTGACCTGTTTTCTGGTCCAGAAGCAGCACCTGAATCTCCTGAGTGGCTCTAAAAGGAATCACTCCCAGCAGCGTCTGCTTTTTTGGCACTTTCGACATGGCCATCAGTATAGACTCATACTTATGCAGGCTGAGAAAGAGATGCTGGAGCCGTTGACGAAAACGACTCAAAGTTGAAGTTCAAGAGAACTGAGCGTCCACAACGGCGCCACAAACATCGCAGCAATGTCCCACTGGGTGCAGGGGTTTCTTGCACTCCAACGGATTGCATTTTACGTTTGCACAGATCTCGTTGTGATTTCTAGAGTTATCGCAGATGCACCCCGTGATGATATCGCCGCAGCCTGAACCGACAACGCTAAGGGACGAGGAGCCATGGAACTGCAACCTGCCCGAATCAGATGAGAGGTACTGAGAAAACTCAGAGCTGCTGGTGAACTTTTTCCCAAGCACAGTCACACTCTTCACAGACACATCATGATCACATGAAACGTCCACGGAATGAGGTGGCCTCTCGAAATACAACGTCGTCAAACTGGCATGGGACACTCTCCTCGTGGACGGAAAACTGATGTGTACCTCTGTGCAGGTCGTCGATTGTGGTTGCAGCCACCCACAGTGACGGGTCGAACCATTTCAGAGACTCAGGATCTTTAAACTGTGCCGTGACCCCAGATCCACAACCCGGATCTCCGCCCTCTCTCACAGAAAACCCAGCGCCAGATGCAAGAATCAGTTGTCCGTCCACTGGCAAGCTCATTCCACTGATAGTGTGAGCCGTTTCTACGTACACCGACACTTTCCTCTGAGCTAAAAACACCACCTGGTCATTACCGCAGGGTACAGAGCCTTTATCCCAGTTGGTTGCATTTTCAAAATTGGTGTCTGGAATCCATTGCTTGTAGAGTGCATTAGTAAATGGTAAAATGTAAAGAAAAAGTAGGACGTTGTGTCGAAGAGCCATTGTGAAGGGAATGAGTAGTTGGAAGAAAAAACGGAGCGACCTTTGGTCGATCACATGAGAATCCAAGCTATAACTTAGTGAAAAATTCACAAGAGCTATTTTGTCAGTAAAACATCTACCACGATGACAATAAAGACACACATTTGGGTGACTGTAAAATATTAAATAGGCCAGCTGTTGACTCTCTATTGCATAATTTTAGCTGTGGGTTTCACAAAAAACATGACCTCCCATGAAAAACATAACAAGACATACCTCTGTCTCTCAATTCCTCTTTAATGTAGTGATGCCATGTTGCCAAACTGTAAAGCCATGCTACTTCAGTGGTACTAAAAGATGCATTTCCGCCATTTCGCTAACTTAGACATTGATTTAGACTAGCCCAACCACTACAACCACTACAATCTTTCCAAAACCATGCCCTCCAAAGGCATGACACCCAATTCAGTGCCATATGCAAAATGATTGACAAGGCAATAGTGTTTCTGAAAAGTGCAGGCTATTTCAGATATGTGGCAGGTTATGGAGTGTTTCTCGCCATTTAAAAAGATATAGCACTTTGCATTAGCATGTTCATTAGTCCTCCAATTTGCCCTGGTACTACCTGGGACATGTAAGAAAAAAACCCTTTCTCTCCCACTCTCATGGATATTACCTATTACTCAGAACTATTTTAATGATCTGAGCACATGGTCTAAAGAGCAGGTGCATTTAGGACGTGTCCAAATTCATTATTGCTAGTTTAACGACGGAAAAAACACCAGGCCCAAGGTCCAAAAGAGTTGTACCTAGTCTCTTAATGAGTCATGGGTGTGTTTTGGATAGGCGCATATTACTAACACAAAATACTGACGCTATACACTTTATGTTGGTGTTGGTGTTGGGCAATGGCGCAATCGTTGTTTATCATTTTATCCAACTTTATCCACATATAGTATAGGCTATACTCAAGAAAAGCAATACTATAGTAAAACTGCTTGATTTTTTGTAGCAAAATGTAATTATATCATCGCCTAGTTCTTTATATATGTTGGATATATTAAGTATGTCCAACTGTATCCTTATACATACAGTATATGGCCTACTATAGCATATCTCAACTGCTTGACTGCTTGTATCATCACAAAATGTAAACTATGTTATCACCAAGCTCTAATCTGCCAAATGAAACTTATAAAGCATGAAAATATTAAGATATTATGAACATTAACATCATAAAGCTAATTTGAAACTATGAGAAAAGCGCAATACAAATACACTGGATGACTAAAAAAAGTAATGTTGACTTAAAACAACTGATATAAAGAGAAGCAAAACTCTTTTCCTCTTGTACTTTGTTGACATTTTAATCTAGTTTCAGAAAAGCTTATCAACACTTTTATTATATTCCGTATTAGTTAAAAAAAAAAACCTTTTGGCAGGACCGGTGCTGAAGCTGCATGGCGACGGCGTTGTCACGTGATGACTGGTGTTTTCCTAACTGCCGCTAGTCAGATAATCGACCAATCACAATCGTTTCTGTATAATACTGGTAAATAATGTTTAAAAATTATTTTATGACATTTCTGGGGTATAATCATTTGTTTATTACACATGTAAGAATCTTTGTATATCATACATTTTAATAATTATACTTTGTACTGTAAAAATATCTGAAATAAACATCGTGAGATTTGCCTCTGATTCTTTGAGGAATTATCATTTGAGCCACCAAGCGCCCCCTACAGGAAGTAAAGCGCAAACGAAATATAGGTGGTGTTTGCTTCTCATAGAGTGGACACGTTTGTTTACATACACGTCAGCAGGAAATAAGACTACCTGCGCCAGTATGATCAGACAGGTGAGTTTTCACTTATATTTCCTTTAAATAAATCTCTTATGAAAGAGCCCTAATGCCTATGATTCCTAGGTCGAGTTTTGCATCTGCTGTCAAGTTTAAATGCAGCTCTGCATGACTTTTGGATGAAGGATCGTTGCATTAATAGGCTAGGCTATAACTATTTTCTACTATTTCTATTCAAAAACAAAAGATGTGCTGAACTGTCACATAATTTGTTCTGAAGGACTCTCAGGGTGAAGTGCCATTATTCCACGAGGATGAAACCACATTTAGGGAGAGGAAATCAAATATCAAGTGAGTTTTTAGATTTGAGAAAACAAATGAAATTGACATTAAAGGCACAATGTGTAAGATATTTGGACTCAAATATACAAAAACCACTAGAACAGCTTATATATATATATATATATATATATATATATATATATATATATATATATATATATATATATATATATATATATATATATATATATATATATATATATATATATATATATATATATATATATATATATTTATTATTATTCTTGTGTACTTACATTATCCCAAATGTTTCCAGGAATGTTTAAATCCAGAGAAATTAGCAATTTTAACCAGGACACGGACCATGTCCATACATTTGGAACATTCATCAACAGAAAACGAAATTGTTTGCACAGAGTAGCATTATAGCATAACTTTCAACACACTCAGATGTGTGTAATATGATGAAACTGCGTTACCCCTCATATGCATGAGCAGAAGAAGAGACTGTGGCATAATAAAAGCTCACGAAATCAAGACATAATCAAGTCACGCCTTTGTTTTGAATAAGCGACCTCTAGCGGCGAAAAATTACATATTGTGCCTTTTATTGAGTGACATTTAAAACTACGATAAGCTAGGTCTCATAGTACACAGAGCAAAAAAAATGTATCATAAATAATATGTTGTTGTGGTCAGACACCCTCTGGCCTGTTTCTTTCATCTTTTCTTCCGCACGAGTGCCATCCTGATCTACCTCTTTTGTGAGTTTCTCAGCCGAAGTTTTATTGCCAACATGGTGACCATCATTTTACTTCTGTCATGTGACTTCTGGACAGTAAAGGTGAGCATCGTACGTTTACTTGCCTAATGCATGTTCCTGGTCTCATTGAGCATATTGTTCCAAATTAAAGGGATAGTTCACCCAAAAAAGAAAATTACCCCATGATTTACTCCCCCTCAAACCATCCTAGGTGTATATGACTTTCTTCTTTCAGACGAACACAAAACATTATTTAAAAAAATGTCCCATTTCATTTGAAAGAAGAATGTCAGATATGCCTAGGAAGGCTTGAGGTGAGGAAATCATGTGGTAATTTTCATTTTTGGGTGAACTAAGTGCTAGTCTTTAAATCAGTAATCATGTCGGTATGGGTGGAGACAATTAGCCTGTCAAAATAAAGGTCCCATCATATATGTTTTCTCATTGAAATATGGCAGATTATAAAAGTAGAATGAAGAATGTAAAATTAAGAATGTGTAATAAACCTGGTCTTCTCTATGTGTGGCTTGTTTCTCTGTGTGTGTTGGGTTCATACAGAATGTGACGGGACGGCTGTTGGTGGGCTTGAGATGGTGGAATCAGGTTGATGACGACGGTCGCAGTCATTGGATGTTTGAATCCCGGTCAGTGAGTCTCGCCGCCCACAGCAGTTTACAATACTGCAGGATATTAAAGATTTTTGCAACTCTGGAAAGCAACTATATAATAAAAATCAAGTTTATGGTTGTGACTAACACTGGGGTAATGTACAACTTTAATATATAGCTATAGCTGACTTTTATCGCAGCTCGATCAAAGTTTAATGGTTTTGTCACTTAAGTGAATGCACAACACCTTCAGTTATGTAATTATTTTAAAGAGCGAGATTTACTCTGTTGAGTCACAAGACTCTCTTTGTTCTTTGGAGCACAATGGAACATTTGTTAAGGATGTTAAGCAGCAAACAGAATAAGAATTAAAAAAAAAGTATTCTAAAGTCACATGAGAGCTGTGTTTGAAAAACAGAAGCTGAAAAACATATTTATCACAAACAATAAAACAATAAAAATCTCCTCCGCTGCACATCTCGAACATTATTTTCCAATCTACATATTCAAACATGCTGATCTTGCACACATTTATGGAGTCGTTTTGTGATGTTTTGAGCTTGAACCATCGCTTTATGGAAAAAAAGCTGTGCATAGAACTTTGCAACTACATGTTTACTAACTCTCATTAGAGTATTAGTGGACTGTCTACTTAATATCTGCTAACACTTTATTTTGATGGTCCACGTTAGACATCTTAATAAAAGTAACTTTACAACTACATGTCAACTTATTCTACGAACCCTAACAGTCTACTAATTCTCTAATGAGAGTTAATTGAGTTGCAAAGTTACTTATAGTAACTAGAATGTCTAAAGTGGACCATCAAAATAAAGTGTAACCACATTTGAAACAACATGAGGGAGAATGAATACTGAGATAATTGTATTTTTGAGTGAACTATTTCTTTAATTTCTATTTGATGTATTTTCTTATAGGAAAGCAGTAAAAAGGTTGTCTCAAACTCAGATTCCCGCATTTTCTGGTTTGGTCTGATTGTGTGTCCGGTGTTTTGGTTTTTCTTTGTGTTCAGCTCTCTTTTCTCCTTCAACATAAAGTGGTTGGTGAGTTTTTTAATTCTCTTAAATACATCACTCTGTGAGCTGTAACCTTCCTGGCGTGTGTGTGTGTGTGTGTGTGTGTGTGTGTGTGTGTGTGTGTGTGTGTGTGTGTGTGTGTGTGCGTGTGCGTGTGCGTGTGTGTGTGTGTGTGTGTGTGTGTGTGTGTGTGTGTGTGTGTGTGTGTGTGTTTGAGAGAGCAGGCGGTTGTAATCATGGGAGTTGTGCTGGAGTGGGCTAACCTTTATGGATATGTGCGATGCAAAGTAGGTGGTGGAACCAAACTGAAGAACATGGCAACTAACTACTTTGGCTTTACGCTCTTCAAAAGGTAAAGAGAAACACCATCCTGTATATAATGCATTCCTAAATATATTCCTTAACTCTTCTTTATTCTCTTACAGGTCGTAAACCAAACAGAGGGACCGTAATAAGTCTCAGTGTTATTGACTAGTGAGAATTGTGTCTGGTTGAGCTGTGTTTGTTTTCAATCTAATCATAAATTATGTTTCCACTGAAAGATTTTCTGTTTTGCTAGTTTGGTCAAACTTTGTGTTGCCTTAAAAGTATGTGATTATTTGTAAGATAATAAATTGTATGTAATAAATTCAGATAACAAGGTTCTGGAGAATAAGTCTAATTAAAAGCATTATGAGCTCTTCTTCAGTTTGTGGTGTGTATGTGTTTCTTCAGCTGGTCTCCAAGTGTCTCTGTTGCTCTGCTCTGCTGACCTGATCAAAGGGGCATTTTTCCATAGTCAGTATATTTGAGGAAATAAATAAGATCTCAAGTGCTAAAAGTAAGAATAGCAGCAGTGCTTAAAAATATTAAGTCCACAGAATAGTCAAGTCAAGTCACCTTTACTTATATAGCGCTTTTAACAAGTCCAATTGTTTTAAAGCAGCTTCACAGTTTTAACAGGAATATAATGTCGACAGAATTTGTACAGCCGCTCTGGTGAAAGCGGTGATGTTATCCAACTAATTTCAATTATCATATAGTGTCAATGTGAATAGGAGATTTGACACAGTAAGGCACTTTAACATTTACAATCATTTTTATAATAATATAAACATAAATCATTTTATTTTACATTAAAAAAAATTATAACTGTAACTTTGGATGGTTAGTCGCTTTGCATAGCTAGGATAGAAGTCTAAATGGTTTGTTTTCTAAGTTGTTTGTAAAATATGGCTTCTCAAATTATCTTTCGTTAGATCGCTGGACTATAACATTTAGAAATAGGTCATAGTGTACACATGATTTTATGAATTTAGACAATATATATGAACAAACAACCATCACGAGCAGCCACTTAAGAGTGGTTTTATAGTAGCTAATAGATCAATCACAAGTCTAATTTAAAAGGCTCTTTAAGCTGGGAAGGTTAATTTTAGGGTATCAGTCCACTGTCCTGGTCTTTCCAACAGATGAAAGATGTGGTCCAATCAAACAGATGAACTTCTGGAGCTCAAATTCCTCAGGAAGTTAATGCTGGTTCTGATAGAAAGGTGTCAGAATACACAGTGCATCGCAGTTTGTTGCGTATGGGGCTGCATAGCCGCAGATCAGTCAGGGTGCCCATGCTGACCCCTGTCCACCGCATAAAGCACCAACAGTGGGCACGTGAGCATCAGAACTGGACCACGGAGCAATGGGAGAAGGTGGTCTGGTCTGATGAATCACATTTTCTTTTACATCACATGGATGGCCGTGTGTGTTGCTTACCTGTGAAACACACGGCACCAGGATGCACTATGGGAAGAACAAGGCAAGCCGGCGGAGGCAGTGTGATGCTTTGGGCAATGTTCTGCTGGGAAACCTTGGGTCCTGCCATCCATATGGATGTTGCTTTGACACGTACCACCTACCTAAGCATTGTTGTAGACCATGTACACGCGTTCATGGAAACGTATTCCCTGGTAGCTGTGTCCTCTTTCAGCAGGATAATGCGTCCTGCCACAAAGCAAAAATGGTTCAGGAATGGTTTGAGGAGCACAACAACGAGTTTGAGGTGTTGACTTGGCCTCCAAATTCCCCTGATCTCAATCCAATCGAGCATCTGTGGGATGTGCTGAACAAACAAGTCCAATCCATGGAGGCCGCACCTCGCAACTTACAGGACTTAAAGGATCTGCTGCTAACATCTTCGAGCCAGATACCACAGCACACCTTCAGGGGTCTAGTGGAGTCCATGCCTCCACGGGTCAAGGCTGTTTTGGAGGACCAATTAGGAAGGTGGTCATAATGTTATGCCTGATCAGTGTATATTCATGAGCCTGAAACGTAAGCAGAATGAATTGTCTATAGAGCCGTTGCTTTTGGTAAACATCATGCATTCTGACCAAGGCTTGTTTTTGTTGAAAAGAAATTCATTCTTTTCATCTTTACTTTGGAAAGAGCATCTTTAACCTTTCTTAAAAAGGTTTAAGTCATAAAGTATGCCAAGTGTTGACATGCTGGTTCGCTGCCCTAAGCATTTCAGATTTCTCGTAAACTCTATTCCTGTGAACCAGAGCCCTTATTGTCCTCTGTCTGTGTCATGTGAGCACACCAAACACATACAAGATAATGATGAGACAAAATAAGGCTGTTTTCAACAGAGTCGACACTAGATTTTCACCAGTATTTACTGAGACACAAAATAGTAACAATGTATTCTGATAACTGGGATTTAATATCTTCAATTTGGGCTTCTTTAAAGAGGACCCTTTTTACAAAATGTACTATATAATGCCCTAGAATGTGTCAAAATACCCACAGATAATTTATTATACCATGTTGTAAATGCCCATTTTGAGTTTAAGGAAAAACATGCTGTTTTCATGCATTTTTCTTTAAATGCAAATGAGCTGCTGGTCCCCACCCCCTTTTCCAGAAGAGGGCTGTGCCTTTAGAGCACGTGCCTCTGATAGTAAAACTCCAAAAACTAAAATATCTGCTTGGTTTTGATGATCATCTCAGTTCTTTATCATCATGAAAGTTGCATCTGCATACGTTTTAAAGCCGTATCAGTCTAAACTTCTGATATATGGTTTTCTGAGCGCACACACCTGAAGCACGCACAAAGTAAGCTGATGTCAGACTGAGCATCCCATGAGTATCAAACTAAATTCTCTTTCGTCTTATTGTGCTTAAACTGTCAAATACACACAGCGTTCACATAAACACAGTCGGTTATGTCTGTGAGCGTAAATGGCAGGGAAAGAAACGGCATGTGTATATTAGATGTACTAAAGTGATAATATACAGTTTGTACTGTTATATATACTGTTAATATGTTTAAAAAAAACAGAAAATTGCTCACTGCTCTTGACTGAATAACTTTAGTAGCTTTAATAAGAACACATTTCTGGTGTTAAAAGCTCTGGTGAGGAGATAAACATAGCGGACTGTGTGTATCTTACGGAGGGGCGGGGCTAATCGAAAAGGGCGGAGTCTGTCAGCAGTCGTGGACAGGACCTGTGTAATGTGCCGTCATATTGAGTACATTCCTGAACACTGTTTCAGATTTATGGGGAAAATAACTAATGGTGTGTATGGATGTTTACCACAATAAGGTGGTTGTGTACTCACACTGCAGAAACATAAATATGTATTGTGAATTTTGCAAAATAGAAATGCTATGTTTTAAGAATTTCTAAATGGCTGTTACATAAAAAGTCTAAAAATGCATTGGTGAGTCTAAAACTGCACAATGGTGTAACAGCATAGGGGGCAAAAATAACCCTCAAACCAAAGTACCTAATCCTGCGCAGGAAAGCGGCAAGATGTTGGACGACACCTCAAGCCTGCTGACAACCGACGCACTGGTGAGCGAACTGGATAAACTAAGGAGAAACATTCCTGGTGAACTCACAGCGCTGCTGAATTCTTCGCTGGAGTCCATTCACTCATTCATTACTGGGTATACCTTGGCGACTCAAGCAACTCAATGATATGGAAACTAGCTTATCCAATCACAGCAACAGGTTACAAATGATCTCGAACGGGAGGTCTATACAATTCAGTCGAAGTTGGTGTTGGCAACGGAGGAGAATGTCGTTTTACGTTATCTTGTTTCGTGGTCCTAAAGTCAGAATATTCGCGTTGTTGGTCTTCCGGAGGATATCTAGGGAAAGGATGCCAGGCAGTTTATGACAGATTTATTCGCCAAGGTTGTCAGCGACGCCCTTCCCGCCCACCGGAGCTTGATAGAGCCCATCGGAGCCTGAGACCCAAACCCTGCCAAGGTCAAAATCCCCGTCCGATCATAGTGAGATTTCACTGCTACATAGAGAAGGAGGCCGTGCTGAAATCGGCAAAAGAATTTACATTCAAGGGACACAAAATCTAATTCTATGAGGACTTCTGTGCTTCAGTGGCTAAAATGAGTGCTTTGTTCAACAACATCAAGGGCATGTTGTACCAACGCAGGGTTCGTTTTGGTATGATCTATCTGGCCAGAGTTTGAGTCATACAACAATACAAAGTACTATTTCGATTCTCCTGAGGCTGCAGAAAAAAATCTACCATCAAAACTTTGCTGAGTAATTTTACGGGCATTGACACAAGGAGAGACCCTTTTTTCTCCCCTCCTCTCTTCTCAATCTCTCTTTTATTATGACCGTAAATAGAGCTTCGTTCAACAACATCATGGGCCTGTTGTACAAAGCGCGTACCATCAAAACTTTGCTGAGTAATTTTACGGGTGGCGTTGACGATAAGGAGACAATACAGAGTACTATTTTGACTTTTGCTCGACTCACCTCTTTCTTGCCAGACTATGTGTAACGTTACTCGGTTTGCACATTTTTACTGAACTGCACCCTGTTTATTCTTTATTAGGGTAATTCTGTCTTATTGGTGTTAAAAAGGCTACTTTAAGTTTGTTGGAGTCCACTCCACTATATAATCGGTCGTGATAACGTTTTTCTGGCCATTCGCCATGTCTAAAAGAAGGGATTTTCTTTTGTTATTTTTGTATTATATTTGTGCTTTTGTTCTCTATGTTCTCTAGGTTGTGTTTGATGGCGGATTCTTTTGTCTTATTTGGTTTTTAATCTTGTTTCTCACTCATGTTAAACTGCTCGAGCTTAAAAAACATTGTTTTTTTTCTTAAACCTTTATGTTCTTTGCAGTTTTATGAATAAGTCTCCTGTTAATTCTAAGGGGGGAGGAGTTGGACACAATGTTAGAATCATTACATGGAATGTACGTGGGTTGGGTGGCCAAATTAAACGTTACAGAGTTTTCTCCCATCTAAAACACACTGTCCCCTGATATTATGTTTCTCCAGGAGACACATCTGCGTACAGGATTAAAACAGATTGCATAAAAATGGGTTGGTCAAGTTTTAAAAGAAAATCCTGAGGTAATGCAATTCTGATACATAAAAGAGTCATGTTTCTAGCAGAGCAAGTATTTCAGATTTGTAATTGTCAGTGACGTTCTTTTTCAATCTCCAGTAGTGTTAGTAAACGTATATGCCCCAAATTGAGACAGCCCTACTTTTATGTCTATGCTTTTCTTAAAAATCCCAAATCTTGATACCCATCACCTTATTTTTTGGAGGGGATCTTAACTGTGTTATATAGATAATAACCTTGATAAATCTGTGACTAGATCATCAAAATCTTCTGCTATGTCCAGATCTCTAATTTCACTGACCAATCAAATAGGCTGTGAAGAAACCTGGCGCTTTTTCCATCCTTCAGATGCACCATGTTTTTTCCCGGATTGATTACTTCTTCATTGACAAAGCCCTACTTTCTTCAGTTATTTCTTCAGATTACTCTGCCATTGTTATTTCCGATTATGCTCCGCATATGTTAGATATATCCTTTCTGCCTGGTTTTAAGAGCAGACCTCAGTGGAAATTGGATGTAGGGCATCTCGCCAGAACTGACTACTGTGAATTATTTTCCAAAAATATTGACTTTTGCATTGAGACTAACAAAAAAAAAAATCAGTTCTTTAGTGATCACATTTAGGACATCTCGGCAACAAGAGCTTATCCGTTCAATTTTAGAGGTGGACAGCCGGTATTCCAGCGATCCCAAACCCGAGGATAGCAAAATAAAGCAAACTGTGACATTTTATACCCAACAATTCTTCATAGTGACTACCAGTAAAACTGACAAACATTTGGGAGCAAAATGATTCAGACAGTTTGAGCTGAGCATGTTTTGCTGAAGTGTTTTCTCTTTAATTGCTAATGTGACCTTTGACACCACAGACTGAACAAAATGAAGCATTTCTTGGTCATTGGTTGAGCTAAATTGGTATTATCTAATTGTGTCCTTAAATTTAACAGCTGATTGGTTGATTTTAATCCATTACACCACACCTTTCTATCAAATTATCAAGATGAATTTGCGAATAAACTGTAATCATGAGAGAAAATGTTGAAGGTGTCTGAATACATTTTGGTTTGTATATAAATATTAAACATGTATCAAACAATTCCATTGCCAATTAATTCAGGATGTTCTTCTGTAATGTCAAGTTGGATAAAACATCAGCTCCTTCATCAACGATACATCAATTTCTTTCCTTAATTCAACTTCGCTAAATTTAAATCTCAGTGAATCTCAGTGCAGAAACTGAATGGCATATTCCACTTCAGCCCGCTAATGCAGCACATAAAGCCCACTTCATCCATCCTCACTGCACCCAACGCCAAAAGACAATCAAGTGTTTGTTGATATCAACAGCGTCTGCTATCACAACCGCTATCATGGTATCAACAATCTTGTCTAATACCATTTCAATAACACTTTAATCACCTTGCGCTCCATTGCATGCAACGACACAATTGCCTTTTATCTATTACAACTGATGTCTATCTGTCATATCTGCTTAAATAAGACTGTTATAGGGAGATCTCTCAATAAAAAAAAAGATAATATAGTCATGGGACAGACACCAATTAAGTCCTAGCAGTAGGCCTATTTTAGGGACCCTCCTGCACAAATTTGGGAAATCTAGAAGTTTTGTGGCACCGATCAGACCCTTTTGAGTGTTCAGTCATGTGAAAAAAGTCCATATGTGCAAAAAGCAACCAGTAAACGCAAAGTTACCACTCTCCAATGAATTGTGAATAATGTTCAACACTGTACTTCACTTGCACTGGATGGGTGATCCATATCAATATAAAATAACAAAATATATGTGACCCTGGAGCATGAAACTAGTCATGCGCCTCATAGGTATATTTGTGGGAATAGCCAACAATACATTATATGGGTCAAAATTATCCATTTTTCTGTTATTCCAAAAATCATTAGGATATTAAGTAAAGATCATGTTCAAAGAAGATATTTTGTAAATGTATAAATATATAAAAAAATATTAATATGCATCACTAAGGACTTCATTTGGACAATTTTAAAGGAGATTTTCTCAATATTTAGATTTTTTCACACCCTCAGATTCCAGATTTTCCAATAGTTGTATCTCGGATCCAATCCTAACAAACCATACATCAATGGAAAGCTTTTTTATTCAGCTTTCAGATGATGTATAAATCTCAATTTAAAAAAAAATGACCCTTATGACTGGTTTTGCTGTTCACGGTCACAAATAATCAATCTTCATAATTAACCGCTGACCAACAAACCAACAAACCAACAACAGATTTGTAATGATTAGGTCATTATTATTAATCAGCTGCTTTCTCTCACGCTTTCTCTCAATGATGTAATGCCATGTTGATTAATTGTTGCTTTGCAATGCATCTTAATTTCTACAAACATTACAACACTCATTTGTCATTTCAGCTCTAAACAGGCTTAAGTTATCAGAGACCGGATCCAAGTAATGAAAACATACTTACAACTCTTCTGTGTGCCGACAAGTGTAAAAATCCACACCTAGACAGAATAATGGCCTTCTTATAGGTGAGTCTCAGACTTTCTAAGCCACCTTTGACCCTCGGGTCAGTCGGAATTCTTAGAATACGGGCATTAAATCCTTTCAGCAATCTCTGAATGCCTCTTTGGCAAACAGAGTCATTCCCAGAAATGATCTCATTGGGTAGCTCACTTTACTTTTTTTACAACACAGGTTGTTTATACGACCTTGAATAGTGTATCCTAGTCCAGGTAGCTCTTCATTGCAATTATTTTATTAATATTGAAAATCAACTTATTGTATTCATTTAACACGTAATTGTACTACACGTACTGACTAACTAGATAACATTTAGCTGTTACTGAGTTTATGAACACCAGAGGATGGATGGACACCTATCAAGGTGTATATGACCTTCTTTCAGACGAATACAATCAGAGTTATATTAATAATGTCCTGGCTCTTACAAGCTTTATAATGGCAGTGAATGGCAGCCCAAAATTTGAAGCCCAACAAAAGTGCATTGATGCATTGCTAGGTGGTTGCTAGTGTGTTATGAGTTGTTGATAGGCGGTTGCTAGAGTGTTCTGGGTGGTTGCCAATGTGTTGATAGGTGGTTGCCAAGGTATTCCATATATTGAATAAGGAAGGTGGTCTGCCGTAAGCTGGATATTTGACTTTATAAGTGTTAAATATGGATATTTTTCTTACACAAACCCATCGATTCACTTCAGAAGTTCTTTATTAACCCCTGGAGCTGTGTGGAGCACTTTTATAATGGATGGATGCACTTTTTGATGTTCAAATTTTGGGCTGCCATTTACTGCCATTATAAAGCTTGGAAGAGCCAGGACATTATTAACATAACTCTGATTGTATTCGTCTGAAAGAAGAAAGTCATATACCTGCTTGAGGGGGAGTAAATCATGGGGTAATTTTCATTTTTGAGTGAACTAACCCTTTAAGGCTTTGATTTTCTGGAAAGCAGCTTTGAATCAACACAGACAGCAAAAAGCGCTATATGCAAATAATTTTTTTTTTATAGTACTCTGTCTATACTCCAAAATCATGCAGGCATCGCTGCACACATATCACAGGGTTTATGGGTATTTCAACCCAATCTTCTGGTCTGTTACTGTAGATAATTTATATGTGATGATTGTGATATCTTATCAGGTTTACAGATGAGATGATATGAGATGAGATGATATGGATTATCTCTAGTCAATCTTATAAGATTTCAATGGGTGTGTCCAATTTGAATAAGTAAATGTGCTTATCTGTAGCGCATCCTTATCTTTAAGTTCAGCCGTTTCAGGACTTTTATCATTATGTTGATGGGCTGCACAAAGCCATTGGAGATGGTCACATGATACGATGGTATGAGGGGAGTTAAAATGAATTTTTATGAGTTTGACATTAAATTAGTTATGAAACAACCTTGACTTTTTGAAACGTTAGAAGTCCGGGGCTTGTTAGAATGCTGTTCATTCACAGTGTGTGCTCTGTTAAGCTTTGTGTACACAGTGTAAGCGGAGTGACATAACACACTTAATGAACAGTAAAACCGTTTGCACAAATTTGCAGGTGCATTTACTATCATTTTTTTTAATGATGTTAAGTGTGCAAACAATTTTTATCAGCAAGTCATTTTCCTTTGTATACATTTATATGCTGGGACAATTCCGATATATATTTCCAAATGTGGGAATCTTGACAGCATAATGTTTGGCAACGGGGAATGTGTTTGCACTCTCCCTTATTTTTTGGTGGAGTGTAGACACAGGGTTGGTTACAGGAAGGGTGCTGGTTTGATTTTTGCAAGGAAAGAACATTATGCCTTTGAGCAGGTGCAGTGTGTAATATATATATGAGGATCTATAGACAGAAATGCAATATAATACACAAAAATGTTTTTAGTGGTGTACAAAGACCTTACATAATCAAAATCATCAGCATCTAAACCTTTGTTAATTCTCAATAAGAGCTTCTGTAGTCGTCTGACAGAAATAAAGTCAGTCTGGTCAGTAATGTGTGAAGCTGGTAATGCTGTTTGTGGAGTTGTTTAATCCTCCTCTGCTGAGATCTTCAGAGATTTAATGTCTTCTTTTATCTTCAGTTGATTTCATCTATGGCTGAAGTCAGTTGTAGTTTGCATTCTTCTTTCTCTTTCTTCAGAGCTTGTTCACAGCAGGTGTTTAAATGTTTGAGAAAACGTTTGAGGAACATCATACCTTTTAAAACACGTTCCTCTAACGTCAAGAAAACGTCTCGGTTACGTATGTAACCCTCGTTCCCTGAAGGAGGAACGGAGACGTACGTCGGAACTGACCGGCCAATTGGGATCTGCCTTCAGAGACCTATCTGCTTCGAGTGTTTCTAAACGAGCCAATTGACATTGGCATGCGGTTCACGCTCCGCCCGCACGCAGCGGTATAAATCTGAAGTGAAACACGCATACTCGTTTTCTGCTGAGGAGCCTAACTAGTGGCAGAGTCCTTCAGCGGAAGCACAGCACCTGGTGGCGGGGCGTGCGTCTCCGTTCACTCCTTCAGGGAGCGAGGGTTACATACGTGGCGAGGCGTTCCCTTTCAGTCGATCACGTTCGGCGTACGTCGGAACAGACCGACGAATTGGGATCCCAACCAACACACCAGGGATGTTGGCCCTTCCAGCGCCCTGCCTGAGCTCGCTGGACCATTCCTATATTGGAGTGGGAGTCAGGGCTCCCGGCAGGGAAGGACAGTCACTGCTGTTCCTGCAAGACCCACTCAGCATGAATATTGGATAACGCTGGAAAAGCATGCCCGTCTCGGGAGATGGCATGCTGCGGAGCCACGTCCTTCAATGGAAGGAGAGGTGGTGAATACACATACGGACTAACCTAGCAGGGTAGTGCAACATATGGCAGTCCCTGGGGTGTTTCCAGCCTGGTTCCAGGGGGGAAGAGCACCTCCAGGAACGACAGAGGGAGCTCTGTCGAGGGAAAGACATGGGGCTAGCCAATTAGGGTAGCTGGTACCGTGGAGAATACACATATGGGGTAGCCGTGAGGGGACCGCTACATATGGATACCCAGCCTACACACACGTTCCACAAGCATACAGATGCAGGCCTGGTGTCAGACAGTCACCGAAGGGGTGACGGAGGAACTCACAGGGTTAGCCAACTGGAGCAAAATAGACGCACGTATCCGACCCGAGGCGGGAGTGGCGTATGCAAGCGAACACTCCGCAGGAACACTGGATAAACTCAATGTTTGGCTCCGAGTAGAAGCGAGTATCACGGTGTTTCACTTCCGTATTTATACCCGTGTTGCGGGCGGGCGTGAACCGCATGCCAATGTCAATTGGATCGTTTAGAAACACTCGAAGCAGATAGGTCTCTAAAGGCAGATCCCAATTCGTCGGTCAGTTCCGACGTACGTCGAACGTGACCGACTGAAAAGGGAACTGGAATTTTTTTAGGTTCCCAGAACCAACACTGAATATTTGGAGAACATCCTTATAACCAATATCTGTTGGCTCGCATCGCAGTTCAGTTACACAGCTCTTAAATTAATATATGAAGCAATCTTTTCCTTAAATATCAAAAACACAAATAACAAATTTTTCATCACTACAGCAACAGTAGACCTCTGTTACTATAGCAAACTAAGCTCAAGTACAAATAAAAAGACTTTAAATCTTAAGTATGTATGTAACTAATCACTATTTGCTGACTAGGAGGAATCATATCAAATCATATACAAAGCATTACTTCAGACCTTAATTTTATGGGGTCTGTTAGCATCTGTTGATATTTTCTGGCATATGGCATGTAAATGGCATATGTATGCTCTCTCATGATGATTTAATTATTGATTTCAAAGCCGTTTTGATTGTTCTGAAAAAGGAAGCACTACAAACCCACTTGCGATCTTTCTTGAGGAACATTAAAGTTAAAGGAACATTAAAGTTTATTTTGAAGTCATGAAGTAAATTTTATTTCACAGTGGTGGTCCAGGGTGAGGTTGTGTGTTTGCATTCGATTAATAATTCCTTAATAAAGGGTGAGTCTGATGGTGTTTCAAGAGAAAAGATAGCAAAGCACAACTGTGATTAGAGGGTGTGTTCTGCGGGGAATGTGAGAGACAGCTGAGGAAACACCAGAGATCAGATGCTATTGTGCCAGGCTTTTCACATGGGATGCTCGATTATATCTCTGCTTCTGATGTGCAAACATTGTGGATGGACGAGAAGTCAAATCAAATCACTTCAAAAAATGGCCTATATGCCAGATTTCTCACTTTGAATAAATGCAGTGTCATGCTTAGACAGGGAGTGCCGAAAAACACACCTGAATTATTTTTAAATAACCAACTAAACAGAACATAATGGTGACAGTGTTAAAACAAGCTACAACACTCGTATTGTAGCTACTAAAATCAGAATATCTAATAAATGCATTTGCAAGTGCTTGTGAAAATTAATTGCGATTTTGTGAATGTGCACTTCAACATAATGTACTTTAAATCTTAAAACTGTATTTGCAGATCATATAACATATATGACATAAATAAAAAGGTCAATGAAGAAAGCTTAAAGAGTGTTAAAGAGTGCATTATGAGAGCTAATGTCAAATTAAAGCAAACGGTTACCACACAATACAAATATTATAGCCAAAATATATGTATCAATGCAACTTTCATTAAGTACAATCACTTAAAGTCTTCCTTCCGCTGTAAAAAATAGTCCCTGACCGTGAACAGCAACCAAAGTTACATTATTATGCCATTCAATGGCGGCAAAGACTGTATTTATGAGTGAGTCAGTCAGTAAAGACTTTTATATTTAAAGGACTACAACTTGTTGTGTGAACAGTGAAAAAAGACACAACTGACAAATGAGCACTGTCACTGTCAGGACAACCCCTTCACTGTAAAAAAGACAAAATATGACAGTGGATATTCAACTGATTTTTTATTATGTACATAAGACTGACCTGAAGGAATATGCTAAATCTGAATGCATGTAAAACACTTGCTCATTCAATCTCTCTCTCTCTCTCTCTCTCTCTCTCTCTCTCTCTCTCTCTCTCTCTCTCTCTCTCTCTCTCTCAATAATTCAACCTTCAATGAACAATAGAGGGTATGCATTGACGTCACTTTCCCGCCGGAACACGCCCCTCAGCTGGACTGAGTGGCAGAAGAGCTGCTGAGTGACGGGAACTATGGGAAAACACAAGTAAAACGAATGGTTAACTCCATAACCAACTAAAGGTTGGACTCCATATAGTGTTCTTACAACTTCCCAAAGATCCAGTGATCCATGGATATTGACATGCAGCCAGATATATCAGAAAGATTGACACAGTTCCCATTCATTCAGGATGTTTCTTAGCAATGGAAATGATCAGAATGTATTCAGGATGGAAGTCAGTGAAAATATGATTGTTTTAAAAAAAGTCGTCTTGTGTCTCACTTTACCCCAGCTTAGGGGTAAACTGAGACAGACCAAAGAAATCAAGGGGGTAAAGTGAACCACTTACTTGTTCCACTCTGAAACTCTGACAGCTAGCTTGACAACCACACATTCCAGAACTAATGTCGACTGGGAACAGAATCATGGGGATTAGTCAATTAAGCACATTTCTTTTTCTAAACACTTGAAAGTAACTCTGAACAAAATCAAATACAACATAATATAATTTAAAAGATAGAACCAGTTAGATTAGAACACAATCTGTGGGTCAGAACACAGGACCCTTAGAGCTAGTGTCTGGGGTCAGAGCAAAGGACAATCAGAACCAGCTAGAACAGCCTGGGACTCAGAACACAGGACCCTTAGAGCCGGTGTTTGGGGGTCAGAACACAGGATTAGAACATTAGCCTACTGTCATACTCTACAACTAGGCCTACTCTACATTCCTGAAGGTTACAGGGAAAGATGAGGAGTTGCTCTCTCCGTGTGGTTCCTCCAGGCCTTTTAGGTTGAAGCAGCTTCTTCACCACATCACTTTTAGGAACATGTGCCCCAGGTTGTCTTCCTGGTGTATTGCCTTGGCATGATGGCTTTTCTACAATGTTTATAAAATATATGTAATGTAATATTTCATTAAAATATGTTTAAGACAAAACTTAACTTGTGCCTCATGTCTCACTTTACCCCATAGCATTTGTCTCATTTTACCGTTACATTAATCAGAGAAGCTGACAATACAATCAATCTCTTATTTACATCATGTCTACACTTAGAGAGGATTAGCGCACGTGTTGATTGGCCATTGTGGTCAAGCAATCAACAGCAGAAGCAGCAGACGGCAGTGGTCTGAGTGAGAAAATTACATGCTATTATCAAGTCTGTCTCGTCTCCCTCAGTCCGGAGGGGGACACAGGGATGTCCAAGGGGGGGCAAGACGCACATCTATCACCTCACCAACCCCCGAATGTACTAAATTGCAATGTCATCATTTACAATTGTATAATTGCAAATAGACTTTACACATTTTGTAATAGAAATTACATTAAAGTATAGTCATCTCGATGGCAAAAAGTGTCCTAATAAACCTGAATTCACGCCCTATTATTACTCCTGAGGATGATGATGAGTAGAGTTATGTGAATATCTGCAGTTCTTTATGTGGACTTCTTGACACAGATTTTTCCTGGAGCCATTAAACTTGTATTATAGTTGCTCTTATCATTATTATTATTATTAGGACTATGATTTTTATGATTTCCTTATTTGTGACTTTGGACCTCAAAACCAGTCATAAGGGTCATTTTTTTTTAAATAATACAGCTGAATAAATAAGCTTTCTATTGATGTAGGATAGGACAATATAGGATAATAGGACAATAATAAAAAAAAAATCTAAATATTGAGAAAATCTTCTTTGTCCCAATGTAGTTCTTACAATGAATACTAATTATAATTTTTTTATATATTTACGATAGGACATTTACAAAATATCTTCATGGAACATGATCTTTACTTAATACCCCAATGATTTTTGGCATAAAAGAAAAAAATTATAATTTTGACCAATACAAAACTCCAGTCTTGCCCCACTCTCTGTCAGTTTGGATCAATCCACATTTATGTACCAGCATTGCGTCAATTTCCTCATTTTTATCAGACAAAATGCGTCACCAACCTGTTTTTATGACAATTGTTCATATTACACCCATGATGCAACATGTACAGTCATACATCCATTAACCTACAATCATTTCAAAAAGCCTTTTTTCTTTTCATTTCACTGTAAATGATTATCTGTTGTTTCCAAATGATATTGCTACAGTGTCTGACTGCAGGAACAGTAACACTTTACAGTAAGGTTTCATTATTTGATATACTATCAATAAATAATGCTACAACAGCATTTATTTATCTTAATATCAGCATTTACTAATACATTCAAATGATCAAATTCAAAGATCAAATGTATGTTAACATTAGTTAATGCACTTTTTTAACTAACATTAACAAAGGTTAATAAATAAGAAAATATTGTGCATTGTTAGTTAATGCGTTAGCTATTGTTAACAAATGACACCTTATTAAGTGTTACTAATATTTTAAGTTACTGTTGTTTTTACAGGTGATTTTTTTAGGTTTTTAACACATTGTTTGTCCTAAACTTTTAAGCGATATTAAGTTCCTTATTTTTTTCTTCTTGTTCATTATATTTACATATACAGGTCTTTCAAAAAAAATTAGCATATTGTGTTAAAAGTTCATTATTTTCCAATAATGTAATGATAAAAATTAAACTTTCATATATTTTAGATTCATTGCACACCAACTGAAATATTTCAGGTCTTTTATTGTTTTATATGGGGTAATATTGTAGCTTTATTCCAAACAAATATATTGTTCTCCACAAATAAATGTAAAGCGATTCACAAAAAAATAATAATTTCACAAATCAATAGAATGAGATCCACAAATAAATGCAGGAGTTGCACAAAAATGAATTAGATTCACAAATAAATACAATGACATAAATATATTTTTATGTCACAAACACACTCTGCCTTGCATAAGTTGCATTCATTTGTGAATCGCTTCCTGTGCATTTGTGGATCTCTTCTTGCGCATTTGTGGATCGCAGCAAAGCACGTGGATTCTGAAACATTTCTAGCGTCTAGACTCAAACGAATCCACAAATACGTAGACTCCACACACCGTCTACTTAAGCCAATCAGATAACGGCCATATCGTGCTGACCAATCGTAGCACGTTCTCACTTCAACCAAATTACGTTTTGCCTTACTAACAGGGCGGGAACAGAGTGACACCGAACTTGTTACCAGTCTAATAATTACCAGTCTTTTTGAAGTTGAAGAAGATGCCACTGTAGGAGATGCCGCTGCAGTGACAGCTGGCTGTTGGAGAAGCCAGCTTTTCTGATTTAATACCAAAATTGTGCAGCACATCAGAAACTAGCTTCTGTATTAACTGAATAACAGTTTATATTCACATTTAATAACATTTCAAATTAATATTTAATAAACTGCATTTTCTATGAAGGCATTATTTTATCGTCACTGAAACATGAAGGTGATATTGACACTTTTTGATATATATATATTAGGGCCGGGACTTTAACACGTTAATTAAGATTAATTAATTGCGTGACTTTAACGCGTTAATTAAGATTAATTACGCAAAAAATAGATAACAATTTTAACTTATTTTTGCACGCGAAGCGTTTTTAATGAATGAGTTTCGACGGACCGATTATACTGGAACACCAACTAGCGTTCTTGACTTCTTAACACAACAAACCACAGTGAACATGAACGAAGAAGCTGACGAGACTGCTTTGTTTGGTCCCGTTAATGGGACATTTTGTTTTAAAAACGAAAGGATGGAAGCGTCGACAAGAGCATGGTTGTGTGGAAGCTATGCAACAAGGAATTTGCGTATCGAGCCTCAAATATCACCTCAACGCAAAACGCTGGACATAAATAAACAAAATTTTGTTGATTAAGCTTATGTATTCAGTCATTATTCAATGGTATACTAAAAATCCATGTGAAAAAAATTACTTCTCACTGTTCTTAGGTCAAATATTTATATGCAATTAAAATGCGATTAATTTCGATTAATTAATTACAAAGCCTCTAATTAATTAGATTATTTTTTTTAATCTAGTCCCGGCCCTAATATATATATACACACACACATACACAGAACAATTTCAGCTTTCTCTGATTTAATGCAGTACCAGAAACTTAATTACAACTTTATTAACACAATTTATGATAAATTGCTTACACATGATTGGAGACCGACTATGGTAACTAGCTTATATAATGTTGTTTTGTTGAAATGCAGTTTATATAAAATAAAAAAAATGCTATTAAATCAAAATATATATCCAGCGGCATGTGCTGTCGAAGGTGTCGAAGTCGCTGGCCGCTGGAGATGCCGCAGCACTGACATCTCCCGGTGAACGTCTATGGCCAAAACGTGATTGGTTGAAGCGAGAACGTGCTACGATTGGTCAGCACGATATGGCCGTTATCTGATTGGCTTAAGTAGACGGTGAGTGGAGTCTACGTATTTGTGGATTCGTTTGAGTCTAGACGCTAGAAATGTTTCAAAATCCACGTGCTTTGCTGCGATCCACAAATGCGCAAGAAGAGATCCACAAATGCGCAAGAAGAGATCCACAAATGCACAGGAAGAGATCCACAAATGCACAGGAAGAGATCCACAAATGCGCAAGAAGAGATCCACAAATGCGCAAGAAGAGATCCACAAATGCACAGGAAGCGATTCACACATGAATGCAACTTATGCAAGGCAGAGTTGTGTGTTTGTGACATAAAAATATATTTGTGGATTTTTTTGTTATTCACAAACGTCATTGTATTTATTTGTGAATCTAATTCATTTTTGTGAAACTCCTGCATTTATTTGTGGATCTCATTCTATTGATTTGTGAAATTATTATTTTTTTGTGACTCGCTTTACATTTATTTGTGGATAGCAATATATTTATTTGGAATAACGCTACAATATTACCCCATAGTTTTAATACTGATGATTTTGGCATACAGCTCATGAAAACCCCAAATTCCTATCTCAAAAAATTAGCATATCATGAAAAGGTTCTCTAAACGAGCTATTAACCTAATCATCTGAATCAACTAATTAACTCTAAACACCTGCAAAAGATTCCTGAGGCTTTTAAAAACTCCCAGCCTGGTTCATTACTCAAAACCGCAATCATGGGTAAGACTGCCGACCTGAAGGCCATCATTGACACCCTCAAGCGAGAGGGTAAGACACAGAAAGACATTTCTGAACGAATAGGCTGTTCCCAGAGTGCTGTATCAAGGCACCTCAGTGGGAAGTCTGTGGGAAGGAAAAAGTGTGGCAAAAAACGCTGCACAACGAGAAGAGGTGACCGGACCCTGAGGAAGATTGTGGAGAAGGACCGATTCCAGACCTTGGGGGACCTGCGGAAGCAGTGGACTGAGTCTGGAGTAGAAACATCCAGAGCCACCGTGCACAGGCGTGTGCAGGAAATGGGCTAAAGGTGCCGCATTCCCCAGGTCAAGCCACTTTTGAACCAGAAACAGCGGCAGAAGCGCCTGACCTGGGCTACAGAGAAGCAGCACTGGACTGTCGCTCAAATTTTGCATGTCATTCAGAAATCAAGGTGCCAGAGTCTGGAGGAAGACTGGGGAGAAGGAAATGCCAAAATGCCTGAAGTCCAGTGTCAAGTACTCACAGTCAGTGATGGTCTGGGGTGCCATGTCAGCTGCTGGTGTTGGTCCACTGTGTTTTATCAAGGGCAGGGTCAATGCAGCTAGCTATCAGGAGATTTTGGAGCACTTCATGCTTCCATCTGCTGAAAAGCTTTATGGAGATGAAGATTTTGTTTTTCAGCACGACCTGGCACCTGCTCACAGTGCCAAAACCACTGGTAAATGGTTTACTGACCATGGTATTACTGTGCTTAATTGGCCTGCCAACTCTCCTGACCTGAACCCCATAGAGAATCTGTGGGATATTGTGAAGAGAAAGTTGAGAGACGCAAGACCCAACACTCTGGATGAGCTTAAGGCCGCTATCGAAGCATCCTGGGCCTCCATAACACCTCAGCAGTGCCACAGGCTGATTGCCTACATGCCACGCCGCATTGAAGCAGTCATTTCTGCAAAAGGATTCCCGGCCAAGTATTGAGTGCATAACTGAACATCATTATTTGAAGGTTGACTTTTTTTGTATTAAAAACACTTGTCTTTTATTGGTCGGATGAAATATGATAATTTTTTGAGATAGGAATTTTGGGTTTTCATGAGCTGTATGCCAAAATCATCAGTATTAAAACAATAAAAGACCTGAAATATTTCAGTTAGTGCGCAATGAATCTAAAATATATGAAAGTTTAATTTTTATCATTACATTATGGAAAATAATGAACTTTTATCACAATATGCAAATTGTTTGAGAAGAACCTGTATATGATTTAGTTTATTTTCACCATATAACTCCACATAAAATAATTTGGGTTATACTCTGATAACAGGCAACTGATGCAATGCTAAATATTTTAGTGTAAATGTTGTTTGTAAGTACTGTAAGCAAAGATCATCTTAAAGTTATCCCCCTTTGTTACACAAATTAACCTGCAAACAATCAGTTTAGTTTGATGTGGTTCTGGTTCTCAAGGGAATAATGCTCACATTGTCCTCTTTTGAAAGACGTATTCAAACAGCCTTAAGACGCTTTTGATTGTCTGATTTACCGTGGCTTATGCAACAATAAGGTTTCTTTCTTTGACTGCAGTCCAACGATAATGTTGCTACCTCTATTTTTGCAACAATAGAAGAAAATCATTACAACATTATTATAAACTTTCAAGTTTGAGGCAGTGATGATAGGTATATATATATAAATATATATATATATATATATATATATATATATATATATATATATATATATATATATATATATATATATATATATATAAATTATGGTGTATAATAGCACACATATTATAAAAACATCTTTGACCAAATAGACCTATATTTATATCCATACAGGTTAAACTTTAATCATTTCTGCAGTTAGATCTTTTTTCATCATCCTCCTCATATTTTTGAAGATTGCAGGTCTAATGAAAACTGACATGAAAATGAAAACTTAAATACACTTAAAGCCTTTATGTATAACGCATTCTATATAATGTACATTATAATGCATTATATCTTGTGGTAAATATATTCCTTGTTACATCTGAACTGGTTGTTTGTCGTGTTTGAATGCATTATACTTTCAAATGTATTATAACTGTGGTTACAATTATTCATGAGATCATATAATGCATTATAAGGTGCATTACAAGGTATTATTAATGCATTAAAAATACTTTTATAATGCATTATATATAAAGGCTTTAAGTAGAGAGTTACCCACATTTGCTGTACATTTCCTGGCTTGATCCAGACGGCCATCTAGTGCTCGGATGAGTTGTGCACGCCTAGCTTTTGCCGGTTAACCATTAGCTCCTGCTGGTATATGCCATACAATGTATTTGGGATAAAAGCATTTTCATCCATTGATGGACATGTTATTTTAACTATAAGGGATTTTCTGCAAGCAGTGTGATTCTCAGTATGGGCTTTGAGACTGTGTGTGTTTTGTACTGCCAAACAATGTTGTCACGGTGTATAATTTTCCTGAGATTTAAGTGATTGTTCATTTACAGCTCTCAAGTATTTCTGCCTACCTTGATCGACACACACAGCTTTGAGCTTGTACTGCCATCATCAGTCAGGCCAGGAGCCCATATGGAAATCAGCACTAACCAGACACAATTCAACACTAAATCATGATTAACTACATTAATCAGTATGTGCCTCTGCCTTTACATGCACATGAACTTTAATGACATCCCATTCTTAATCCGTAGGGTTTAATATGGAGTTGGCCCACTCTTTGCAGCTATAACAGCTTCACCTCTTCTGGGAAGGCTTTCCACAAGGTTTAGGAGTGTGTTTATGGGAATTTGACCATTCGTCTAGAAGCGTGAGATCAGGCACTGATGTTGGACGAGAAGGCCTAGCTCGCAGTCTCCACTCAAATTCATCCCAAATGTGTTCGATCGGGTTGAGGTCAGGACTCTGTGCAGGCCAGTCAAGTTCCTCCACACCAAACTCGCTCCATGTCTTTATGGACCTTGCTTTGTGCACTGGTGCGCAGTCATGTTTATGGACAGTACAATCCACGCTGCAGTAAACACACACAGTGCAGCCTATAATGCCGGTCTCCTAACAGGCGATATGAGGGAGTACAAAGCATCATGTTACGCCCTCCGGCGCGCCGTCAAAGCCGCAAAGCTCCGTTATAAAGACCGAGTGGAATCTCATTTCCAACTCAACGACTCCCGGCGGATGTGGCAGGGACTTAGGACCATCTGTGCTTCTGGAACTAAATCCTCTGCAGAGATGAGAGCTGATCCGTTGCTTGTGAACGAGTTAAACTCTTTCTTCGCTCGCTTTGATTGTAATCGCGGCAGCGAGAGTCCCTCAGAGCAGCAACAGTCACGTGATCTCTGTCTCGGAGGACGAGGTTCGGAGGGCACTCAAACGTGTGGATGTCAGGAAAGCTGCTGGGCCAGATGGTATTTCAGGTCGTGTTCTACGGTCCTGTGCTGATCAGCTCGCTGGGCTCTTTACATCCATATTTAATGAGTCCCTTGCCACATCTGTTGTCCCCACTGTAGCATGAACGAGGACACAGAAATGCTGGTGTACTTGACTATTCATGTTGTGAGCACCGGAGAACAGGTGCCCGCCAGCCGGGGCAATATAAACATGTAATGCTGAACATGAACACTAGATGGAGTATACATCCTGTAACATCTTCCTTTTTCTTAAAGAAAGTTAGGCTACCTGTCCATACCTAATAATAGAGTTATAGACTGAGGCCTATTGAATATGACAACAAATTAACATGTTCCATCATCCTGGCCATAAAAAAAATACAGTTGTTGTACCTTATCTTCTCGTATTTTTTTTTCTTTCTGGCAAACAACCCTTATGGCAAACTTTAAACTACAGATTAAGTCTGTTCGGTGCCCTGGTCAGCCGACCATAGCGCGACATAACTGGGGGCCTTGTTGGTGTGGAACTCGGGTCAACAACTGAATTGTCAGCATGCCTAGGTGGGGTAGCGCATACGTGACCACCCGGCTCCTCAATCAGTGTCTCTGGCCCTTCTGGTATGTGAGGGGCACATCCATCGGCGTGCTGCTTTGCGCCTGACCGGCTGAGTTCTGTGGTGTATTTGGCTCTGCTGCCCGAAGATCAACTCTGTTTCGGTATAGTGCTCCTCCACCTCAACCAGGTAGGAGCGTGGGGCAACCCTCTGCACGTAGGATTCCCGTCTCAAGATGCCCGTCCGATCGCCAGGTAATGGCTTCATTCGCACCCCTTGGCCTACTGTGAGCAAAGGTAGGTCCTTTGCTGAGCGATCATAGCTTGCTTTGGAGACCTGCCTCCTGTGACGTAGCTTTTCCAACACTCCAGTCACCACACACGGTTCCAACAGCTTGTTGGCCACCGGTAGTGCAGTCTTAAGATGCCTTGACATCAAGCGCTGCGCCGGACTGCTGTTCATTCCTTCCGTCGGTGTGTTGCGCCACTGTAGGATTGCTTTCCAGGCATCCTCGCCCTCACGGTGTGCCTTTTTGCATAAGTTCTTTGCTATCTTGACTGCTGCTTCAGCTTTGCCATTAGCCTTGGGATAATGTGGTGATGAGGTAATGTGTTCAAACTCCCACTCTGCTGCAAACCGGTTGAACTGATAAGATGAAAACTGAGGGCCGTTGTCAGAGATAACCCGTCCGGCAGTCCGTCGAGCAAACTGTGCTTTGCAGCGTTTGATTGTGGTGTCTGCCGAGAGATCTGGGAGGAAGTCAATCTCCCAGAAGTCTGAGTGATGATCAGCTATCAGGAGAAAATCTTTGCCATTCAGTTGGAACAAGTCAATGCTAACTATCTGCCATGGGCGTGTTGGCAGCTCGTGTGACATCATCGACTCTTTCTGCTGTTCAATGGCATACTCATTACAGACTGTGCATTTGCCAACAAAGTCAATGATGTCAGCTCGCATCCCTGGCCAATACAGCGTGTCGCGCTTGCCTGTAACAGGCCTCGCCCCAATGTGGCTTGAGTGTGCCCTTGCTAACATCTCGATGCGTAGTGCTTTAGGAATAACAACCCTGTCTCCTCTGAACAGCACTCCATTTTGAACGCTGAGCTCCTCCTTGTAGGCCCAATATTCTCTCACCTCCAGTTCAGCATCTTCTCTGAGGTCCGGCCAGCCTCTCAGTGTCACTGACTTCACCGCCCGGAGCTGCTCATCTTTGTCCGTGTGCTGTCGGATTTGTATGAGTCTCTTGTCTGTGACATTAAGATAGTCAGACTGGTTGATGTGCTCTACCTCTCTCTGCTCTGTTTCCAGACTGCAGACTGTGTGCCCACCAAGGCTGGAGTTTGTGTGTGTGTCTGGCACCGTGGCTCTGCTAGGCGTGTCACTCACATACATCTCTGGGCCGGGCTTGTAGACCACTGTGAGATTATAGCCCTGAAGGGAAAGCAACATGCTCTGTAGGCGCTTAGGGGCATTCAGCAGTGGCTTGCTGAAAATGGCGACGAGGGGCTTATGATCTGTCTCTGCAGTGACATTGCTGCGCCCGTACAAATACTGATGAAAGCGTTGGCATGCGAAAACAATGCTGAGGCATTCCTTCTCAATCTGGGCATAATTTTGCTCTGTTGGAGTGAGAGCTCTCGAAGCAAATGCCACAGGTTGTCCCTCCTGCAACAGGATGCAGCCCAGGCCATGCTGGCTAGAGTCACTCTGGATTGTCACTGCCTTTTTCACATCGTAATAACGCAGCACAGGTGTTGTAGTCACCAGCTGCTTCACTTCCTTCACTGCTGAATCATGTTTTGGAAGCCAGTGCCACACCGCATCCTTGTCCATGAGCCTCCTCAGCGGCTCACAGACCTCTGAGAGGCGTGGTAGGAACTTGGCCAGGTACGTCACAAAGCCAACGAACCGCTGCACGGCCTTCACATCCGTCGGGAGTGGCATGTCTATGACCGCCTTCACTTTCTCCGGGTCAGCTTTCAGTCCCTTTGCCGATAAAATATGCCCGTGAAAGTGAATCTCTGGCACTTTAAACTGGAGCTTCTTTATGCTGAGCCTTAGTTTGACCTGCCTACATCTGTCCATGAGGGCCAGCAGCTTGGCATCATGGTCACGCCCAGTCTCTTCGTCAGAATCCCCACAGCCCACGATGAGGATGTCATCTGCTATGGGGTCTACTCCATTGAGTCCCAACAGGAGCTCGTGCTGCTTTCGTTGGTATACTTAAGGGGCCACTGAAACGCCAAAGGGGAGTTTTAACCAGCGCTTGCGCTCCCAGGGTGTCCAAAAGGTGGTCATATAGCTGCTTGCTTCGTCTAATCTGCAATGGAGAAAGGCATCCCTTGCGTCCACCAGGGTGAAGACCCTAGCCTTGGGGAGCTTGTAGAGTATGTCTTCAAGAGTTGGCATGATATAGTGTGACCGCAGCAGAGCATGGTTGAGGTGCTTTGGATCGATGCATATCTGTAACTTGTCTGGTTTCCTGATGATCACCATATTGCTTATCCAGTCCGTTGGCTCCGCGACCGAGGTGATGTGGCCCTCTGCTTCGTATATCTCAAGCTGAGCTTTCACTGCTGCCCTCATGGCGACCGGTACGTTGCGGGGGGCACTCTGGACTGGCTGAACCGTTGCATTTAGCTGAAAGTGCACCACCCCTGGAACGGATTCTACTGGTGCAGTGAAGACATCCTGATACCTCTTGATGAGAGCCTCCCTTTTCAAAGGCTCAGCCTGGATACTACTGTCCACCGCATTCAGGTCTGCTGGGATGGTGAACTGCATAAGACCAAGACTCTCACATGTAGACCCAGAAAGCAGGGGCTGCTGACTGGTTTCGACTATCTCAAACTCCAAGGTGTGTCTGCGCTCCCGCACGACACACTCTGTAACAAACATACCCATGGAGGTCATTAGCTGACCAGAGTAAACACAGCAAAATCCTCAGTGTTAAATGTACACTGCGAGTGTATATATGAGTCCACTATGAGTCCACACTCAGAGTGTTAGAAGGTAACATGAAGTTAATGAGATAATTAAGTGATGATTGAGCATTAATGATGAACACCTGCTGTTAATAAGATGTTGCCTGATGATAACAAGCAGAATCACTAAAGGAAAGAGAAACACAAGAACTGACTTCAGCCACAGCCTTAGATGAAATCAACTGAAGATAAAAGAAGACATTAAATCTCTGAAGATCTCAGCAGAGGAGGATTAAACAACTCCACAAACAGCATTACCAGCTTCACACATTACTGACCAGACTGACTTTATTTCTGTCAGACGTCTACAGAAGCTCTTATTGAGAATTTACAGAGTTTGTTTTTTTATGTCACCATTATGGTGATTTGTGTTTTCTTTAATTGGGCAGTTTGACGACTTTTTAATGTTAGTGTTTCTCTGGTTGCTGTATCTGGATTTGCTATGGCAAGAAAAGCGAGGGAAAACACAATCTGATGCTGTTGGCTGCTTGATGATCAGGATATGATCATTGTGTAGCAGTTTTAGTCTCCGATCTAATGACTGAATATGAGCAACATACTATTAACTTTGTTTTATTGTAATTATAGAAACGATCCAGCACAGGTTTAATCAGAAAACCTGAATAAGTTTTAAAACAGATTGTACACTAATCACTTCTAACTCCTGCGAGTTTTACTCACACACAGACATCATGAATCTGCGTATGAATCTCAACAATGGTGACATGCTTCATGCCACATGCCACAAACAGTTCCTGGCTGTAGGTAAAATGTTTTGTTATTTTAATTTTATAAGTGTTTGTTTTCCAGTAGATGGAAATCATCAACTAACCCAAAGCACATCTTAATGTTATTGCCATGAATAAAAATGAGAAATGTAGATCTCTCTAACCCAAGACAAACTGTGAAATTCATAAAATGTAGAATTTTATTTTATTTTATTTTTTTAAAAGCTTGTTTGTGTAACATTTTCCCACACAATTTGAAATGTTCCAAATGACCAGATATTTATTACAATAGGTTTGTGTGAAGATTATTTTAAGTTCACTTGGAATTGATATAGCTTTTATTAATGTTGAATGTCTGTCATTAATGATGTTTCAGAGACATCAGTATCAGTTTTAGTATCAGTGATACTAGCCTTCATAAAGGTTCTTCAAATGGTATTATTATTTTTTTTAGACATTATCTTTTGTGGACATTTTAAGCTTTTGTTCCATTACAGTCATATAGTGTTAGTAGAAATGAAATCATATTCATCTTCTGTAGTTTGCAATATCTAGTGTTGCTTGCAATGTACACTTTCTTTGAGAAGAACTTATTGTCTCCTTATTCCCTCTGCCTTACATCTAGATTCACCTTTACATGTTTTCACAGCACTAAACTGTACAGTAACTGTCCAAAACATTCTACAGTTTTCTTTAACCTGAGGACAATTTATTTAGAAGGTTTCTGTGACCTCTTTCAATTGTGCATGCACAATATATGTAGATTCCTACACAATATGTTTAATTTTAATTACACAGATTACTATCTCCAAGCAGAGATTCTGTTAAATTAGGACCATCAGCTAAGGTAACACTCGATCATTTGGTTTTAATGAGCTTTGTGGTGATCTATAGTTGTGTTTTGCTGTGTACCTGGACTTGGTCATCCTTCTGTGACTGACCTCCAGCTTAATAACTCACAGTGGGTTACAGTTAGTCAACATTCACTGTTCTTGTAGATCAAGAGAGATCAAATCCAGGTAACGCACATTTCTCTTTACTTAAGCATTACTTTAGTTTCCTAATATTCTGTGCCGTTGAAAAAATAATCATCATAATCATCTCCCTTATCCCACAAAACCTTCTTTTCTTCTTTGCACAAGTCTGTGCTGGTGACAATGACAACAATGATGGCATAAATAATGTCAATTAATAAAAAAACAGAAACAGATTTTGTCCATGCGGTCTACAAAAGCCTCGTTGCTGTTTGCCACTTGCTCTTTTTGGTCCACGTTTTCCAAAAAGTTCACAATTTTTTGGAGGGAAGCCACTTCTGAAGGCAGATCACTTGACTTTGTTGTTGAAATCACACCAGCATCTGCTGATATATATGCAAGAAAACACTAGTGTACCATCTGTCTCACAGTCTGTCTCAAGCTATTAACTCTTTGTGTTTGCTGTATTTAGTATTCTCTTACCTTCATCCTGACCCAGACTGGCAGTTTTTTTGGGGGGGTTGATGTTCTTTAAGCATTTACAAGGCAGGAATCTGTCATCTAATGTCAGACGTGTCAACACTATAGACACCACCATGCTCAGCACCAGATTGACCAGACAGAAGCAGAAGTGATAATCTTTGGAGCAAAATCAAGAGCAAACAATAATTTACCTGTGCATTGCATAGTTGTAAACAAATAAATATAAACTGTACAATATTATAAATCACATGATGTAACATCATTGCACAGGAAAATCATGCACATTGCACAGGAAATTTACAAAATATCTTCATGGAACATGATCTTAATATCCCAATGATTTTTGGCATAAACGAAAAATTTATAATTCTGACCCATACAAAGTATTGTTGGCTATTGATCACATATACATCTATATTAATGTTTTTGAAAGAAGTCTCTTCTGCTCACCAGGGCTGCATTTATACAGTAAAATACGAATAACTGTTTTCAATGTGAATATATTAAAATGTAATTTATTTATTATTCCAGTGATCAAAACTGAATTTGTCATCATTACTCCAGTCGTCAGTGTCACGTGATCCTTCAGAAATAATTCTCATATGAGGATTTGCTGCTCAAGAAACATTTATGATTATTATCAGTGTTGAAAACAGTTGTGCCGATTCAGATTTCTTGTGGTACATTTTTTGCAGGATTCTTTGATGAATAGAAAGTTTAAAAGAACAGCATTTATTTTAGATAGATTTTTTAAAAATACAATTTTAAATGTCTTTACTGTCTTTTTAAATTAATTTAATACATCCTTGCACGATGAAAGTATTCTTTCTTTCTTTCATCTTACTTATCCCACACTTTTAAATGGTAGTGTATCACTGTTATATACAATTGTAATAATATTTCATTAAATAACAGTTTTTGCTTTATTTTATATTTATTAATAAATGCCGCCTTGCTGAGCAGAAGACACTTCTTTCAAAAACAAAAAAGGATTACAATTATTCCAAACTTTTGACCAGTGTATTATCGAGTGTAACTTTCATTTTATGCCTACTTTAAGTATGTTCAACACAATGTGCAAACCTGCTTAAAGTATGCATAAAGGTTATTTCTGTTGTACAACACTATGACTGTTGCCCAGGGCTACCTTAACAGTGTGCAAGAGGCCTGTAATTTTGTTCTTTCACTTACGGAGGACAGGGCTACATTGTCCACCACTGGACAGATGGTCATTGAGGATGAGGAGGAACATGGTGAAGCTTAGCACCAAGGTGACCTTAAGGTTGTTGCGTTCTCCTCCTTGTACTGGCAGAGCAAAGGTCACCAGGTCAGCCAGCATTATTAGCACACTGGGCAGGATCAGGGTCACAACAGCACCGAAGGGACTAATCGATAAATTCACCTGTTTTTTTAAAAGAATATGTATCAATTTAATGTTTATGTCTTCACTCTACACATGCACAGATGAACACCTGACAATATTCTGTATTCTATAGTCCAATCATCTGCTGACTAAAAACAATTTTCTATTCTGCAGTAACAATAGAAAGTAAAAATAATATTTTTAATAATAATTCATTTGTCAGTGTCTGTTTGATTAGGCAAAATGTAGAGACATCCAAAAGGCAAAGCTAATCATGTGTAGGCTAATACACAGCGATTATCAAACAAACACATAAGCTAAAAAGGTATATTAGTTTGGGTTAATATTATTATATTATTAAAGAAGAAAATGTGGTAACACTTTATTTTGATGGTCCCTTTTGAACATTCTGATGACTATAAGTAACATTGCACCTACATGTCAACTAACTCTCATGGAGTGTTTGGTGTCTGCTTCTTCCCCATTATTGTCTGTTTCTGCACAGCAAAATCCTCAGTGTTAAATGTACACTGCGAGTGTATATATGAGTCCACTATGAGTCCACACTCAGAGTGTTAAAAGGTAACACCGAATCAGTGTTGAAGTTAATGAGATAATTAAGTGATGATTGAGCATTAATGATGAACACCTGCTGTTAATAAGCTGTTGCCTGATGATAACAAGCAGAATCACTAAAGGAAAGAGAAACTCAATAACTACAACTGACTTCAGCCACAGCCTTAGATGAAATCAACTGAAGATAAAAGAAGACATTAAATCTCTGAAGATCTCAGCAGAGGAGGATTAAACAACTCCACAAACAGCATTACCAGCTTCACACATTACTGACCAGACTGACTTTATTTCTGTCAGACGTCTCTAAAGAAGCTCTTATTGAGAATTAATAGAGTTTGTTTTGTTATGTCACCATTATGGTGATTAGTGTTTTCTTTAGTTGGGCAGTTTGACGACTTTTTAATGTTAGTTTTTCTCTGCCTACTGTATCTGGGTTTGCTATGGTGAGAAAAGCAAGCAAAAACACAATCTGATGCTGTTGGCTGCTTGATGATCATAATATGATTGTTGTGTAGTGTCTTAATTCTCTGATCTAATGACTGACTATGAGCAACATACTATTAACTTTGTTTTATTGTGATTCTAGAAAAAATCCAGCACAGGTTTAATCAGAACACCTTAATACATTTTAAACTGATTGTACGCTAATCACTTCTAACTCCTGCGAGATTTAATCACACACAGACATCATGAATCTGCGTATGAATCTCAACAATGGTGACATGCTTCATGCCACAATGCATTCTAGGATCCATGGGTGAGTTTTGCATGATGCACCCAGAATGCATTGTGGCATAAAGCATGTTACCATTGTTGAGATTCATACGCAGATTCATGATGTCTGTGTGTGAGTAAATCTCGAAGGAGTTAGAAGTGATTAATGTACAATCTGCTTTAAAACTTATTCAGGTTTTCTGATTAAACCTGTGCTGGATCTTTTCTAGCATCACAATAAAACAAAGTTAATAGTATGTTGCTCATATTCAGTCATTAGATCGGAGACTAAACCTGCTACAAAATGATCATATCCTGATCATCAAGCAGCCAACAGCATCAGATTGTGTTTTCTCTCGCTTTTTTTGCCATGGCAAACGCAGATACAGCAACCAGAGAAACACTAACATTAAAAAGTTGTCAAATTGACCAATTAAAGAAAACACTAATCCCCATAATGGTGACATTAAAAAACAAACTCTGTTAATTCTCAATAAGAGCTTATGTAGATGTATAACAGAAATAAAGTCAGTCTGGTTAGTAATGTGTGAAGCTGGTAATGCTGTTTGTTGAGTTGTTTAGTCCTCCTCTGCTGAGATCTTCAGAGATTTAATGTCTTCTTTTATCCTCAGTTGATTTCATCTAAGGCCGTGGCTGAAGTCAGTTGTAGTTATTGAGTTTCTCTTTCATTTAGTGATTCTGCTTGTTATCATCAGGCAACAGCTTATTAACAGCAGGTGTTCATCGTGTGCTCAATCATCACTTAATTATCTCATTAACTTCAACACTGATTCGTGTTACCTTTAACACTCTGAGTGTGGACTCATAGTGGACTCATATATACACTCGCAGTGTACATTTAACACTGAGGATTTTGCTGTGTGCGTTACAGGAGTAACCAGTGAGCCTGGCGGATGTACCGGAGGTTTACCATGACTTGAGAGCGGTGTTCAGTAAGTCCCGAGCTTTATCTCTCCGTCCGCACCACCCGTACGATTGTGCGATAGAGTTATTACGTTTATTCGCTCTCTGAGGCTAGTCCCACTTCCCCAGTGACCATCGTGGCCCCATTAGCGGCTGTTACTTGGGGAGTGGAGTCTAGGGTCCATGAGGCGTTACGGAATGTCACAAATCCTGTGGGGTGCCCAGTGGGTCTGCTGTTTGTGCCGGAGTCGGTCCGAACTGCTGTTCTTCATTGGGGTCACTCATCCGGTCTAGCTTGCCACCCGGGAGCGGCTCGAACGTGTGCATTGATCAGGCAGCAGTTCTCTTGACAGATGGGGTCGACGATGAGCCTATCCTCCGGTTAGACGAACAGTCAGGCTGAGCGAGCCAACCAGGACTAAGAGAGAGTTCTGCGCTGTGTGGCGTCGGCAGAGCCGTCGACTTTGAGTTCCAGGTCAACCATGGTCGAGTATGCGCATAACTCTCTCCTGGTCTCGTCTACAGGGTTATCACCCTTCCAGTGCTGTTTAGGCTACCAGCCCACATTATTTCCCTCCCAAGAATACGACGCCATTGTTCATTCAGAGGTGCCTTCGTATGTGGAGGCACGCCAGAGAAGCCCTTTCCCTGACTGGCTCTTCCTGTTGTTTGTCCTGTCTTGTTATTTCTCTGCAGCTCGTGATTGGTGTATCAGCTGATCACAAGCTGATCTCCCGCACCTGTCGCTCATTCCCTCTACCCTTTATATGCCTAGCTGTGTCAGTTGATCATATGCTATGTCGCGTGAACGTCTCATGTTCTGTGTTCTCGTGTCTGTTTGTTCTGTGCTTACCAGTTAATGTTTTTGATCAGGAACCTAAGGGGGTTTTTAGAAAGGCTGTCTCACTTGCTGAACCCGGGATTCGTCTTTCGGTGATTCTACCTGTTGTTGTCTGCCATTTTGGTTGTCTCCACCCACTCCTTTTTTTTAATCCCCATAAATCATAAGCAGTGTCTCAGAACAAGCTGTTTCCAGATTCCTGCAGTGTGATGTCGCACTGCAGAGTCCCCGCCCACACGTGTTGATGGACACTGACATACTAGCACAGACCCCTCCCTCACAGCTGAGATGTTCACAGTCCGCCATGTTTATCTCCTCGCCAGAGCATTAACAGCAGCATTCAATTAAGAAATGTGTTCTTATTAAAGCTACTAATTCAGTCTGGCAAGAGCAGTGAGTGAATTTCTGTTTATCTTCTATTGTTTGATAGAAAACTAGTCTAGTTTAATAGACTACTCACGGATGTGCTGACATCCAGTTCTGTGCGCATGCGCGACAGGAGCATGTGTGTGTGTTTAAGTTGAGAGCAATAAGGCTTTAAAACGCATGCAGATGATAATATTTCATGATGATGAAGAACTGCAATGTGTCTACTATAGAGATGATCATTAAAACAAACAGATATCATGTTTCAGTTTTCATTCGCGTGTTCACTGCTGTGAATGAGCTGTGAACAAGATGTGTAGGCTCCGCCCTCTCGGGTGGGAAGCAGCAGCTCATTTGCATTAAAGGAGCCACACACAGAACAGCTAATTTTTCTTCAACCCCAAAATTGCCATTTTCAAAATGGTTTATTAAATTATCTGTAAGGAATTTTGATCTGAAACTTCACAGGCACACTCTGGGGACACCTGAGACTTATATTACATTTTGTAAAAAGGGGTATAATAGGTGCCCTTTAAGGTAATCCTGACATATATCCTGACATATACATTAGGGCCCGGTTTCACAGATGTAGCTTTTATAAACATGCCTTAAAAAATTTAAATAAAAGACATTACTGGTGTGCATTTTGAGACAAATCAATGGCACGGACATATTTTAAAGGGTTGATGAATTGAGAAATCAACTTTCCCTTGAGCTTTTGATATATGAAAGGTCATGGTAATATAAAAATATCCTGTAAGTTTCATAGCTTAGAACTTCGTTGTTAGTCGAAGAAAAGCTTTTAAAGACACTAGGCCCAGAAAATGATAGAGTGTTTCATACTGACGTCATCGTGTGGCAAAACACCACCTCTACAGAAAAAAAGCATGTGTAATTCAGTAGCCCGCCCACCAACTCACCGGATCACGCTAGCCAGCAGCAATAAACAAGTCAAAGAAGACAGCAAGATATTGTGGAAGAACTCAGTCATAAGCTTCCTTCGGATACTAATATTAGGAATGTGTGATTCTAGTTCCAGCTCACGTGGTGAAGACATGTACGTGTGTTCGCTTCATTTCACTCCGGAATCGTTTGTAAACAAGTCTCAGTTGCAGACACAGTGTTGTGACTTCTATATTGGATTCGACAGGAATGGTGCAACAAACTTATGTGAGTAAAACGTCTTTTTTATATGTAATAGTAGTCCCGGGGCTATGTGTTTTCCAGACGGGCTACCAAAACGTAAGCCCATCGGCAGGCGGATGAATCTCAAATAGTGAAATAATATTCCTTTCTTGATCTGGGCGCGCGCACACGTGTGTGTGTGTGTGTGTGTGTGTGTGTGTGTGTGTGTGTGCGGTTCGTGCTTATCGACCGATCAGGCGGGCCATGTAATACAGAAATAATATTCCACTCAATCTCGGGTGGATGAGAAATAAATAATTATGTTTGTTTGATAAAGACGTTTACAAGCCCTGTGATCTAGAGAATCATTCCGGTTGCCGCTTTCAAAACAATCCCTCCCTGATGTGAACTGAACTGACAGGGGAGCTGAAGCTCATTACATATGCAAATTGTATCCAATCCTGGCCGTGGGTGTTTACTTCCAAGTCTCCAGTGCGGCATGCCCATCAAAACCCAGCGTTCAGGAGAAAGCCTCAAAACCAGTGTAGAAAATAGCCTATTACTTATTCATTATGATGTTTTGAATGTAAAAACCACACGAACGTCATTAGTTGACCTCAGACAACCGTATACATTTTTAAAAAAAAGCCAGTTCATGACACCTTTAAGATATGCTTTCAGTTAAAGTAGCTCAAACATGCATTTTAGTCTATGACTAGAAACCAGGGCACAGAAGTAGAATCAGAATGAAGTAGTTACCGAGAGATATCTGCGGTTTTGAAAGGTTCGGTCTTGTTCTATGGTCACGTTCACAGTCTCCCACTCTCCTTGAATGCCTCCAACAATAGAAACGTTAGGAGGTTGGTAAAGATTAAGCTCACAATCTAGATCAACACAAACATCAGTTTGTTATTCAGATATATTTTACATGTTGTCCTTTTAAATAATTTATTCCAAAAGAATGTCCCTGGTTAAAAACAAAATTTTCTGGGGGATATTCTAGTAAGCAGTTAATGTGACATGTTTAAGATAACTTTCATACTCTGAGTTGTCTTAACTTACTCACAGAATGGTTTTTGGAACCAGCATACCTTGAGTAAGCATGGTTGGGTTAATCAACCGGGAGTTCAATATGTGACTGTAAGTTAACCTTGCTTTCTGGAATAACCCGCAGTTCATTAAAAAAATTTTATCTTACTGCTTTGGTTCCATCCATTGATGGCCACGGAACATGTTCCTTTCACAAAGGGGTATTTGAAAAGGTTGATATCATTACAGCTCACTGCTATGAACAAGATCACGCCATATTCCACGCTTCCATCCTTCTTCACCTGTACATCATTAGTGTATGGCTTCATGGTTACATCTATCCTGAATGCACAAAGAGAGAAAATATGACATTCACCAAAGCTGGGAACCAATCATGAATTGTCTTGTTGTTGTAATGTTGTTTAGCTCCGGTTCATCTTTATACATGGTGACATTTGTAGGCTAATAGCACTTGTGTCATCAGAGGCTACAATGCAGTTAAGACAGTGTTACAATTTAGTTCACCCATGAACCTGTGTGACTGAATGAACACAAAAGAAGATATTTTGAAAATTTTAATTTAGAACAACAGCCAAACTATACCCTCTGGTTTAAAATTTGTATTCCCATATCCATTTAAAAATATCTGACTGTCAAATAAACCAGTCAAATAAAAAATAGAGGATGAACTAATTAAATAAGGTAATAGGTCTCATTTGTTAACATTAGTTAATGTATTAACAAACATGAACTAACAATTAGAAATAATAATTTGCTACAATATTCATTAATCTTTGTTAATGTTAGTGTGGCAAGTAGGAGGATCGAGCCGCCCATCGAGCGCCCAGTGCCATCGAATGGCACCGCGAGGAAGAGCCTCTCGGCTGGCTGAAGACCGAGCAGCAGTGTGTCCGGGAACCGAACCAGAATTTTTTTTTCCCCCTTTCTCCACTATCTTGTCCTGTCACTCTCTGTGTCTCCGTCTCCTGTTTCTCTCGTCTCGTCTGCCCATACCCCAGACGCGGAGACGTGGAGTTTGGGCCCCGGGGCAGAGTAGGCGCTGTTGGGTGTACCCCAGCCTGCGAGGGGCGATGGGGGTAAGTGGCGAGGTGGGCGAAAGAGTGACGTGGGAGGAGCGAGTGGAGACTGGTGCGTGACTGATAATGAGCGTCTCATGAGGGAGCTCGGAGGCATATAAGGACGAGTGACATCAGTGAAGGGCGAGAGAGGACTCTAAATGTTTAAATGTTCGCCTGTTCCGCCTCCTTCCTTCCCATATCAACGAACAGCTTTACAGTTAGTTAATAAAAATACAGTTGTTCATTGTTTGAATTCATGTTAATTCACAGTGCTTTAAATTATGTTAACAAATACAACTTTTGATTTGAATGATGTCAGGATTCATCTGTATTTGTTTTGGTTTTGGGTGGTTTCATCACGTGTTTTTGTTCATTAACTTTGTTTTCAGTTAGTTTGAAGTCATGATCCCAGTCTGTGTTTCCTTGTCTTGTAAGGACTTTTGTTATTTCCTGTCTTGTGCCATGTTTTGTAGTTCTTTGTAGTTTTTCATGTTGATTAGTCTCCCCAGTTGTGTCTTGTTAATTTGTTATTTGCCCCTGTGTATTTAAACCTCTGTGCTTCAGCTGTTGGGAGTCAGTTGCTGTTCTTGCATGTGTGTTCATGTCGTTGATTCTGCTTGCCTTCAGTGGATACTCTCTCCTGGATTATCTTCGTTTGTGTTTAATAAATGTTCATGATGCATTTGGATTCTCACTCTGCTTCATCCCTGCTCACACGTGACAGAATGACAAACCACAGATGGATTCAGCAGCAGTCACCCTCGTTCGACTACGCCAAGGGACTCACTGGCTTGAGGACCACATCAGAGACTTTTTGAACATTGCTAACATCACTGACCTCCCGGACTTTGCTTTGATTGATTTTTTGTTTTTTTGTTACGGACTGAACAACCAGGTACAATGCAAACTGATGGTCCTCGAGAGTCACTGAGTGAGTTCCTAGATTATGCCCTTCGGGTAAGCGGCTCTGCATTCACTGTTGGATTTGCAGAGGATGAATGTAGCAGTTCTGGCATGTTTGCCACACCAGAGTCACGTACTGTCATGGCGGCCATTCCAGAGTCTCGTCCTGTCATGGCTCCTTTTACCAGTAAAGCCACTCTGCTCGTTTCGGAGTACCTGAGCTTTGTTGCTCCCTACCAAGTTGAGAACCACACCATTGAAGCACGGTGGCCTGTAAACGCATTGGAAAAATGGAGCATTTCGCTGGTGAGAAGACGTGGATGAGATTGGCGTCAGTCCAAGATCTGGCGTCGGAAGTATCCTTAGACGGCAAGGGGCAGGTTCATCCAATTACCCAGACCATTCCTTAGCATCTGAAGCTGCCAATGACAGCCTTCGTGGAGATCCTCTTCGTACCCTCGAACAAGACCATGTGGCTCGCATCAGTAGAGGGATGTTGGTCTGTGGGCAAAGAGCACTGGAGAAAGCTCTCTGTGCAGGGAAAGTGAGGCACGTGGGACCTGTGCTGGAGTCAGTTCACTAGTGGCCAATCACTCAGAGGTTCCTGGGAGGAAGAAAACAGAGGGCGCGAGGGGCAGAGTCACTCTCTGAAAAGAAAGCGATCCACGAGCACAGAGAGGCGAGGTTCATGCCCTCGAGTGAAAGCAGTTTGCCTCGGGGAGTGCAGATTCAGCATGGGATTTCCCCAGATAGACAACGCACTCACTGTGCTCATCTTCATCCTGCACGGGTGCCCGGCACGAGCCACACTGGTGGCGTGACATTTGCAGCAACCTTGCAGAAATTTGTCTGCTTATATAAGGCGGACTCTAGCCATAGGATCTTTCAGCTCCACTGCCTCGCCATTGGTTTGAGCAGCTTTCACTGCGTGATTAAAAAAGGCTTCAGTAATCGAGGAAAAGGAGTCCCCCAACAGCATACTCTTATCATCCTTGAAAAAATCTTCAAAAAATGTGAACCTGAAAACGGTGATGGCACGCACATGCATATTACGTGTTTAGTATATAGGCACGTTTGAATGCGTATGTGGCGGGTGTGTAGTCTCTTTACAAAGTGACATAATTAATGTAGTCTTTCTTTACAAAGTGACATAATTATTTTAATTATTTTGAGCATTAGGGTTTACAGTGTTATTGTATGACTTTGATTTGAAGATACATGTCATATTAGCAAAACTATTCAAATTGAATGATTTTACTAAATTGAATGAGCCTATAGGTTTTAATGAATGAAATCCCTCATTTACAAAAAACGTTGATATTCAACATACTACAAGGTCATAGATCACTATTTTCCGGAGAAACCTCATTAGAACAATTAACCTCAAAACTGTTTCGACTGGCTAAATCTTACAAATGTTGATATTCAGATGAAATGACCAAATTAAAAACGGCCATTCATCAAAAGAATTGATGAGAATTGAAGTTTTTTTATGCTGTCCATGGTCAGGAGCAAAAATGTATGTGGGGCCAGTCATCTTACCCCATCTTATCCTACTGGACAGGCTGTGTTTGCATATAAGAAACAGAAAAAAATGCATGCCAAGCTAAAAAAAATAAAAATAAAAATCTTATGAGGTGACTTACGCATTGTTCAAAACTAACTCAGGAGTCCAGATTTTGTCAACTGGTAACATAACGGCTGTAGCATTAGATGTCGTATTATTCCACCCAAGTTCAAGATCAGTCCACATCTATGGAGAGAAAATATACGCAAACACTTTATTTTGATAGTCCGCTTTTGAAATCACTTTCATTTATATAGATTTGAAGCAACACAGATTGCTTCAAAGTAGATTTACAGTGACTTTAGACATTCTATAAGATTTAGATACTCTAAAACTTTGAAACTGAATGTCAACTATCAGTCATTAGAGTATTAGTAGATTTTCTGCTTAATATCTGCTAACACTTTATTTTGATGCTCCCCAACAGACTATACTGACTTTGAGTAACTTTACTACTACATGTCAACTTATTCTACTAACCCGAACCCTAACCTAACAGTTTACTAATACTCTAATGAGAGTTAGTTGACATGTAGTCGCAAAGTTACTTATAGTTAATAGACTGTCTTGGACCATCGATATAGTAGAAGTGTAACAAAATATACATTTAAATAAAAATAAAGTAAAAAAAAAACTTTTCCTTTTGAAAGTGAACATCAAAAAAGTATCCATACTTACCATGTTTACCTTGACACGGCTGCTCATTTGCATGTTTTTCGTATCCTAAACATGGTGAAGGAATTATACGTTTTGTGCATGTGAAATGTTTATGTCATATGGAACGAAAGCAAGTATTTTTTTTATAGCATTTGAGTTTATTGAATATTTGGTGACATTTTATTTTGATGGTACACTTTAGACATTCTACTGACTATAAGTAACTTTGCAACTACACTATATTGCCAAAAGTTGTGGGACGCCTGCCTTTAAATGCACATGAACTTTAATGACATCCCATTCTTAATTAATATGAAGTTGACCCACCCTTTGCAGCTATAACAGCTTCAACTCTTCTGGGAAGGCTTTCCACAAGGTTTAGGAGTGTTTATGGGAATGTTTGACCATTCTTCTAGAAGCGCATTTGTGAGGTCAGGCACTGATGTTGGACGAGAAGGCCTGGCTCACAGTCTCTCTTAACTCTTAATAATCCCAAAGGTGTTCTATCGGGTTGAGGTCAGGACTCTGTGCAGGCCAGTCAAGTTCCTCCACACCAAATTTGCTCATGTCTTTATGGACCTTGCTTTGTGTACTGGTGTGAAGTCATGTTGGAACAGGAAAGGGCCATCCCCAAACTGTTCCCACAAAGTTGGGAGAATGAAATTGTCCAAAATGTCTTGCTATGCTGAAGCATTAATAGTTCCCTTCACTGGTACTAAGGGGCCAAGCCAAACCCCTGAAAAACAACCCCACACCATAATCCCCTTTCACCAAACAATGCAGTCAGGCAAGTGTCGTTCTCCTGGCAACCGCCAAACCCAGACTCATTCATCGGATTGTAAGACAAAGAAGCGTGATTGGTCACTCCAGAGAACATGTCACTGCTCTACAGTCCAGTGGTGGCGTGCTTTGCGCCACTGCATCCCACGCTTTGCATTGCACATGGTGATGTAAGGCTTGGATGAGCTGCTCAGCCATGGAAACCCATTCCATGAAGCTCTCTACGCACTGTTTTTGAGCTAATCTGAAGGCCACACGAAGTATGGAGGTCTGTAGCTATTGACTCTGCAGAAAGTTTGTGACTTCTGCACACTGTGTGCCTCAGCATGCACTGGCCCATTCTTTCTCAAATGTTTGTAGAAACGTCTGCATGTCTATAGCGCTTGATTTTATAAACATGTGGCAATGGAAGTGATTGGAACACCTGAACTCAAAGATTTGGAGAGGTGTCCCAATTCTTTTGGCAATATAGTGTATACATATCAATTAACTCTCATTAGAGTATTAGTAAACTGTTAGGTTAGGGTTAGTAGAATAAGTTGACATATAGTTGCAACGTTATAGTTATTAGAATGTCTAAAGTATAGACTATTATAGTGATATTGTTAACAGCGGCATCTGTGTTTATCATGAAAAAAGGCTCTGATACTTACAAAAGACAGTGTCTCATACTGGATTGAAGTGACGGTTACGTTGACAGTACAATTATCACCCTGCTGTGGTGCGCTCTTCATTTTCTTAGCAATTATTATATTTGCCAGACATCGACTGTTACATGAATCTGTCAACACTGTTAGACCAGATAAACATATTTTTAGAAATATTACTTTTAAATTAAAAAGGCATTGCAGAAGTCAACAAAACATTTGACAATCCTCAACACTTGTCGAAGAATTGTACAACTGTAAACGACCACATAATGTGGAATAGAAATAGATAATGGAAAGTGTATACCAATAAGACATGAAAAGATGAGGAGCAACAAGATCCTGTGTTGAGGAACCATTTCAGTCTCTACAAACAAGAAGAAATCACTTATTCTCTTATATTCAAACGTCTCTTATATGCATATACTGTATGTGTATATGGTAGTTTAAGAAGCATTTAAGAAACTGATAAACTTTACCTTTGCTAGCCAATGTGAATGAAGGATCAAATTCTCCCAAACTTTAGCTGTCACCTCTTGTAGTTTATATGAACAAGCATCGGGCGGCTTTTAAAGGCTAGGAGCTCTTTGAATACTACGTCAAAGTACAGAAGAACAAACAAAACCAGCTATATTGTATTTCAGCCCACATTGTGTGTAAACTTTAGATTTTGAGATTCTGATAAGCCTCTGAATGGGCTTCAAGGCTGAGTACAAAAGCAGTTTGCAGTGCAGCGTTAGCTTTACCTCCAGGCTCTTCAATTGCCCCACAGCCAAACGCAGCACCAGTCTTTTAACTACTTCACAAGAAAAAAAACAAAAAAAAACATGCAGAACGTTCAGAAGAGTCTGTAATCCTCATTTTGGCCTCTCTTGGTTTTGCCGAAGGTTTTAGATGTGCCTGAAAGTAACAAAGACAATAATCACTGGGCCATACTTGTTTTTAAAAGTAAGAAAAGGTTTAATTACCAGAAGATGCTGTTATTGTTTTTTTTGCAGGACAAAGTATCCCACTTTTTACAAGATGTAATATAAGTGTCCCCAGAAAGTGTCTGAAGCTCAAAATACCCCACAGATAATTTTTTTACACCATGTTGTAAATGTGACTATCACGTTCACGCTCAAATGACATTGCAGTTCTTCATCTTCATTAAGGTTTATTATCTGCATGTGTTTTAAAGCCATATCATTCTAAACTTCTGACGGGGTGTCCCGTGAGTATTAAACTAGTGAATAACATTGATGATCTCTTGATGAGCATCTCCAAAACTGCAGCTCTTGTGGGGTGTTCACAGTCTGTAGTGGTCAGTATCTATCAAAAGTGCTTCAAGGAAGGAGCAGTGGTGAACCGCGACAGGGTCATGGGCGGGCTCGTTGAAACACTTGGGGAGCGAAGGCTGGCCCATGTGGTCGATCAAACAGATAAGCAACTGTAGATCAAATTGCTCAAAAGTTAATGCTGGTACTGATAGAAAGATGCCAGAATACACAGTTTGTTGCATATGGGGCTGAATAGCCGCAGATCAGTCAGGGTGCCCATGCTGACCCCTGTTCACTGCCAAAAGCACCAACAGTGGGCACGTGAGCATCAGAATTGGACCACAGAGCAATGGGAGAATGTGGCCTGGTCTGATGAATCACGCTTTTCTACATCACGTGGATGGCCGGGTGCGTGAGCATCACTTACCTAGGGAACACGTGGCACCAGGATGCACTATGAGAAGAAGGCAGTGTGATGCTTTGGGCAATGTTCTGCTGGGAAACCTTGGGTCCTTCCACCCATGTGGATGTTACTTTGACACGTTCCACCTACCTAAGCATTGTTGCTGACCATGAACACCCTCATGGAAACGGTTCCCTGGTGACTGTGGCCTCTTTCAGCAGGATAATGCGCCTGCCACAAAGAAAAAATGGTTCAGGAATGGTTTGAGGTACACAACAAGTTTGAGGTGTTGACCTGGCCTCCAAATTCTCCAGATCTCAAACCAATCGAGCATCTGTGGGATGTGCTGAACAGTCCAATCCATGGAGGCCCCACCTCACAATGTACAGGACTTAAAGGATCTGCTGCTAACATCTTGGTGCCAGATACCACTTCAAGGGTCTAGTGGAGTCCATGCCTCGATGGGTCAGGGCTGTTTTGGCAGCAAAAGGGGGACCAACACAATATTAGGAAGGTGGTCATAATGTTATGCCTGATCAATGTACACAGTACCCACTGCTAAATATGCTGTTAATATGAATCAAACAACAAAAGTAAAACAGAAAATCACTATTTCCCTATACATTATAGAGACTTTACATATGCTATAAATTTTTCACTTGAATGCTGCTGTTAAATGCTCTGGCGAGGAGATGAACATGGCAGACTGTGTCCAGCTCTCAGAGGGCGGAGTCTGTCAGCAGTTGTGGGCGGGACCTAAGTATATGTGACATAACATATGCTGCAAACATCTTATTCTGAGACACTGCTAATGCTGTATGGGGTGAAAAAAAGAGGAGTGGGTGGATTTTTACCATCATAGTGTGGTTGAAGTGAATTTTGCATAATAGGTGCTCTTCCGTCGTTGAGGTGAAAGGTAAGAATGTTTATGTAATGTGCAACTTATGCCCAGGAAGAAAGAGTCTCTCCACGTCGGTGGAAAGTAATTCTAATCTAATGAAGCACCTCACATCACACGCCGCCACAAAACAAGTGGCTAAAAACCCAGGTGATAACGCTCCACTACCAAAGGAGTAGTATAGTACTGATAATATTTAAAATAATGTATTGAATTTGAAAGGTGTCTCTCACATTGTCCCACAACAACATTACAATAGTGTACATTAATGTACAATGTTTTATAATAATAATTTATTCTATTTCATATTATATTTTATGTCAAATTCATTCATTTAATATTGGGGCATCCAAGTTTTGGAAAAAAAAGTAACTCAGTAGTTACTTTCCTTGGTAATTAGTTACTTTTATAATGATGTAACTCAGTTACTGACTCAGTTACTATTTGTAAGAAGTAACCAGTAACTATAACTAATTACTTTTTCAAAGTAACGTGCCCAACACTGCCTTTTACCGCATCAATGTCTCTTAGGTCAATGCTGGCAGTTTCAGGTGTGTGCTAAATATTTCACCCAATAATTAAGGATCCGCCATCCCTCATGTTTGCGTTTCTAAAAGAAAGTCTGAAGTTTGGAACGACACAAGAATGAGAAAAATCATGCCAAAAATGACTCGACCATATATAAGTCCATCCCAGCGACATATACTAAGTTTCCTCCAGGCCTTCCACCAAACAGAATCGGATCACAGGAAAGAGCATGAACAGGTGATTGACATTTGCTAACTCTGCGTGTCAGTGAGGTTTTTCCTGTGTGTGATGATAATAAAGGGAACAATAGTGCATGCAATCTTTTTATGATAGCTGCTTGGAGAACAAGAGTTAGTCTTCTCAGATTACTCACACCCTCGGTAAGAAAACATACTCATCACTGGAGAGCTGTGTACATTAGATTTCGCCTCAAGCATGATCTGTCCAGAGTGTTTAATGTCAGCTTAATGAATGCAGTGAAATGATGGTTAAATGGTAAATTACACATGTATATAAATGCAGCCGCGGCTCATCTGTATGGGCAGGTTTATCCAAAAAATATACCTCTATATACACTGAATTAAATTATAATAAATAAGGCATCTAAATTTATGGCCAGGAGCCACTACTGTATTAATGGACTGTGTACTAGCCTGATAAAGTTGTGGTTGGGATAATGTCCTCAGTTTATTGAAATGAGTTCATGCATGGACAGAGTGAAAAAAAAAAACTTTCTACAGCCACAATTAGGTTAATTAGTTACTTTCCCACAGCCCCACATTGACACAGTAGGACAGAGAAAGATAAGCCAGGGTCATAAAAGTTCAAGTGTGGGGAAGATTTTAAAGTCCCCCTGTGGTGAAAATCAGGGCCTGTATTCTTAAAGGGGTCATGAACTGGCTTTTTTTATACTGTTGTCTGAGGTCAACTTATAACGTTTACATGTTTTTATATTCAAAAACATCATAATGAATAAGTAATATGCTATTTTCTACCCCGGTTTTGAGCCTCCTGCACACAAGATTTTATGGGCGTGAACTGAAGACTTGGAAGTAAAGCCCACAGATAGGATTGGATAAGATTTGCATATTTAATGAGCTTTGGCTCCCCCGCGACCAAACGTGAGGGATTGTTTTGAAGCGTGTGGGGAAACGGCAACCAAATAATTCATCCCACAGGGCTCGCAAAATGTCTTTATCGAACAAACACAAGGATTCATCTCTCATCCACTCGCGATTAATTGGAATGTTATTTTGTATTACTTGGCCTGACTGACATTGGTGGATATAAGCGAAAACCGTACATTACACACACACACACACACACACACACACACACACACACACACACACACACACACAAGTGAGAGTGAACAACGCACATCAAGAACCACAAATAAAGGATTCTCCAGCCTTTGACAGCGTGTTAATGTTCTGTTAGATGCATATCAATAGATATCAAGTGTGTTGCTTCATTCATTCATGTAATCTCACCCTGTTTACAAATGAATCCGTGATCAGAGTTGAAGGAACAAATGCACAATGTCTTCCCCACGTGTGCTGGGTCTTCATAAAAAATTAAGTTCATCCATGCATTTATAATACTGGAATCTGAATGAAGCTTGTGCGGTATGTTTATTGCTTAGAAGTTGGATCCGGTTTAGGGCCTTTTTCATGTCAAGAACAAGCTGGTTGAGCAGTTATATGATGGATAGATGCACTTTCATGGACTTCAAAAACAAAACAACAATTCACTGCCATTATAAAGCTTGGAAGAGCCAGGACTTTTGTGTTCATCTGAAAGAAGAAAGTCATATACACCTAGGATGAGAGGGAGTAAATCATGGGCTAATTTTCATATTTGGGTGAACTATCCTTTTAGGGGGTTAAATTATTAAATAATTAAAGGCAGACTTTAAGAGAGACAGCTTTTTTATTTAGGTTTTTTTTTTAATCAACTTTATATATTTAAAGACATACAAACACAGTTAACATGCACTGACATCCACAACATACAATTTTGTATCAGTACGTCACAGGGTCATAAATTACACTACAGCATTAATAATAATTTGAAGAGGATCATCAAAATAATATTTGTATTTGTTGTTACAATTCATGCTTCTATCTTGAATATAGTGGATAATACAATTAAAATGGCCTCTCATCTCATCTAGCATGCAGAAAGTTTACAGATTTAACTGGACAGTGAGAATTAGAAGTTGTGCCATCTTGTGTTTAGCCTTATATTCATTCATGTATACTCATATACTCATAATGACATATATTCATATCTTGTATACATATATCAGTGTTCAATCTATTAATTTATCCAGTCATTTTACAGTTGTCTACAGATGATGTGCAGCGGACAGAGCAGATCTGTTGAAACCACCGTGACTATGGGTTCTCCTTCTCGTATGAGTAGTCAAAGTTATCGCCACGCTTAGAATTATCCCAGAAGTCTAGATTATTAACCTTACAAATATCTGTTCGGGTGATACTAATAAGGATTATGACATAAAGTATGTAGATGCTTAGAAAAAAGCAGAAGCAGAATCTGTCTAGGCGATAAGCAAAGGCCACTTTACTCTCTTTCTTGTCGTCTTCTTTATCAAAGTTCTCCAAAAGCGTACTATTTTCTGAAGTGAAGCCATCTCTGAAGCCGGATCACCAGACTTTGCTGTAATCACACCTGTATCTGTAAACACAGGCCACATTATTAATGTTATTGCGATGCTGATCTAATAGAGCTTCAATTAAAGGTTGTGTTTAACAACACATTTCTGTGCCACTTCTGCAGATTCATTGATGATTTATTAAACAGCAGCTCTTTTGCACCAAAAACCTGGGACTTAATCACTAACCCGTCCCAATGTAACCGAACGCCATGTGCTCTAGTGTAGTGCTGCACCATGCATTCATTAATAAAGTCATTGGGCCCTGAAATGGCTAATAAGTCATTATGTGCTCCTCTGCCGCACTATACTGGTTATAGTTCTTTTTTTTAAAGTGTTTGCCACAAAGTGTATGGCTCTCTCATACACCTGCCGCAATGTGACGCCAGGCGCAAGTGTTTTCTGCTAGTTTCAGCCCGACGCAAGTTATCATTTTCACATCCAGCTCCATGTTGTTTAAATATCAAATGCACTGGCGTTTCTGTTCACCCATGGCCGTCTGGTCTGAAAACCAGGTGTGTTCAGGCGCATTGTTGGAGTGTTGCTATTTTGAGGAACTAAAACGACTGCACCATTGACCAACATGAACCTGCTCTAAAGTCAACAGAGCAGTATTTTTTGTTATTTAAAGGGTGTGTGAGTAATATGAGCCTAGGCGGTGCACAGTGCACAATGCGCATACACTCTGCTTATTACACACACAGGACGCCAGCACAAACACATTTTTAAATATTAAAATAAAAAGATTCCTCTCTGGAGAAATGTATTGGCATGGGTGAAAACTAAGATGGATATGGATTCAGCATTTTTAATGCTGAATATCCCAGCATTAAAAACTAGGACAAATTACAGAAGTAAAATGGGTTGCAAATGGCAATACATGTTGAATTAAAGCCAGGATAGGAGAAAGTTGGCATGAAACAGAAGCTTGAGAGTCTTTTCTTTCCTTATTGTGGTGTAAATCTGAGTGAAATGGTGTGAGTGAAATTCTGACACCTTTTTATCAGAACCAGCATTAACTTCTTAAAGCAGTTTGACAATGAGCCTTCACCACTATTCCTTCCTCGGAGCACATCTGATAGATACTGACCACTGCAGACAACACCCCACAAGAGCTGCAGTAAAACCAAATGACTCATTGCCTCGCTGCCTTATCAGACAATGACTTGCAGGCACTGTTTTGTGCATGAAGGCACCTCACAAAACTAATTTCGACAGACTTCTAAGGCAGTATAACAGTTTCATGATCTACAGCTAAATAGAGCTTTGGTAAAAACTAATACATATATTTAATTACTACATTAGTAATTTCTTGCTATAAATTAAATCAGAAGTGTAATATGTTGGTAAAAAACCCCGCAAATGAAACTTTTGAATTTTTTATATCCCAGCTGAACTGTCACTGAATGGAAAGCACAGGATTGTGGGATATCAAACGCAGCAAAGGATACATGTATGCTGCCTTCAAAAATGTATCAGATGAAGGTATCTCAGGAGACAGAAAGTGAAGCTAACATTAGATTCGGATGTGCCTTGATGCCTTTCTGCCTTGAAATGCATCCTCCGAAGGCAGCATTTTCCAGGTTTCGGACGCAGCCTTGGAGATGCTCTGACCCAGTCTTCTAGCCATCACAATTTGGCCCTTGTCAAACTCGCTCTAATCCTTACGCTTCCCCATTTTTCCTGCTTCTAACACATCAACTTTGAGGACAAAATGTTCACTTGCTACCTAATATATCCCACCCACTAACAGGTGCCGTTATGAAGAGATAATCAGTGTTATTTACTTCACCTGTCAGTGGTCATAATATTATGCATGATCATTGTATATACACAATTGGGAAAAAAGACTATTCCAAGCTTCTGTTTCATGCTGTCTTTGAACATTTGCACTTTTTGTTTGTTTCAAAACTTAATCAAAACACTAAATTAATAAAATAAGCTCAATTAAGCAAACTAGCCTGTGTGTTTATGGTCATCTCTTACCTTTCTCCTGATCCAGGCTGTCATGTTGTGTTTTGCTGTTGTTGGATGGATGAACCTTGGCGGAGCGCCGTCTACACAGCAGGAAGCTGTCGTCTACAGACAGACGCGTCAGCACTATGGATATCAGCATACTCAGAACCAGACTCACCAGACAGAAGCTGAAGTGATAGTCTTTAGAGGAGGAAACAAAGAAAATGCCACTTACATCATGATCTTAATACTATTCTATTATCAGCCCTTCACAGTATGCTGGGCATAGTAATTAACTTTTACATCACTACAAACATACCACCAACAATCTGCAGTGTTTTGTTTAAAATGGAGCAGATTTTTCTCTTCTCTTTTCTTACTTACGGAGGAGAGGGCTGCAGCTGCCACCGTTAGGGAGGTGGTCGTTGAGGATGAGGAGGAACATGGTTAAACTCAGGACCAAAGTGACCTTAAAAGAGTTGCGCTCTCCTCCTTCAAATGGCAGAGCAAAGCTGACAAGGTCAGCCACCATTATTAGTGCGCTGGGCAGGATCAGGGTCACAATAGCACCAAAGGGGTTAATAAACAGAGTCACCTGTTCAAAGACGAAAAAGCCATTCATTAACAAACAATTAAAGGTTCATGTCCTCACTTCACAAGTTAGACCATTACTGTCTGTTTTCTTAGACTGGCATCCTTATATTATTCAGTTTACACGATTATATGTTTTTATTAGCATTTTAAATTAATGCAGATTATGTAATCATTAATCATATGCACACACACATCAACCAGAGCACCCACATGAAAAAATACTATAGTGTATATTATAGTAAAAGTACTCTAGTGTAGTAAAGTGTAGTAAATACTATAATATACTACAATTTACTGTAGTATCTTTACTATAGTATGGTTCAAAAACACTATAGTATTTACTAGAGTAATTTTACTGTTAGAATATACTATAATATACTATAGTATTTTTTCATGTGGGCAGTTTGTGTTTCCAGAGTTCTGCAAGTGTTTGTTCCCTTCCCGGTCATGAGCGGAAACCTCAGGCGCTGAGTAAAACTGCATCAAATGTCTGTGTTGTTGGCAATCGGCGCATAAGTGCATATAATGTAAACAACACCAACGTATAGTGGATCAAACGCTATCCAGGAATAATGCCATGATATGTGTGTGTGTGTGTGTGTGTGTGTGTGTGTGTGTGTGTGTGTGTGTGTGTGTGTGTGTGTGTGTGTGTGTGTGTGTGTGTGTGTGTGTGTGTGTGTGTGTGTGTGTGTGTGTGTGTGTGTGTGTGTGTGTGTGTGTGTGTGTGTGTGTGTGTGTGTGTGTGTGTGTGCTCATGCCTTTTGCTCGCCACTCCACGCCTTCACAAGCTTGTTTGTTTTCGGAAAAAACATGTGTACAGTGTATCTGTATTTTATAACTCTTATCAAACTAAAGACTCTTGCAAATGATGAAGGATGCAATACTATAGGTACTCAAGATTAACATGAAAAACTGTGTGTGTTATGTACGGCAAACTTGATAAGAGGGTTAGAATTGAATAATTCAGTTACTTGGAGATGAACACGATGTGATGTATCCACAATTTTGTTAACAAGTCTGCCATTCTCCTCCACATCCAGGAATCAAAGACACATTATCAGGAATCTGGAGTTTGAGTGCACAAGCTAGACCGACCAAATAAACAAACAAGAGGACATCTTAACAAATATAACTTCCACAGCTGCCACTGACTAAAGAGCTGCTGTAGTTCCACCTTAAACAGGCTGTGAAATATTTAAATTAAGTCACTGTCATTCTTATCAATGCAAACAAGTCTCCTTTCTAAGGCTATTATAGACCATATTTACAAAACTCTGTTTGCTGAGGGCAAACTATGGAAGGCAGGTACAGATAATACTCTTACATTTCTGGCTCCATCCATTGATGGCCACAGGACATTCTCCAGTCACAAAGGGGTAGCTGAATAGGTTGATTTCACAGCTCACTGTCGTGAACAAAACCACCGCATGGTTTACAATCCCATCCCTCCTCACCTGCACATCCTTAGTGTACGGCTCCACGGTTGTGTCTACTCTGAGAGCAGAGAGAGAGAGAGAGAGAAAGAGAGAGAGAGAGAGAGAGAGAGAGAGAGAGAGAGAGAGAGAGAGAGAGAGAGAGAGAGAGAGAGAGAGAGAGAGAGAGAGAGAGAGAGAGAGAGAGAGAGAGAGAGAGAGAGTTATGGCATATCAGAAATAAAACAGGGATAACGCCACTGAATATTGTTTCTAAATGTGGTGGGAAAAAGTATCTGCCATCTTGATAAACTCGATATTGCCAAAAGTATTGGGACACAATAAGTCCATTCATGAAATTTCCACAAACTGGTATGGTTTCATAGGTATCAGCCATAGTTGTTCAGGCTGAAAATGTATTTCATGCCCCAGGCTCAATTATTAGAAAATGCACTACAAATCAGCTTCAGCCTTGAGTTCAACTCACGAATTGTCCAAAACTATCCCAGGAATCCAGATTTTATCAATAGGTAAAATAATTGTTGGAAATCTATATCGTTCTTAAGGCCCATCCAAGATCTGGGTCCTTCCATTCCTGTAGGGCAGAAATTTTTGTCCAACAGTTTTAGTGAAATAAACAGCCTCTCGTTTGTTTTACAATATAACACAGCTCTTTAAAATGCTTGATTCTTATTGGCCAATTACAGTATGGTATTTTTTAACACATACAATTATTTTTATAAAAAGTAAATTAAATATTTTTCTAATTATTAATAAGAAAATATTAATAATAAGCTGTGCTAAAACTCAGTATAACAGCACTCTTGCTCTAATGTTTATAGGTGACAATCCCTGTACCAAGCTAAGGAGAAGGAGAATTTAGTGACATTGTCTACTCACCATGTTTATCTTGATACGGCTGGTCATTTTCATGCCCCTTTGTATCCTAAGATGCATGATGACAGAATTATGATATAAGTATGTTTGTATTTTTCAAACATAGTAGGCGATCAACAAGACAAACGTGACACTTACGAAAGACAGTGTCTCATATTGAATGGAAGTGATATTAACTACAATGGTACAGTTATCGTCCTGGGGCGCACTGAACAGCTCTTCAGCAACCCGAGCATTTGCGAGACAGCGGCGATCACAGCCCGCATTTGAGGAGTTACCAGCAGCAAACACTGTAGGGCCAGATGAACCAGTTATGAACCACATGAAAATGCCAATCAAAGAGAACACTTTGTAAATGAGGGAGTTCACTCATTTAGACATTCAAAAAGAACAGCTATGATATATCTGTAATCAAATCAGAAAATTTGAGACATTGAATAAAAGCCTTGTACAGAATGTCAATCCAAATAAAATTTTATACATATCCGATTGGAATCCAAACATATTTAGCAAGTGTGAACAACAAAACAATAACATGAAATACAATAGAAATATGATGAAATCTGTTTTAAATTACATTTTTATGTGAAATCCTTGTTTGTTCAGACTGTCAGTCCAAATGCATTTTAGAGCATATCCGATTGGAATCAACAAGTGTGAATAAATGGCATGTGATGTCTGTCATCAAACTATTTCTTAACACATATTTTACTTTCTTGAGCAATACACAACTTTCCACTGAAAACGCTTGCAATTGTTGAAAGAGTTAAAGGGTGCTTTCACTCTAGCTCTTTGGTGCGCACCAGGTTCGATTGGATGATGTGTACGCTGTTTTCCGAACTTGGGTGCGCACCCGCAAACCATACTGAGTCTGCTTAAAAAGGATGGCCTGGGGTACGGTTCGCTGCTGATGTGAACAAAATCATACTAAATCGTGGAAGTGAGGCGCTATTAATGGCATATGTTTGGATAAAAATGTTTCACTCATTTTCCTGGCAAGCGTGACTGATGTACTGCAAGCAGAGAGCTGTAAATCTTGTTCTTTAGAGCCTCTGCAGTACATTCACGGAAGAGAAGATGCAAGTGTCATTTCATACTGAAGCTTTGTGTCAAAACAAATGGTTCAAAATCAAAAACATAAAAGTTTGCTGAGCAGCGCTATGCATTTTGACACCTTCCCAGTCACCAAGCAACTGGGTAAACAGCTGCTGCTTTGATAACACAAACATACCCCGATTCAGACCCAAACACTACAATCTGAACTCAGACCAGCAGGGGGAGAGGGGCACAATTGAACTCAGGTTCAAACCAGGCAATCGACCCAGGTGTGAAAGCACTGAAAAAAGTAAAGGGTCAAGAGCCCAACAAAAGCAAACACTGATCACCATAATGGTGACTTCAAACTAAACCTATTTTCAATAAAACATCTAAACCTCTGTTAATTCTCAATAGAGCTTCTGTAGTCGTCTGACGGAAATAAAGTCAGTCTGGTTTGTAATGTGTGAAGCTGGTAATGCTGTTTGTGGAGTTGTTTAATCCTCCTCTGCTGAGATCTTCAGAGATGTAATGTATTCCTTTATCATCAGTTGATTTCAGATTGACCATTAACTTGATTGCATCATCGGGCTTATCATTTTAGATGGACAGGCAAAATATAATTCCAGTCAAATTTAAATTATGCTGATATTAACATTTGTTCTGGTCTCAGACTTCACTCTATATTCATCTATAAAACATCTATCTCATCCTCTTGAGAAGGCATATTTATCATGTGTATTATAAATAAAAGCACATGGTATTTATGTAGCAAAATGTATTTACTGCAGCTGGAGAAATTGTTTACCAGGTGAAGATGAACAGAGGAGGAGCAGCAAAGAGATCCAGGGCTCAAAAACCATTTCAGCTCCTACAAACAACAACAAAAACAAACACTTACACACTCCCTTAGCTATATCATTTGTTATAAGAATGTAAAACTGATAAATGTTTACCTTTGCTGGCAAAAAATTTACTCCCATGCAGGTCAGATTCATACAAACGTCAGCTGTGACTTTTATGGTTTCTGAGGGAAACAAGGCCATTTGGCTCTTTTAAAGGTTCACAGCTCTTTGAAAATGACATGAATATTGTTATGTAAGGCAAACAAATCTCATTTCTGAAATGCCTATTAAATTTGATCCTATATTTTGTGTAAGCTATAGATAATGAGATTTAATGAGATAAGATCTCAGCATTCATTTTATTGTTAAACGTCACAACAGAGCAGTAATTACTTGCAGTCAAATCCAAACTGCTGCACAAAGGCACAGGGGGCCATACATGAGGACAATCACTGCACATCAGTAAACACTCCTACTGGAGGTTTAATTATGTCTGATGGCACAGAGGGATACAACTATACAGATTATTAAAAGAATAGCCTCACTTTACATTGTCCTAAAGGACAACACAGCTCTATCATATATCATTTACATACCAACCTGACATATTCATCATATTTTTGATGAATTAGGGTGTCACTAATTACAAATAATAAACCCACAATAAGTTTCCACAGGTCTCCGGTTTCCCCCACAATCCAGAAACATGCAGAAGGGTCAGAAGTCTCCAAGTGGTCGATTCTTTGTGAAATATGTGCCTCCAAATCCAATTATATTCGACTATTTATAATTATATCACTGGATGGGGCCATTTAAATTAATGAACAATCTCAATCAGTACGCCAACATCGAACAGAATGGATACAAATACTAAATATTAATAGCCTCCCAAATAAATATAACTAATTTATTTACTGATATAATAAAAATAAAAGCTGCCAGCAGCGATAAAAAGGCCCTCGCACCCTTGGCCAACGGCACCTATTGGCCTCAGGAACACATTGAATTGAACACATTGAAGGCTATTATATTGGCATGTCTTCAGGTCAGGACTCTGAGCAAACATGTAAAGTTTGGGGCAGGTAATATGATATTAAAGGCGGAAAAGATCTTTATACAATTAGATCTTGTAATCTCGTCACAGTTTAACGTCGCAAAGGAATTTAGATTAGACAGACTGAAGTAAGATCTGATTAAATAGGAGTACAACGTCTGGAAATGGCAAAAAATGCACAAATTTTGCAGATAAAATTAAAAATATCTCACTTCCTGTTGGTTTTCAGATTTTGCACTCTGGGCTTTTTTGGGCTGTTATGTGTGTACAGAATTTGTAGGTGGCGCTATCGAGGCATTTTGCCACACCTAATTCTGAAACCCATATCAGACGTACATTTGTATCACTTCTGACGCATGTGCAAAGTTTCATGAGTTCACGAGCCCGTTTAGGCCTTCAAAAAAGTGATACATTTCAGAAAATAATAAGCAAGTGTTCGGACCCTAATAAACGTAAAACATGTTGAATAGCTCCCTCTAGTGTTAAAAACACAGAATTACAAAAACACAGGCATAATTATGAAAAGCACAAAGCACTAAACGCAAATTTGTGAAAACAGTCAAGATTGAACATATAAGGCCTTATTCAATATGCGATAAGATTTTATAATCCACACCATTGTTTTATTATACATATTTCACTTTGACATGGGCTAATATAGATATACAACATTTTATCTAGCTTAACATTAATTGAAATGTTACAAGTGTAATGTCAAAACTGCATGGTAATAATGATACAGTGAATGTTTTGAAATTAAATGAATCTCAGACAAACACATAACACTATATTGGCTATCGCAACAGGTAAAGTTCAAGGTTTTGACGCGATTAACGCGGTTTCGAATATTGTGCACAGTTTTTTCTTATCCATTTTCCCAGCACATATCACATAGGAAAGGCATTTACTTTGAATAAAAATTAAGACAATGTTCTAAAATGGAAATAGTGTCTAACGAAATGTTTAAAAATAATAAAAGCATTTATTGGGTACACTGTAAAAAATTGTGCTGTAAAATAACGGTAATCTACTGGCAGCTGTGGTTGCCAGCAATGTACTGTTAATTTACAGCCCTCTACTGTTTATTTACAGCTCTCTTTTTTTACAGTATGTTACCGTAATAATACCATGAAATTACCATTTGGAAAAACTGATTCCATTCGCTTAAAACAGTTCTCATTTTAAAACAAGTATTTATATGGTGTTTGTACTGTAAACTTATTTCAATTAAATCCACTGAAAAAGAACATTTCTTAATATAAATATAAACTGCAAACATGTTATGTGTATAGTAGTGAAATACTTAAGAAATATGACTTTAACTTCAATCTTTGCTGTTCATCATTAGCAATAGCACATGTGCCAAATCAACAAACAGCTCATAACTTCATCAGCAAACACAGCCACTGCCTTAAAATAAAGCATCAGACAGCATATCACCAGTGTTTCTCTGCTCATCCTGGACTGAAGCACAGGCGCTACTCTCCAGCACAATGGTGACCCGCAAAACTAATTCATTCAACTAAGATTTCTTCTATATCACCTTCTGCAACAACACATAAACACAGTTCATTTGAATATTTACTCTCCTTATCAGTTACTGACTTTGCACATCTTTTTTCTATTAACTTTCACTAATATTTCAGTAAACATATCTCGATTCATCTGGTGTTATTCATCATGTTATGTTTTACAGTATATTACTGTTTTTTCCTTGATTTAACGGTAATCTACTGGCAGCTCTGGTTGCCAGTACATTGCTGTTTTTTTACAGTACTTTTCCGTAAATAAATTTACAGTTGCTTACCGTTAATTTACGTTTCACTCCGGGTTTTTTTTCATCTTATCCCTTTAACCCTTTAAACCCCACAGCAAAATCTTAGGTTTTAAATGAACACTTATATGTGTCCACACTACAGAGTGTTAGAGTAATTGAAGCGGTGTTGAAGTTAATGAGATAATTAAGGGATTAATTGAGTGATAATTGAGAATTAGTGATGAACACCATAAGCGCTGAAGGAAAGAGAAACACAAGAACTACTGCCACAGCCTTAGATGAAATCAACTGAAGACATTAAATCTCTGAAGATCTCAGCAGAGGAGTATTAAACAACTCCACAAACAGCATTACCAGCTTCACACATTACTGACCAGACTGACTTTATTTCTGTCAGATGTCTACAGAAGCTCTTATTGAGAATTAACAGATCTTTTGGTGTTGATGTTTAATTGATAATGTTTGGTCACCATTATGGTGATCAGTGTTTGCTTCAGTTGGGCTCTTGACCCTTGACTTTGCATTGGATTTTCTTTGGCTGCTGTATCTGTGTTTCTTAGACACATTTGTTATAGCAAGAAACAGCCATGAAAAAATGTGAACAGGTGTCACTGGTTATGTTTTGCTTATGACCTAATCAGAATGGGATGCTTAGTTTGTTAGTCTAATCCCTAAACAAATCCATTGTTTCAAAAATACATAGTTTTACCGTTATTGTACGAAGGCAATCAGTGACACTTCTACAAAATATAAAGCAGTGATAAGGAATCAATTATGAAGGTTATTTTTTAAACTCAATTATTTTTTAAACTTATGATTTTAACTCATGATTTAATCTGCAGTGAGTTTTAGACTGACATAGACATGAAGAATCAGCATATGAATCTCAACAATGGTGACAATAAACATCAGATTAACAGATCAACTCATCAACTTCACAAAACACTACTAAAAGTCAAAAACAACACCAAAATAAAGGTAAATAGTGAGAATTAAAGGAAATAACCAGGCTATTCAGCAGCATAATTTATTCATACCGCAATGCATGCTGGGAGTCATGGACGATTTTTGAACATACCCAGCATGCATTGCAGCATGAAGCTTTTGTTCGTCACCATTGTTGAGATTCATACACCGATTCTAGATCTCTATGTGAATCTGAATTGCACTGATGTTCAAAATGTTTTGGCCACAAACTGTTTTCATGCTCTTCAAATGATCTGATTGTTGTAATACTGATTGATCTCATTCCATAAAATGGCATACCATAAAAAAATAAAATGAAAAACAACATTCTAGATTAAACGTTGAGTAATCTCAGTGAACCAAACCATTTACAAACAGTCAACATCATCTTGTATTTAAAACACATCATTATAGCAGTGAGAGAAACACAAAGTTGTTGGTCACATCAGCAAACACGATCACTACACAAAGAAACTTACAACACAATTAAGTTACCTTCAATAAGAAAGCCGTGGATGCTCGAAATAGCGTCAGTTCAACAGTAGCTGGTAATGGCAGCCAGGAGTATCCTCCTTTCGCCGAGACCGTGAGATTTTTATTCAATATCATTAAGATTTTATAATCCACATTGTTTTATTATACATAGCTTCACTTCCAGCGAGGCAGGTATACAACATTTTATCTAGTGACATTACCTTGAAATGTTACTGATGCTCAAATATCAAACCAGCATAGTAATAATGATACAGTGAGGGTTTTGAAAATTAAATGAATCTCAGACAAACACATAACACGTTTATGTGTGTTTCGCACTCTAGTGATGTTAAGTTCACAGTATATTCTCGTCGTTGGTTTGAATATGAACACAGATTGCTTATCCATTTCCAGCACATATCACATAGAGTATCAACAGGCATTTACTTTGAATAAAAATCAGACAATGTTATTGTCAAATAGTGTCTAAGACTGTTTAAAATTTATTAAAAAGCATCTTTACAGTATACACTCTTAAAAATGCTGTAAAAATAATGAGTCAAATTTTGACAGTAACATGCTGCTTTCCAATAAAACAGTAATATACCATAGAAAACAATGCAATCTAGGTAATATTTTCATTTTCGAGGAAAAAGGCCAGCGGGAGATATTCTGTGAATTAACAGCACTGTCGACACACAGAGGCTGTGCTCCAAATCACACCCTATGCCATCATTCACTATTCCCTACACTAGTTTACTGATATAGACCACTAGACAGAGTGAATTCACACACTGATGAACACCAGGTGATATCACTGAAGGAAAGAGAAACATGAACAGAAAAAAAGTTGATTTCATCAACTGAAGATAAAAGAAGACATTAAATCTCTGAAGATCTCAGCAGAGGAGGATTAAACAACTCCACAAACAGCATTACCAGCTTCACACATTACTGACCAGACTGACTTTATTTCTGTCACACGTCTACAGAAGCTCTTATTGAGAATTAATAGAGGTTGTGTTATGGTTTCTTTTGATGTTACCATTATGGTGATCAGTGTTTTCTTTAGTTGGTCTCTTGACTCTTGAGACTAACTTTAGTGTTTCTTTTGCTGCTTTAAAGATGTGTTTTAAATACATTTGTTATAGCATGCAAAGCTGAGAGGACACATAAAAAGATGATGTTGACTATCTTTTATAGCTGCGTTTGAATCTCTATTTGATATATTTTCTTTGTTATCTATACTGCTAAAAATAACTTACTCATCACCATATATTGTTTAATATAGCCTATCAAGTTAAATTTGACATCACTAGCTTTTAATCTAAATCACTACCACGTGTTAGCTTTTCGCTAGCCTGGTAGCTTTCCATCCCGGCACCCGGGTCTCCTGTTTTCTGAGTTCATTAGACAACTGTGGTGAGTTGGATTATTAAATAGACTCCATCAAACAAAGTAAGTGGAGTAAGTTGTGTGGTAAGTTTTGGATTCATCAACAAATACGGTAAGCCATGTCTTCTTCTCCTGTCATTGTCACTTGCACTGCATGCTACATGTTTAGCATATCTATCTCCGTTGGCGAACAGGGCTTCACATGTGTTAAATGTAAGGAATTAATCAGGCTGACGGAGAAGATTTCAGATTTAGAGACACGCATCCAGACTTTATGTGAGAGTAGTGAGAATGGTACAGCTTTAGATACTCTTTTGGATGCGACTAGCTTAGTGAACACTCATTGTTTGGTTCCGGCTGAGCCCCCGCAGCAGGGCAATTGGGTGACTGTGAGACAGCATAGTCGCGGATCTAAAAACCACTCTTCCGTTCCGATTAGAACATCAAACAGGTTCTCCCCACTCAGTGATGCACCCACTGAGGATCCTGTTGAAAGTGCCCTAGTTATTGGCGATTCTATTACACGGAACGTGAAAATAGAGACACCAGCCACCAGTAATGCTCTACTGGGTGGTTGCCCTGCTCGCCTAATAAATAAACTCCAGCTGGTCCAAAACGCAGCAGCTCGAGTTCTTACTAGAACCAGGAAGTACGATCATATTAGTCCAGTTCTGTCAACACTGCACTGGCTCCCTATTAAACATCGCATAAATTTTAAAATCTTGCTTATTACTTATAAAGCAATAAATGGTTTAGCTCTCAGTACTTAAGCGAGCTCTTAACGCAATATACTCCATCACGTCAATTGCGGTCTCTAAACTCTGGCCAGTTGAAAATACCTAGAATATCTAAATCAACTGCAGGCGGTCGATCCTTTTCCTATTTAGCACCTAAACTCTGGAACAGTCTTCCTAGCATTGTTCGGGAAGCAGACACACTCTGTCAGTTTAAATCTAGACTAAAAACACATCTCTTTACTATGGCATACACATAGAACATTTTTAACTTTCTTTATTCAAATCAAATGACTGATTATTAGGCTGCATTAACTAGGTCAGCCGGAACCGGGAACACTTCCCATAACACCTGATGTACTACATCATAAAAAGAGTGGCATCCACACTAATGTTAGTCTCTGTTTATCCCGAGGTTTACTGCAGTCGGCCGGATCCAGGCCGTGTCCGGATCGGATGGTGGACCTGCATCTGGACATGACCAGCTCATCCTGGAGTGTCTGCTGAGACCGTGTCCATTAGTGTCTCCTCTGAATTCGCCTCACCGAACGTGATCCTCAATTAACCCGCCTCCGCGCAATAACTCCGATCTTTCAAGTATTCATATTCTGTGTAATCGACGCGCCATCCTAAATGAGCCCGCCTCGCAAGGCCATACCCAAAATTTCGAATATTCCTATCTAATATGATTTAAGACCTGCAAGGTTGCCAGAGTAATAATTATACACTGTTAATAATAGGCCAGAGGAGAACTGGCACTGACTGAGTCTGGTTTCTCCTGTTTATTTTTCCATCATGCCCTGATGGAGTTTTGGTTCCTTGCCACTGTCGCCTTTGGCTTGGCTTGCTCAGTTGGGGACACTCAAATTATGATCCAAGTTACTCAACTAAATATACAAATAGAATTTATTAATTTGGTCATATATAATTCTATAAACTATCCAAATTAAACTAGCCAAATCAAATTTTGTTGCAATGTTGTCCTGTTTAACACTGTGAAGCTGCTTTGAAACAATCGTCATTGTAAAAGCGCTATATAAATAAAGTTGATTGATTGATTGATTGACTATTTATTAAAGGTCTGCATCACTGAGATTACTCAAGGTTTAATCTAAAATGTGTTCGTTTCATTTTATTTTTTTATGGTATGACAGTGACAACAGTCAGATCATTTGAAGAGCATGAACACTGTGTGGCCAAAACATTTTGAACATCAGAGCGATTCAGATTCACATACAGATCAAGAATCGGCTTATGAATCTCAACAATGGTGATTTATCAAAAGCGTCATGCCGCAATGCATGCTGGGTACCAGCGTTGTTCAAAAATCGTCCATGACTCCCAGGATGCATTGCGGTATGAATAAATTATGCTGCTGAATAGCCTGGTTATTTCCTTTAATTCTCCCTATTTACCTTTTTTTTATGTTGTTTTTGTGTTGACTTTTAGTAGTGTTTTGTGAAGTTGATGAGTTGATCTGTTAATCTGTTGTGTTTATTGTCACCATTGTTGAGATTCATATGCTGATTCTTTATCTCTATGTCAGTCAAAATCTGACCGGAGATTAAATTATGAGTTAAAATCATGAGTTTAAAAACTCCTTCATAATTGATTCCTTATCACTGCTTGATATTTTGCAGAAGTGTCACTGATTGATATCGTACAATAACGGTAAAATTATGTATTTTTAAAACAATGAATTTGTTTAGGGATTAGACAAACAAAATAAGCATCCCATTATGATTGTCATTAGCAAAACATAACCAGTGACACCTGTTCACACTTTTTCCATGGCTATTTCTTGCTATAACAAATGTGTCTAAGAAACACAGATACAGCAGCCAAAGAAAATCCATTGCAAAGTCAAGGGTCATGAGCCCAACTGAAGCAAACACTGATCACCATAATGGTGACATTATCAATTAAACATCAACACCAAAAGATCTGTTAATTCTCAATAAGAGCTTCTGACGTGTGACAGAAATAAAGTCAGTCTGGTTAGTAATGTGTGAAGCTGGTAATGCTGTTTGTGGAGTTGTTTAATCCTCCTCTGCTGAGATCTTCAGAGATTTAATGTCTTCAGTTGATTTCATCTAAGGCTGTGGCAGTAGTTCTTGTGTTTCTCTTTCCTTTTATTCCTTTCCTGCGATTATGAAGATGTTCATCACTAATTCTCAATTATCACTCAATTAATCCCTTAATTATCTCATTAACTTCAACACCGCTTCAATTACTCTAACACGCTGTAGTGTGTACACATGTAAGTGTTCTTTTAAAACCTAAGATTTTGCTGTGGGGTTTAAAGGGTTAAAGGGATAAGATGAAAAAAAACCCAGAGTGAAACGTAAATTAACGGTAAGCAACTGTAAATTAATTTACGGAAAAGTACTGTAAACAGCAATCTACTGGCAACCAGAGCTGCCAGTAGATTACCGTTAAATCAAGGAAAAAACAGTAATATACTGTAAAACATAACATGATGAATAACACCAGATGAATCGAGATATGTTTACTGAAATATTAGTGAAAGTTAATAGAAAAAAGATGTGCAAAGTCAGTAACTGATAAGGAGAGTAAATATTCAAATGAACTGTGTTTATGTGTTGTTGCAGAAGGTGATATAGAAGAAATCTTAGTTGAATGAATTAGTTTTGCGGGTCACCATTGTGCTGGAGAGTACCTCCTGTGCTTCAGTCCAGGATGAGCAGAGAAACGCTGATGATATGCTGTCTGATGCTTTATTTAAAGGCAGTGGCTGTGTTTGCTGATGAAGTTATGAGGTGTTTGTTGATTTGGCACATGTGCTATTGCTAATGATGAACTGCAAAGATTTAAGATAAAGTCACATTTTTTAAGTATTTCACTACTCATTGCGACACATATCATGTTTGCAGTTTATATTTATATTAAGAAATGTTCTTTTTCAGTGGATTTAATTGAAATAAGTTTACAGTACAAACACCATATAAATACTTGTTATAAAATGAGAACTGTTTTAAGCGATCAGTTTTTCCAAATGGTAATTTCATGGTATTATTACGGTAACATACTGTAAAAAAAAAGAGAGCTGTAAATAAACAGTACATTGCTGGCAACCACAGCTAACAGTAGATTTCTATTATTTTACAGCAAAATTTTTTACAGTGGTATGTTCGTTTCCAGTCAACTCGCTCCATGTCCAATAAAAACAATTCACATAATCCGTCTTCTTCAGGAAAAATCTTCCATTAATCTTGATCCGTTGATAAATCAAGCAAATACAATAAAATAAACAAATATTATCTTGAATCCTACATATCACGGATGCAGTAAAGAGAACTTCACTCTATTTCCTACAAAGAACGAACCACCGCATCACAGATGCAATTCTTAAAGGGTCAGTGTACAATTTTAACACCAACATATTTCAATGTAAAATTAGAGAATAACTATCTAAATAGAACACACAAATAAATTATGTTTACTTTCTAAACACAAATACTTAAAGACTGAAATGCACCACATTATTTGCACTATTTGTCAGTGAAAATAAGCAAAATAAGGCTCCTACAGGGGTTGGTGCATGGAGGGCTATTGTCTGATTAAGGTTGCACCATAATTTGAATAAATATAATTATGTACACTTGTTATTGTTGCATCATTTTAATGTACAACAATACTGAGGTGCAAATAGTATGTATCTGCCAAAATAAAGTATAAATTGTACATTACTATTTACACATATTGAAAAGAACTGCTACTTTTACATGTTGTAAATAGAATCTATTTTGTACTTAGTAAAGCTATTTCACTTTGTAAATAGCATCCATCACTATTTTCACTTAGCCTCTGCCTGAACATGAGGGCCCATCAGGACTGCCGATGCATAGGGCCCGCGATCTTATGCGATGCCCCTGTGTGCAAGATGTTTATTTAGTATCAAAAGGAAACTTAATGTTATGTCTAATAACCTACTGTGCACTATTATGTTTTATACATTTTGTGATCAGATAGGTCAGGTATATAGTTAGCCTAGGTCCGTTTTTTTTTTTTCTTTTGTAAGTTGGAAAAATCGGGGCTTCCTCAGATTCTGTTCATTTAGCTCTTTTATTTGCTGAGCAAACTGACCAAAGTTAAAAGAGAAACAATGAATAAACCTTGTTTTTCAATAAATTTGTTTGTTTTTAAAATTTGATATTAGAGCTGCTTCACCGCTAAAATAATAATCCTAAATGCATGGGACATTTTCATGACGAATGGAACACATGACTGACATTTTAATAAGATTCGGTTACATTAGCATCTACGAACTCAGAAAATGTACAGGACTGCTCCATTTAAACAGATATCAATTACATTTTTACATCCCACTTTTGGGGAATTCGCAAAGGTCAATTCAGCCTCTGTGCAATAGCTGAATCTCGCCCTGGATGAACCACCTTTATGATCATGGTGTCTCCCCTGTCCCCGAGTCGTTTTAATACAGCCCGCCAGAGGGCAGCAGATGCGCTTGGTTCATCCTAAAACCAACGAAGAAGAAGAGTCGCAGTCAGCTGTTGTGTTCAACTAACGTTAACTGGCTAACTGACGAATTTACAACAGCAGACTGTCTTATAATATATTTTTGAGAAGAACCCGTGTCGCGGGTGATGTTTCACATATAAACTGCGGTTTTGCGCTATTCTGAGCAACCATAGCAGCTCTATGAGGAGAAACAGACACATGTTCTGAGTAAACAACGGTCAGAAATGAGCAGGAAGCGAGCGCTGATCGCAGACACCTTCTGCTTACCGAAGAGACGCAGATGCGCAGCCGTTACCGGAGACTGTCACGGTAAGATCCTGTCGTAATGGTTTACCCTTCAAAAACATACTTAACATTAAACAGACCTTATACAGTAACGGTTTTGTCTGTCCTCCTTAAAATATGACTGCTGTTTGGCTCCAGATATGAATTCATGCAATCAATTTCACGTTATTATTCGCTTATTGTGTAAACTCCGCTGGTATTATTTAATCTCAAAATGTTTTTGTGAAAATGTGAGTCCTGTCACTCTCTTGACGTCGACCAATAGCAAACCACCACTATCCAATCAATCCAATCCCCGACAAAATCAAGCCCCGCCCCACATTTGTTCTTTTTCAAGAAGCCGTTTCACTCGGATATACTGGTGTATAGTATAAAAATCGTATTTACCACGATTTTAATGCAGATGAACGGCACCATAAAGTCTTAAATATCAATGGGAAGCTCAGGATTTTCGTTAAGCCCTGATCTTCAGTGAGAAGCATGGCGAAATACCACAGTACTTAAAGGTATTTAGCAGTGATTTTGTCAGGCTATTCTATTTACAGCGATAGCATATGATAATTATGATAGCTAATATAACAATATAGCCTAATATGTAACAACAAAGTTTACAGTGACTTCATACATTTTTGATAGATAGATACTGACCACTGCTAGGAACACCCTACAAGAGCTGCAGTTTTGGAGATGCTCTGACCCAGTCGTCTAGCCATCACAATTTGGCCCTTGTTCTCAAATCCTTACGCTTGCCCATTTTTCCTGCTTCTAACACATCAACTTTGAGGACAAAATGTTCACTTGCTGCCTAAAATGTAACACCCGCTAAAAGGTGCCGTTATGAAGAGATAATCAGTGCTATTCACTTCACCAGGTCATAATGTTATGCCTGATCAGGGTATATAAAATGGGTGCATTTCATCCATGTAAGGAAATAATGGTGCAGTGCGGTGTTTGTTTGGCAGATGGAGCCGCTGATATCCGCTCAAGCTTGCAGAACCTCATGACACTGTTTTCACGCAAACTCTTCAACGACAGTCTCCCTCCAGTGGTCTTAAAACACCAGCTGTACAGTTTACACAGTGACAAGACCTCCGTGGACAAACAGGTGGTAAGTATACATCTTCGCAAAGTAGACGCTGTGCTAGATGATTTAATAATGACCTCAGCAATTTCATAACTTCTGTGGCCAGTAAGTTACTTAACCCTTATGCTCTGTTTGTTTGGGATGTACAAACAGACTTAAAGGGGTACTTCAGCGCTGGGAAGATGAATCTGTATTTAAACTGGGTCATTAATGTAGTAGAAATATGAAATTATTTTTGAATTTGGTGCCTTCTAGACTGAGAAAACACAAAAAATGTATTTTTGTCTCATGGGGATGAAAGACAACAATTCCCAGAATGCACTTCGCTGGTTTACTTGCCCACCGCGTTAGTTTTCATAAAACCAGTTAAGTTAGAGATGCTACATTTAATCAATCAATATGAGTGAGTCGATTGAGTGTCACGGCACAAACGCAGCAGGATCGGATTACATTCATCACATGGCTGAGGTAATCGCTGGATTCGCGGCCGCATACATTCAAAGCACGCGTTCAGTCTGGCGCATTTTCAGATCATGTCTTTGGAAGCTTAACTTTCATAGGAAGTTCATTTGAAAAGTTGAAACACTCACTTTGCTCTCCACCGCTCCGTTTACATGAATCTCCGCAGCTCCCCGAGCCGAGCGCTGTGAGTGCGATGTTGAAAACATGCGGAAATAGCGACCACTGCTGGCTGTAGTCTTCAGCCTCTGGTTAAAAACTCCTCGATGATGCAAAATGAAGATATTTGCGGCATCGGAGGAATTTTTCGAGAAATAAAATACATAATTCTCTCGTCTCAAGGTCCTATGAGGGGGGAAAGTACTATAATTTGAATATAATCCCGGGTTTCTGCTGATACAAAGTTTAAGACTAATCACTGAAGTAACCCTTTAAGGGGATTTAAGATTTAAGGGTCTGTTGGCCTCATTTTACATAAAAAAATAAATTAAAAAAAATTATATATATATATATATATATATATATATATATATATATATATATATATATATATATATATATATATATATATATATATATATATATATATATATTTTTTCAATTTATTTATATATATATATTTTAAATATCTTAAATCCTTAAGTCCCCCCAACACTGTATAAATGTAGAGTAAAAACATTAATAAAGTGAGTGATATTGTTCAATTTTTTTTTTTTTACAAAATCACATTTTATTGTCGGGGGTCACCGAAACATATTTTTTTTCATGCTAATGTAACACCATATATCATTTCAATTAATTTTTTATCTGTAGAGCTAGCAAGGGTCAACCACGCCATCAAATCTCATGACATTTAGATATTATTTCAGCAAACATATTATAATGACCTACATGGGTAAAAATGTGTGTTAAAGTGGTATGTTAAAATGTACTCTGGGCAAGAGATCACTAAGGCTCGTCCCAAATTGGCCTTATGGGCCTCTACGGCGGTAAAAATGGTGTTATATCATTGGAATCCTTGGATCGAGACGGACAGAATGCATGCTGCAGATTTGCTTGTCATTCTGGAGAAATTTTCAGGGTATTTTGGATTTTTTGAAAAACCTACTTTTGTGAACTACTCCTTGGTTTTTTTGCCTGATCGGAACCAAAGCAGTGCAGTGATCGGCCACTTGTGATTAGGGCTCCGCCCTCTTACGCACTGCCGCTCAATTTTAATTTTCCATCTGGGATTGCGGTATATTCTCTGGTTTCTTCCGGTCAAATTTTTTCTTATTAAATTGCCTGTATTGGCTGTAAATGGTACTTTCCATCTATGATCTAAGTGGTTACATGCTTGCTAAATATTTTTTTAAAATCTTTTTACACGTGCTTAAAGGCCTTAAATGGTTGAACCCTGATAATTGCTGCTTTATTTATTATTATTTTTATTGCAAACTGGATTGCTCCAACAGAATTTTGCTGTATAAAGCTAACCAAACATCGACATAGCGTAAGCGTTAAACAAGTAGATTGGTCTAGTTTGAATCTGAAAAGTAAGACTGATTGGCTAACTAATTGGTTCTTAACTGTGTTTATGCAACTGGTCTCCACATCTCTTCTTCTGCTGCTCAGAATGAGTTAAGGGCAAATGGCGAGCTGCTGATGTTCCAGCTGGCTTCGACTCGAGGCTTTCGCTTGGTGTTTACTGAAGACTACAGAGCCAAAGTGCAGGGGAAGACGGTCGAAACGCTGGAAACGGTAGAGAAATTCCTGGCTAAACTAATTCCCGGCTGCTCCGATTTGAGTTTCAACAAAGAAAAGATGCTGAAAGAGTTTCTCTTCACGGACTCTGAGATCACGTAAGAGGACACGTATGCCAGCGCAGTCGCCCATTGTCTCGCACTCGACCTAAAGATGCTTTCTGGCTTGCAGGCAGCTGGTGAAATCGGGCGTCCTCACGGTGAGGGACGCGGGCAGCTGGTGGCTTTCGATCCCAAACTCCGGCAAATTCATCAAGTACTTCATTAAGGGTAGGTGTGTTTACCTCAAGACTCAACAATAACAATCCCTACATTATTATATACGATCACAATTTTACAACAGGGCGCAAAGCTGTTCTTGGCATGGTGAAGAAATCCAAATACGGTGAAATCCTGAAGACTGAACTTGAGGGACGCCGCACAACTTCACAGGTCAAATTCCAGATGAAGTATCACATTCATGATATAGTTGGAGCAGAGTTAGTAGAATGGTAAGACCGCTGTATAAAACAATACATTTGAGTTGTAATCTGAGGTCTGATGTCTAAAAGATGACCATTTTGTGTGTTTGTAGCATACAGACAACATCAGGGACATTATTACGATACGTGGACGGAAACATCAACTAACGGCTTCTCACTTGCCCTGGATTGTACAGAATTCAATGAACTGTATGATGTATATATTGCCATATTATTTTGGTTACAAACAGCGGAATTAATGGTGCACAATATATTTAATAAAAGTTTGGCAAACCGCCCTTCAGTGTCAAATTGACTTGTATTTGTTTTGGGCATCACAACTCAGGACAGTCACTTGTGGGAGGTTTAAGACTGGTTTGCATCTGAAATTGCACACTTCCCTACTATATAGTAGACAAAAACTTTGTGACAAAAGTAGTATGTCTGAATTACTTCCGGTGAGATTCTGAAGTGTGCATATGGTGGACACTTTACTATCCCATGAGGCTACGGGAGAGGATTTGTGAATGACAGTGAAGCGACACTGACGCTGGTAGATCACATGATAATGACGACATGGCGGATGTAGTGCGTCTGGATTATATTCATACTATATGACACTTTTTTAGCAGTCGTGAGGTACTTATTTCAAATAATGCTCAAGAGAGCTGCCCTCGGTGAAAGATTTATCTAGTCGACTCAAAGTCGTTCAAGCGATTAGTCGACTAATTTATATTGATACACCATAAATCATAATAACAAGCCTTTGATTGCCTATATATTATTATAATCAGCGCTCAAACACGCATAAAGCGATGTGTTGTGAGTGTGTCGTGAAAAAAAACAGGAGACACATTTAGACGGATTTAGTTCACAATGCCGACTCGTCATCTCCACAGTGATCGCGCCTATATATACGTTTCATACAGATTACTTAATCTGAGAATATTTGTTCTCCACTTGAATTGGTTCATTTTAATGTAGACATGTCAGGCTTTCTATAGATACATTTCTCATGTCTGTGAGGAAAGTATACGCTGAGTTTCGGTTATTTTTTGTGATGTGCTCAAGTTCACTGAGACCGAGACTGCAGAAAGCGCATCCTGTTTGTTTTCATTATTTTACAAAAGCACAATGTTTTGTAGTCATTGTAAGTTTACAGAAATAAAAGTAAACCCTTAACGGTTTGCATTACTCCTATATGACCAAAAATAACAGTATTTTAAGGTAAAATCAAGTGATCGCGCCGGAGCCTGGATGACTAAGCGTGCTCTCCACACAGATATGCGCCTAATAATAGCGCACATTTATCTAGGTTAACCTTAGAGTGAGCAGTTGCTACTACTTGCATGTTTCAAGTGATAAGCCATATTTTAGGTCGATGAATGATGGGTGAATGTTTGGATTTCCTGCCGTTAACAATCTGTCCATCACGGCCTTCGTGATTTCACCACTTACTGTGGAGGTTTTTTTTTTCTGCGACTAACCAACTAATAAAATATTGGTCTACTAAGCCTCTTCTTAGTCGACTACTATTAGGGGGCAGCCCTACTGAGTAGGTACTACCTTTGAATTTACTTAACAACCATTAAAAGGTATGTTCTAGTGTCAATAAAAATAGTAGTAAAGAAATTTGTATGCTCTACATCCGCCATGTTGTTGTTACAGTTGATCTACCAATGTCAGTTGTGTTGTTTCCTGTCATTTATAAATCCTCTCCCTTGGCCTCATGGGATAGTAAGTAAAGTGTTCATCGTATGCACACTTCAGATTTTCAGCGGAAGTAGTAGGTCATCCAGGGACTTTTCGCCTACAGTTTTTTGAATACTACAGGTCCTTCTCAAAAAATTAGCATATTGTGATTAAAGTTCATTATTTTCCATAATGTAATGATAAAAATTTAACTTTCATATATTTTAGATTCATTGTACACCAACTGAAATATTTCAGGTCTTTTATTGTTTTAATACTGATGATTTTGGCATACAGCTCATGAAAACCCAAAATTCCCATCTCAAAAAATTAGCATATTTCATCCGACCAATAAAAGAAAAGTGTTTTTAAGTCAACCTTCAAATAATGATGTTCAGTTATGCACTCAATACTTGGTCGAGAATCCTTTTGCAGAAATGACTGTTTCAATGCGGCGTGGCATGGAGGCAATCAGCCTGTGGCACTGCTGAGGTGTTATGGAGGCCCAGGATGCTTCGATAGCGGCCTTAAGCTCATCCAGAGTGTTGGGTCTTGCGTCTCTCAACTTTCTCTTCACAATATCCCACAGATTCTCTATGGGGTTCAGGTCAGGAGAGTTGGCAGGCCAATTGAGCACAGTAATACCATGGTCAGTAACCATTTACCAGTGGTTTTGGCACTGTGAGCAGGTGCCAGGTCGTGCTGAAAAACAAATCTTCATCTCCATAAAGCTTTTCAGCAGATGGAAGCATGAAGTGCTCCAAAATCTCCTGATAGCTAGCTGCATTGACCCTGCCCTTGATAAAACACAGTGGACCAACACCAGCAGCTGACATGGCACCCCAGACCATCACTGACTGTGGGTACTTGACACTGGACTTCAGGCATTTTGGCATTTCCTTCTCCCAGTCTTCCTCCAGACTCTGGCACCTTGATTTCCGAATGACATGCTAAATTTGAGTGACAGTCCAGTGCTGCTTCTCTGTAGCCCAGGTCAGGCGCTTCTGCCAATGTTTCTGGTTCAAAAGTAGCTTGACCTGGGAATGCGGCACCTGTAGCCCATTTCCTGCACACGCCTGTGCACGGTGGCTCTGGATGTTTCTACTCCAGACTCAGTCCACTGCTTCTGCAGGTCCCCCAAGGTCTAGAATCGGTCCTTCTCCACAATCTTCCTCAGGGTCCGGTCACCTCTTGCAGCAGCGTTTTTGCCACACTTTTTCCTTCCCACAGACTTCCCACTGAGGTGCCTTGATACAGCACTCTGGGAACAGCCTATTCGTTCAGAAATGTCTTTCTGTGTCTTACCCTCTCGCTTGAGGGTGTCAATGATGGCCTTCTGGACAGCAGTCAGGTCGGCAGTCTTACCCATGATTGCAGTTTTGAGAAATGAACCAGGCTGGGAGTTTTTAAAAGCCTCAGGAATCTTTTGCAGGTGTTTAGAGTTAATTAGTTGATTCAGATGATTAGGTTAATAGCTCGTTTAGAGAACCTTTTCATGATATGCTAATTTTTTAGATATAAATTTTGGTTTTCATGCGCTGTATGCCAAAATCATCAGTATTAAAACAATAAAAGGCCTGAAATATTTCAGTTGGTGTGCAATGAATCTAAAATATATGAAAGTTAAATTTTTATCATTACATTATGGACAATAATGAACTTTTATCACAATATGCTAATTGTTTGAGAAGGACCTGTATCTGGGCCATTCCACAGAATTGGTTCAAAGTCAGGGTTGAAAACATAATATCCAAGGTACACATTTCTAGTAACTGTGCAGTCAGTTCTCATATAGTATTTTCATAAAGTTTTGGAATATTCTTCCTCTCCCAAAATTTGTCACTACCAAAACACAATATATAATTTAATAAGGCTTAAATGGACCAATTAAGATTTTACCTATTCTACCTACTTTTTTATTAAAATTGCACAGGTAAATCAATAACAATTACAATTTTAACAATATTTCAAGTGTAATTTATGAGATTTGTAGTATTTTGAATCTAATCTTTCTTTGTAAAAGTCAAAGTTAATCATACTGATTTCAAAGGTAAGGATTTAATAGTTTGGATATACATTGGACCAAACACTATCATAGCATCTTGATAATTCAAGATACTTTATATTTGACAAACCATCCCACGTTTCGGTAGTGACCACATCACATTACAGAATTTTAACTCGCATACTAAGACATATAGATGATTTGCATAACTACTAAAATTGTTTATTCCCCCCAAATAAAGGATTATATTCCCTTTTGTCACTACCAAAACTTCACGTTTTGATGCTAATCAACACATGGTTAGCTTGCGCAGTTCTCAACAGTTATACACACACAAAAACTAAATTGTATTGAATAACACCCAAGAAAACTTTGCCTAATTGCAGAAAATATGCTTGGTAGTGACGTTACGTTCCTTAAAGTTAGATTTTCAGACTTTTGAACATTTAACTCAAAATGATGGGACCTATCTACTATGAGGGCTATGAGAGAAGATCAGAAGTGTAGGGGTGTGGTTAAAATCAGTCTCAGCCAATAGATGGAAACACATGGTTTCGGTAGTGAGGTGAAAACGTGGGACTTTTTTTACATAAAATTTCCTGATTAACAAAGAAAATATAATAGAAATATTCTTTGAACTTCACTTTAAAATCAATCATCAAGATATTTTTTTAAAACAGCAAAGTTTCATAAAAAAGCACACATTTCATTATTTTCACAAGTTGAATTTTAGGGGTTAGGGTTCAGGACAGCCACCTCCCAATTGAAAGTACCCAATAAATGATGATTGTATACACATTAAGCTTACAAATATATTAAATTTGTTTGTGGGTTGCAAATCAAGTGTGCCACACGAGTCCTAAAAAAGCACCTCGATCGCCCCCAGGTAATAAACCCTGCCCCCTCCATGTAATGTAATGGAAAAACTCAACAGTCAAATTACACTTTTTTGTTTGTCATTGTAGGCCGTTTTTAATCACAGTTTGGTTTAAGTTAACCTCCTTAGCTCTGGGACTATTTTGGGGGATTTCCACCTGGATTTGGCCTCCCCAAATTGAAAAGCTTCCCATACCCACCTACAGTGATATAGATACACAATGTTGGTGTCATTTTACAGGAAACCCTTTGAAGTTACATAAAACACTGCTAAAAGTGATAAACATTTAAGTATATGTTGTCTGAACGTGTGTATCTGGAGAAGTGACCATACTCAAAAAAACACAAAAAACATTCCAAACTTGTTCGAATCCTGAAGGAGTGTATTTGGTACAGAAATACTCCGTCATACGTATAACAATGTCTCAGTTAAAACAATTTGTGTACATGCTGTGTGAAACTTTTCATATCCGCCCAATAATTACAACAAAACCACTTTCTAGGGTTTGATCAAAATTTATTGCATTTTATTAACCGTAAAACAAGTGACATCAACACCCATAAAAACAGGGTTACAATCTGACTATGACTGTGCAGATAGAAATCGCTCGATAGGGTGAACGCAAATAACGCACATTCTGTACCTGTGCCACGGGACAGTTCAAGTAGGTGCGCCACAATACCATGATGAATTCGTGATGAATTCGACAAGACAAGCATTCAGGAGACAAGCGGTTACGTGTTAGTACAGCAAGAAGTGTTAAAAATATAAGGACTATAATGGGAACAAAGCGACTTCACGTGAACTAATTCCTGTAGTGTACGATCTGACAGTAGTCTGTTGCTTTCTGTAACGTTAGCAAATATAAAAGTGTCAAAAAGAATAAGTTTCTAAAAATTTGTTAAGAAAATATATATATATTTATATGGCTGTAGAGGGTGAATTTTAAATGCCCCAAGAGCATCAAGGTTTTGATATATTGATATATTGAGATTGACACTAATGTCCCGCAGGATCCATTCAATATTTCAGACAGCCACATCTACAGAGGACGCTGAGACCACAGGAAATCCCATCCCACCCCCCACCCCAAAAAGAAAGAAAATATGGAAAATATACTTTACGTAAATAAAACCAAGCCTGTTTTTAGGATCATATTTCTGTTATAAATTGTAGTTGCAGTTAAGCCTATTTTCCACAATCAAAGTCCTTGTATAAAAAAATGCTAGTTACTTTAATAGAAAATATATATTAATTAAATGATCTATGGACCACTGGTAATATTTGTTGTACTTAAAAATTTGTTTTAAAACTATACTGCGCTTAGGGAGATTTAATTGTGATGAATGGTCCTAAAAACAGGCTTGATTTTCTTTATGCAAAACATGTTTTCTAAGATATAATGTGGCGTTTCGTCACTTAAGTTATAGTACCCCCACCCTCCATCAAAATGGCAAATAGTGTGCACATAACCCCATGAAGAAGAAATCTGTTGGGTCGCCTCATCCTTCCTTCCATTAACTGATCATCAGGTTTCAGAAACAAGCGTGAGGTGACTTTCAATATCCCTGGCTTCACGTTAGCCAATGGTTAGCTCTGGTTTGCCAAACGGTTGCAGCCCTTTAGGGGGTAGAAAGCAATAAATGTTGGGCCCCCCATGCTAACATAGTGCTATTTGGCAAGATCTTCATTTCGTTCAAACAAAGACTGTAAACAAACATTCATGGGTTCTCAATGGAAGGAACCAACTTCAAAATATGGTTAACCGTCTAAAAGTTAATATCCATTAGTCAAAGGCCGCAGCTCGTCCAATAGCATGTGTTTGTCTAGGGGAGACGGGTCGGGGAAAATCAATATTTTACTACTTTATCTCTATTGATACGTTTTTTGAAGGTATAAAGTTGTACTGGTAATTACAAATGGGAGGAAGTGAAAAAATTGACTCATTTCTAACTTCTCCCCCGTAGAAATACAGTTTGGATCGCAGCAATCTTTCCTGGTGGCTCTAGAGGAGGGAGCATTTCCTCCCTCTCTTCTTGACAGGAGGAGGGCACAGGACTGCCCGGATGGCCTCGTCGAACACCGTCTTCAGGCCGCGCTGTGTGAGCGCCGAGCACTCAAGATACTTCACAGCCCCTGGGAAACACAGACAAACACTTGCTTAGCCTTAACTTGTTAAAAGACATTTAAGGCACTGTGAAATCAATGGCACCAAGTAGTGAATTTAATGTGCAATATTGGAATATCACATAAAACATTTTCAAATAAAGAAGTGTTTCCATCCCATGTGTTCAAGAGAACAAAATCCTCACTTCCTGGAAACAAAACATCAGTAAATAAAGTGGAAGTTGCTCCAATCGGGGAAGAAACTGTGGCTCTTTTTCCTCCATCATAAATGAGTTGTGTCTCAGAGCAAATGCTGCCATGTTATCTTGAGTTCGGATGCTGGTGTTTGGGAACGCAATCGTTTGAGATGCTTCTGAGAGGGGATTAAACCAAACCATTCTGATGACACTTTGATTCAGGTTTGTTACAGAACCACCAAACAACATTTTAGATGCAATCGGTCAGCTGGTTAGTCCAGTTAAAGGTGAAGTCCACTTTAAAATGAAAATTAGTCCATGATGTACTCCTCATCAAGCCATCCTACGTGTATGAGACTTTCTTCTTTATGATGAACACAATCAGAGTTATATTAAAAAATATCCTGACGCTTCCAAACTTTCTGTATTGTTTCTATATAAAAATGCCGATACAATGTGAAGTATTTGCTCTGGCTATTATTTTAAATGATTTTGTTTCGTTGCTGTCGTCTGTTGACGTTGTACAAGCAGAATGTGGCGGTTGGTCATTGTCATGTTTGTCTGTGATTGGACGATGATGAGCGATGCGTTTTTCTCAAAAGTTGAACAATCTTCAACTAATCTTCAATTAACATGCAATTTTAACCCTCATTCCTCCCTCACCCTTTGTAACATATCCTTCCCTCATGGGTCAAAATGACCCGAAGCCCTAAATTTATACAGAATTTTTTCTTAGTCCAGAAAGCTTATTTCATTTAGTTTTATTTACCTTTAAATTACTGGATTTTATCAATAAATAATAATTTTCTTTAAACTTCAATTCAAACTAACTCACAATTTTTTAAGCTGCACTATGTAACTTTTCTGTCCACTAGAGGTTGCCTAATCAGAACAAAGGCATAGCTTGATGACGCCAAGTTTGAGCGCAGAATCTTGGGACATGTGGTCTTCACCTCACCAAGTTGTGGAAGAGAATAGGGACAGGACTCGGGCAGAAATCATGTTCATGGATGCGGTTATTAACGTTACTGTAGTATAAAGCATAGCAGGTGTTGTGGGAGCTTTTATTATGCACAGCGGCATTTTCGCTTTTCCGGTCATGAGTATGAGGTAACGCAGCTCTTTTTATCACATTACATACATCTGAGTGTGTTGAAATGATGTTATGATGTTACTCTGTGCGTTCGCTCGCTGGCTGCTGTGACACTTGTTCACACTGCAGTGAGAGTAAAGCGCTTCTGCAAAATAAAACCCGGAAACCGAGGGTAACACATGACACCATTGACAGGCGACTCCCTCACATATCCCTGTACATTGGTTAAAATAGCAATTTTCTCAAGATTTACAAATAGTTGGAAACATTTGAGACTCTAGATGGCCGTATAGCTCTATATGGAGTGGATGAGCTGTTCCACTGGGTCCTAAAGTCAGATTCTCTTCAGTATGCATTCAGATACACATTATAAAATATTATTTTGGTAAAGTTAGTTTTTTAGTTTTTTCTATATATACTGAATCATTGCTTTCATTCCTAAGGGGGTCAAATTGACCTGTTATGGGAAGGATTTGTTACTTTTTAAAATTTCAACCACAAAACTCCTCGAATCCAGTCAGTTTTTGGTTGTGTATTCGTGGTTCAAGTGCGACAAAAGTCCTAGGGTCTTGGATCACGCCGATGAACACTTAAAAAAAAATGTGTTTTGGGTCAAAATGACCTGAGGGAAGGATGAGGGAAAGGTTCATTATGTAATATTGACAGCTAGTGGTTGAAATGGGTACTGAGAGTTAGGGGTGGGCGATTTTTTAAACACGATATGGATTGACATATCGTATATATCGATATGTTGTTCATTTAATTCTGATTCCGCCACTTTGCTTGTTTGCCTTCTCTGTGCTGTGCTCGCCCCCGCCTGCTCGCAGTAGGACTAAAATCTTTGCGTGTCACGGAACCCGTCACTGCTTAAGGCAGATCCTCTAAAACCTGCCAGTGCTGGAGGCAGCTGCCAGTCCGGTAGATGCATGCGAAAGAAATGACAACGCTGTTTTTTACACAATATGCAATTCCGCCGTTTTTACACTATTTAGTACACGAGAGCCACTACAGTACGCACATTAGGTCAATATTCACCACTAACCAATCGCTTTGCGCCTGCCTCAAGATCTCTCAGTGTTGTTACCACTTTATTTTATTCCGCTATTTGTGTTTGTAGCCTAATCAAGCACGCGTCCCATCATCAAAGCGTCGCGTGTTCGCCTGCCTCAAGATCTCTGTGTTATACAGCTGGTTAAACCGTCACCAGATCGATACAGGAGAGCAAAACTGTGCAATCATGACCATATTTACCACTTAAACTTATATTTTATTCCGCTATTTATGTTTGTAATCGAGCGTGTGTCCCGTCATCAAAGCGTTGCCAGATTCAACCGAGCGTCCACCTGCCTCAAGATCTCTTACTGTTTTACAGCTGACTTTTTAAAATAAAAATGGCAATATGTATTTTATTTTACAGTTAAATTATTATTATTATTTATGTAATCAGGGAATTTTATTTGTATCTTAAATGTCGCAGAAGCACTTTGTTCATATGCACTGCCTTGAGATGAGTGGTTTCATTTTTGAATGAAAAGGCAATATGTATTATTTCTTCTTTTATTTTACAGTTAAATTATTATTTTTGTATACAGGGATTTTATTTTATTTTTCAAATGTTGCAAAAGCAGTTTGTAACTACACGAGCTGCCTACCTCTTTGCACTTCAATACAAAAAAAGACTTTGTGGTATTTGGCATATTTGTTTTTGGAGTCGTTTTTGGGGCGTTATTTTTCCTGTAATGATATTGAGATATATATTGTATATCGAGATATAGCTAAATATATTGAGATATATTTTTTGCTCCATATCGCCCAGCCCTACTGAGAGTTATTCCCCTGCCCCCTCTTCTTCAGACTTGACGCTCATGCGAGTTGCCAGATTGAGGAGACAGCACAAGATCGAGCGCAACTGAAATATATTTTATTTCCTATTATCACTGTAAAGCTGCTTTGAAGCAATCTGTGTTGTAAAAAGCGCTATATAAATGAAGGTGACTTTACTTAAAAATGGAAGGCGAGGAAAAGTTGATGAGTTGATTTATCCATGATTTTATATGTTCCTCTGGTCATACAGCTTTTTTACATGGATGCCGAGGCTTTTAGGTAGAAATTTGCTATCCCTGACGTAGCTTGTTGTTTTCTGCCAACTGGCAACGCGGGGTGTTGAAATACTATTGGGTAAATTGGCAGGGGCGGAATCACACAGACACAGAAAACAAAATTCAATGTAAAATAACTGGCTGAAGAAGTGTTTGATAGGAGAAACGAGTATGTGAACTTGTTTCTTAAATATCTGCAAACATGATATTTTTAAGCTTTAGCACAGTTTCATGAGGTGTTTAAGCACCTACCGATCTCTTTGGCCATGGCCAGGCCCTGAGGGTAGGTGATGGGAGTGAGCTTCTTCTCCTTCAGTTTCTCAATGGTGTCCTTTTCATCTCTCAGATCCAGCTTGGTTCCCACCAGGATGATCGGAGTGTTTGGACAGTGGTGTCTCACTTCTGGATACCACTGAACACACAAGACATCTCACATTTAATCACAACATCCAGCACAGGTGAGAAATGGACATGCCGTTTCAGTCCAAACATGATGAATGATTATTTCAAGAAGTAAAGCTCTAATGAATGCTAGGTTGGTTCTACCTTGTACTTTGGTGGGAAAAAGTGCTTACCTTTGCACGGACATTCTCAAAAGAGGCAGGACTCACAAGGGAAAAGCAGATGAGAAACACATCCTATGGGACAAAAGCATTCGTGAGGTAACAATGGAGATATACAGATGTGTTCCCACTACACATGCAAGTGCTTTTTGAAATGTGCAAGACCTCTCAGACACAAGAAATTTGACAAGAAATGCTGTTGCGCAGAAGTGACAATGTGCACTCAAAGAAACGTATGATTATATTTGAAGAGTCATCTTACCGTTTGAGGGTAGGACAGGGGACGGAGCCTGTCATAGTCCTCCTGTCCGGCTGTATCCCAGAGACCCAGATTCACTGGCTTCCCATCCACCATCACATTTGCAGAATAATTATCAAACCTGCCAATTGAAAACGTTAACCTTTTAACCCAGTGCTTCATTTACATGTTCACATTGTAGCAACTCAATGTAAAAATTGCACATAATGTCATAAGTATAACATTATTATTGTAATAAAATGTTCATAATGTAATAATTTTTTACATTATGGACGTCTCAAAAGATAAAATATTGAGCTCAATGTAATTTTTACATTATAAGAAATTTCGCTATTACAATAATGAAAATATGGCATGTTTTTGGTGAGTTTATAATGTAATAATTTTATTACAATAATAATGTAATACTCATTACATTATGAGTTGCTACACACATTAAAATACTTTAGTAAACATCTCTCAGCCTGGAATACATGATTTTGAATGGTTGAGTCACAGTATATTGCCCACTAAACTGGATATTTCCTGATGATCCCATGGAAAGCTATTTTTCATGTCTGTTGTATTACTCGGTCTCTCTCTTTCATACCAACGACGTGAGAATAGCCCACTTTTAAAAAAAGCACCATCTTGCGTTTTAAAACGACAATTTTCTGTTAGGGCTCCAGACTGTGACCAAATGGTGGCATTTTGCGACCCTTTTTCCTACTGGTGGACTAAATTTTGCTACGCCAGTTTCACACATACTCTGTTTGCAGTGTGTATGCGGTGCATATTCTTTTACCCGTGTTAACGGATTACAGCCTTCACAATGCACGAGGATGTGGTCCGGCGATCCGTTCCAGGAGCGGTGCGTTTACAGCTACTTTTTGCTGCGCTGAATTAAAGTGACGGCATTGTTTGCATTAAAATGAACATATATTAAAAATTAAAAATATATTATATACAAAAATCTAAAATTTCACCACAGATGCATATCATTTAAAGTCTACTCTGTTTCAAAGTCAACACATGGCTTTTTTCCTTGGGTGAAGCAAGGAAAACAACATCGCACCTGGCATTTAGGTAAAAAAGATGACTTAATGGAGAGCACTCGTCCTTTCTTGGAGGTGGATAAACAAATTTATCTTTGGCCTGCAAGATTTCTTGTAAAAAAACCAAAAACAAACAAAAGAAAAGACGAGAGCCGGCTGTTTTTGTCTAGCCTGTTGTAAATTTTAATGTAAAATGTTTGTGATTTTAGCCTATGTTTAAAGTAATACAGTAATATAGCTAAATCTAAATTATAGGCTACTAGGCGATATAAATATAAAGTAATGAATTTATTGTTTAAGTGTAGTGTGTTTTTAAACGTGACATCTATGGAAGTGTGTAGGCTAAGAGATTTGCAATTATGACAAGCCATGTTTACTGTATAGGCTACAACTGCGGATCAGTTACGCACTGCAAACGTGGCATATGTGAAAGCACAACAGCTCGTGCTGCTCCTCCACCGCATATGCCCTGCAAACGGAGTATGTGTGAAATGGGCGTTAGAGGTATCACTGGTGCCTCCGCCGCGGTGCTTAACTGATAAGAGCTGCCATTTCTGTTACATATGAGAAACATCAAATGGCGAAACTAAATGAATTCACGCTACTCACTTGAGCTGTGTGGATTGTTCATCAGCACTGAACAATAATAGACAGCGCAGTGCCAGCTAAGAACAGGTTTACTCGCGGGACGATCTTGATCCCACGGCACAGTTACTAAACAGCGTTGGGAGATCCAGTGAGTAAAGCGTTTTAATTTGCCATGGTATTAATAACATCGCTTCTGCTACTGATCTAGTGGGAAGCATTCAAATTTGGAGCAGACTTATCTGATATAAACTGTATTGGATCACACAGGGCTGACGTGGAAACCAGGAGAAACCCTCACTCAGCATGTTTTTAGTATTGTGAGAAAAATAGTCTAACGTTTTTACATTATTTATCTCAGTGTTCCTATAACCTCTTGATAGAGAAATTCAAGCACTTTTCAAGAGCTTTCAGGTGCTTCACATTTTTCGAGCACTTCAAAGCTCTAAATATTATCCAAATTTAAAGGGATAGTTCACCCAAAAATGAAAATTCTGTCAGAAAGAGCAACCATTGACTACCATAGTATTGTTTTCTCTACAATGGTAGTCAACGGTTGCTCTATCTGCTTTGTTACAAACATTCTTCAAAATAGCTTTTTTTGTGTTTAGCAGAACACATACAGGTTTGGAGGGAGAGTAAAGGATGACAGAACTTTCATTTTTGGGTACCTATCCCTTTAATGGATTTTTTTTATTTTTATGTGATGATTTGTTAAACTGATTTGCCCTATTTTATTGATCTGAACACATGGTCTAAAGCTCATGGCGCAGGTGCACTGAGGGTGTGTCCAAATCCAGTTTTGCTAGTTTAACGACAGAAAAAAAACGGTCGGCGCCTCAGCACTCCAAGCACAAAATCCAAAAGGGTTGTCCTCAGTCTCTTAATGAGTCATGGGTGTGTTTTTGGTGCAATAAACCAATCAGAGTCCCATCTCCCATTCCCTTTAAAAGCCAATTGCGCACCATAGCGTCGGGCAGAAACTTGCAAAAAACACTTGCCTGGCATCACATTGCATATGATAAGGCTTATTAGCCATGACCACTCCCTAATACATGGAAATAGTAGGAAAGTCTCATGAAAACAAAAACTTTTCTTTGAATTGTGACTGAATTACACAGAAAACAAGAGCTCCTTTTATAATCACTGAAGCTATCGGTCAGTTCAGTGTGATATTATAAAGGAACAATGGTACATTTAATAAGAGTAGAATATTTACATAGGTTTTTGCATGTTACTGTTGTTAATAAAAGTTCATTTTATCTGCATCTCAATTCAAGCTCAGTGCTTCACTGTTAATTTTCAAATAAACAAAGATGTCATAATATAACTGCACTTATTAATGCAAAACAATTAGTCAATTAATCAAAAAATAGTTTTATGATTAGATTAACTTAAAATTCCCCCAGCACCACCAAATCAGGTGCTGTAGACACCATCTGCTCTCAAATGTTAGTCTGGAGCCCTGTCTGTGCTAAAATCTTTACGATAATCTACAAGTCATGACATGATTTCTATGTGATTTATAGATACTTGAGTAAGGACACACTCACACTGTGGGGATGTATTCTCCAGGAAAGGCATTGGTGGTGTAGCTGATCAGCAGGCATGTTTTACCCACAGCTCTGGAATAAAGAAGATCAACACGTCATGGTGATGGTAAACAGAAACACATTGCATGATACAGGATCCTATCAGTGACCAGTTGAAAAACTTGTCTGGGAGTCATTCAGTCAGAGAACGTCTCATATGACTAATCGCTGTAAGGCCGAATATATATTTTGTACAGTTGACTTCCTCCTAAAACCGAAAGCAACTTTGCAAACTTGTTAAATTGAAACAAACAAATGTCCTCCACAACACAATCAATGCATTTAAATGAAATTAATGCACTAACAGGTTAACTATTAAGAAAATTATTCTAATTAAATGTTTTAACCAATGCAAAGCCTAATGTATGAAAAAAATTTAAATCAATGAGATCTTTATAACAGTATAATATCACACTACACGGATCAGGCACAACATTATGACCATTATGAGTGAATAACACTGATTATCTCTTCATCACGGCACCTGTTAGTGGGTCAGATATATTAGGCAGCAAGTGAACATTTTGTCCTCAAAGTTGATGTGTTAGAAGCAGGAAAAATGGGCAAGCGTAAGGATTAGAGCGAGTTTGACAAGGGCCAAATTGTGATGGCTAGACAACTGGGTCAGAGCATCTCCAAAACTGCAGCTCTTGTAGGGTGTTCTCGGTCTGCAGTCATATATATATATATATATATATATATATATATATATATATATATATATATATATATATATATATATATATATATATATATATATATATATATATATATATATATATATATATATATATATATATATATATATATATATATATATATATATATATATATATATATATATATATATATATATATATATATATATATATATATATATATATATATATATATATATATATATATATATATATATATATATATATATATATATATATATATATATATATATATATATATATATATATATATATACACATATACACATATACACACACACACACACACACTTCTTTTTGATTATATACCAAAACAATTATCTATAAATAGTGTAAAAAATGAGGAACAAAAACAAACATCAAGGTATCAAAATAAGATAAGCAAAAATTACAAACTCTCTTCGAATTTATTTAAAATGTTTTGTCAGTATTGCGCTTGCAGATCACGTGGGTAGGGTACTTTTTTATTGTATGTGTGTATGGATGACCATGTCTGTCAGCCACCACCGAAGACCATTTCTGACCCAGGAAAAACCCTGTACGGTGTCAGCCTATAGCCATTTATTTCAAATAGACCTATATTTGATTCAGCATGTCACAAAGAGCATTTCGGATTGAGCGCACGGCGCTGAGTGGAATGAGCTTCAGAAATTAACGGAATATTCAGAAAGGCTCTCTCCATTCTGGAGGAAATAGCGTAATACTGCTCATTCATTCTATGAACACAGTAATCGTCACAATATGACCTCATGTAAGTTTTAAAAACATAATTCAACATATAAATAATACCTGTTAATAACTTTTTTACTTGTTTAATACGCTTAAAAACATGGTTAAAATCGATTCCCTATTTTCGTTTTCGAAACATGTGTTGGTTGGTCCGATCGATTGTGCAATCGATTTTCGAACGTAAAGTGACAGCCCTAACCTCCGCTAACTTAGCTACAGCCACTCAAAAGATAGCATGGCAACTGCAGATGCAGGAGACCCAGCGACAAAACTCGAACCCCCTCCTCTTTCACTGAAGTCGCCGGTGTGGAAGTATTTTGGATTTTTTGGGTGGATGAGAAGGAAAACAAATGTTATAATTAAATTAAATCGTTTTGATATATGCATGTATAATTCCAATGAAAGTAATAATAATTTGACTTTTATTGTACAATGTTTTATTATTTTGGGAAAATTTCATATACACAGGAAGAAAGAAATGGTCAGGATCCAAGCCAAATGTTCTTCAGGAGACGAAGGACTATTTGCACTAGTTTGGAGAACATTGTCAATAAAAAAAGCAAGGAAGACATATCACATTCTTAATGAATATATATTTTTTTAATTATTAATGGATCAAGGGTTTATACACTCTGATTTTTGTTTTTTTGTGTATTGATATGTATTTTTTTGTATTCTATACTGAATATTAGGGCTTTAGATTTCTCAATTTTAATAAATTCTCATTTTTATGAACCGATTCTTAAATCCCAAGAATCAAATAGTCCATCTGTTTTCTGTTGATGTTTGAAAGAAACATCGTAGCGCACATCCCATCCAATAAATCACAATAATCTTTGTGCTTTGTTACAATTGATTTGAAACAGTCTCAGATTTCAAATTACATCCGTTTTATTACAAAATGCAAAAACATAAATACTTTTGTTTTGGCGTTGTGGCGTGAGATTGTTCTGGCACAGCTCAGCTCAAGAAGCGGCACATGAACTGATCTTCTCTTCTGACTTAAAACCAGTTACAGCGCCAAATAAATAGACATGAATGAGCATCTGTAAGTGTGTTAAAAGATAGAGTACATGTCTCATGTAATCACTCAGTGTTGATCTCAGTTTATGTTTTTATGTGCTTTATTTAATGTTAAAAGTGTATAATATGACTCTGAATATCATTTAGTGCTCCCAGCTTTGTAACATAGTCATACTAAAAGCAATGGATAATTCACCTCAGATCTTGAAATTAAAGCTGCACTATGTAACTTTTCTTTCTGCAAGAGGTCACCTATTCAGAACAAATGCCTAGCTTGATGACGCCAGGTTTGAGCACAGAATCTTGGGACATGTGGTCTTCAGTTCACAGCCTGTGGAAAATAATCGGAATTGGACTCGGGCAGAAATCATGTTCATGGATGCGGTTATTAACGTTACTGTAGTATGAAGCAGAGCAGGACCGAGTGTTGAGGGAGCTGAGCAAGGCCGCTGGACTAGACTGTTAAGAAACACACGACTCGCGAGCAGCGGGACTTTTATAATGACGGGACTAGGGATGGCGAAAACTAAACATTTTCTTGACCGACCACCGACCCTCATTAGCCGGTTGAAACTGGTTAACCGATTAGCTTAAAATATGCTGCGCTATTTGAAATAACAGCCGCAAAACGCTCCTGCAATTTCGCAACTCTGTCGCATCTTCCTGCCTCACACACACTGTCCCGGCGCGAAACATGAATCCCGCAAACGCGGCGCAGAGGAATTTGTTTGTAATCGGAGGACAAACGGCTCCTTAGTTTCGAAATGGTTTGGGTCCAAGGTGATCGCGTTGAAAATAAAGGCATTTGTCTAGCGTTAGAAGCTCATTTGAAACATTGCCACGGCTCATTTAAGAAAATGACAGCCCCGAAGAGACGCCGCTTTAGTTCGATGTAATGCTAACAATAATAAAGAAAGATGACGATCAACACCTTGTGTTACCACTGAAATGTAGATGTAATATATTTCCAAATGAAAGCCCATCTTATGCGGAATGTTGTCTAATAGACTCAGTGGCGTAACTTTGCTTTGAAAAGTGGTGGGGACACTGCACAACTCGTTTTGCTATGTGTTTATTTAATAACAGAATTTACTTGTGAACTGAGTTCAGAGTTGAAAATGAACTTAATTTTTTACTTTAATGTAGGCCACACATGCATTACATTCACAAATTATTCTATAAACATCCAATAAGCAACGTAATATTCACAACACATCTAACGTTATACTAATATCAATCAAAATATGCAAGATAAATATGGCGAACTTACCGTTTCATTAGTCGCGTTTCCATTAGGCCTATTTGCGCAAAACGTATATTTATAAATAGGCCTATTTAACTTATACATTTAGCGATATTTTCTAAATGTCGATAAAAAACTATTACGAAATGATTGAATTTCCATTAACTGATGTTATGCTGACGATGTTATAACGTTTTTTTTATGTCATTCAAAAAATTATGCCACATAAGTTAGTATGTTTATGTGTATCCACCACAACAGCCATTATTTAATGGAAGGAAACATAGGCCTGTTATTCAAGCATTTATTAAAATTAAAAGAGGGAAATGTTTGAATTTGTATGGTGGTAACTTTTCATTTTTTTGTTTTTGTTTTTTTAAACTATTTCGTTATTTTGGCTTGAAATTTCGGTTGTTGAAAATATAAACTGAATTTAGAAATGCTTTTTAAATGAAAAACTTTGCTTAATAAACAAAATACATTTTTGAAATGAAGACGGCGTTTGGACGGAGAGCAGCGCATGCAAAATAACCCATTTCCTTAATCCATGGCTCTTGTTATTGTGAGTCTAGGCCTACACAAATAAAAGCAGACAGTTTATAGTTTTTAATTATGTCTTGCTCTTATCTGTATGGCTAAAAAAGACAAGAGCGTTCGGAGTCGTTTCCTCTGTCACTAAGGAAAAAATCCATCAGAACGTGTCGCACCTGCGCTTTCATCAGACAGAGGGTTATAGAAAACGTAGCCTATATTGTTTTGTAGGCTATGTTTAACTATGAGCCTATACTATATTTGTTTTAGTTTCATATGTTGATTATGAAACGTGAGCACAACCTTCTACACAAACATTGGCAATAGAATCGCCATTGACCAGTAATTTATTTTTTTTGTTAAAGACCAGGGTCCGAAATAAACACCGTAGATTTTCCGTTTGGCGACTAAATTCAAAAGACTATTCGCCACACTGGCGGGTGATTTTCATACCAAAATAGTAATGCAATATAATGTGTTTGCCAGTAAATAATCTGGGGACGAGGTGAGCTAGCCACAGAACGTCTCTACGCTCCAAGTCTCTGGGGCCGGAAGGTAAACAGTGCCGTGAGACTTGAAGCACTAGAGACGGTCTGTTGCTAGCTAGTACTGCAGCTAACTCACGGTCTGCAGGTATCTGCTGCATTTTAGCTGATATGTGGCGACATACCAGGAGCGAGCCAACCTTTGAAACGAAAACTCAGACAAAAAGGGGGATGAGTTAAATTAAAAAAAAGAAAGTTTTGTGAGAAATGGAGGTATGGAGATAATGGAGTTTCAAGAGGCTGGCTACAATATGATTCTGAATTCATGGGCCATGCAAAAGAGGTAATTGCGGTAGAGAGAGAGCAGTGGGATGAGTTTTAAGTTAAAGGATTAGTTTACTTTTAAATAAACTTTTGCTTATAATTTACTCACCCCCATGTCATCCAAGATGTCCATGTCTTTCTTTCTTCATTCGAAAATAAATTAAGTTTTTGATGAAAACATTCCATGATATTTCTCCTTATAATAGACTCAATGGACCCCAAACGGTTCAAGGTCCAAATGACAGTTTCAGTGCAGCTTCAAAGGGTTTTAAACCATACCAGACGCTAAATAATTGTCTTTTCTAGGCAAAACCATCGGTCATTTAAAATAAATTCAAAAGTTTAAGTTTTATAAGCACAAATTGCAAGTTGAAAAGGTCACGCTTGTCGTAGGCGGAAGTACCGAGTCAGTGTTGAACGTGAACATACTAAGTCAAACGGCGTTTACAAAAAAGAGAGTTAAAAGGTAAAACAACGATGTCAGACGATTTTTAATCATCCTTCTGCTCATTTGAAAACACTGACTCGGTACTTCCGCCTATGATAAGCGTGACCTTTTCAACGTAACTGCATATTACATGATGTCACGCACATATCACAGAACAGAGCGGCTTAACACTTGTGCTTATAAAACTTAAACTTTTAAAAATGTTTTTAAATGACCGATCATTTCGTTGTTAGATAAGACACTTATTCAGCCTCTGGTATGGTTTAAAGCTGCACTGAAACTGTCATTTGGACCTTGAACCGTTTGGGGTCCATTGAGTCTATTATAAGGAGAACAATCCTGGAATGTTTTCATCAAAAACCTTAATTTATTTTCGACTGAAGAAAGAAAGACACTAGTTTCATGTCCACATCTAAGTCTTACCTTTTGTTGCTCTGTTTTTACTTCTATGTACTCTTATTCATTGTATCTGACATGTTTCATTTGTCTTCATTGTGTGCCTACTTGTTTGACATTTTTGCACTCTGTAACTTTTGGTCAACTACAGTTTCTATAAGTGCTTTACAAATAAAGTTGATTACATTTTGATCAATATATAGACTTTTTTTATCATACATTTCAAATTTTGCTCTGGACAATTTTTTATGTTTGTATTCAACATAATACCTTATTATCTCAATTAAATCTACTGAAATTAATGTATATGTGACAAAAAAAGGCTGTTTATTATTCTGGCTGGTAAAAAATATGCTTGGCTGGTGGATTTTTTCATCTACCAGCAGTGGCGGAGCCAGAGGGGTGGCCAGGGTGGCACTGGACACCCCAGACATCTGACTGGCCACCCTGGGTGCCACCCCAAAATTAAGATCGCTATTTCCATTTCATCTCCTATTAAAAGAAGCGTTTTTTTTTACGTGCAGCGGCGCGGCACATTGTTCATGTATCATGAATATATAAGAGAATATTAACAGTTGACAAACAGACGATTAAAGGGGGTTGCGCATAAGCGCAGAGTTGTTCAAAATCCTCCGGCGCCATTGTTTTCCATTAAACGATATTATTTGTCTCAAAACGTTAATGTATAATGACTTCACGCCAGCCTGGAAGAGTGTGTATAGGCATTTTTCAGTATTTTTCTTTCTGTGTAAAGTCTGCACTTATGGAAAGATAAGGTAATAAAGATTTCCCACATTTCCGTTTGTGCATTTCTTACAGAAAAACACACCGACGCCACATATTTTCATTCTTGAAGTGAACTTTTTGCCTGTATGGTGATTAGATTCACTGTTTATTGCCGGCTTGAACATGAGAACGCGATGCATTTTGTATGTGGCATATGGCTTTTCATCTATAGCGCGCTTGAACGGACATAGTAGCGTATGCCAAAAAAAGCGAGTATCATAGTTAACACAGTCTGCTATGTCTTAACCGAATGTAAGCAGTTGACAAATTAATTCGGAAGCATGTCAGTATTGGATTCAATATTGTGCAATTGGTCTTAAAGAGACAGTAGCTTGTAGTCCTGCCGTCTGTCATTAAAGTTAATCAAAGTACACAAAAAAAAAACATCCACTCATCTTGACTGAATAACTTTCATAGCCAGTTTTAACATGCATTAATCTATATTTCATTTATAAAGTGAAAATTATCCAATGTTATTTGTTATTCTATTTCTGTACCTGAATTACTTTTAGACCTGCAACATCAATCACTTAATTCTTTGCACTGTTCTAACTTTTTTGCTGCCTGTTCACTTTTATTCAATAACTTTTTCAATGTATATTATTACGCTTGTAGTTTTAACTGTGGAATATCAGTTGGAATCAATAATTAAGTTTTACTGGTATCTAAAATTGTGGTTGCTTATTTATTAGAATACAAGGCTACATGAGTAAAAACGTTGAAAACAAATGAGTACTAAAAATGATATTCTTTCACGTTCTATGGACCCCCTATAGTAGCCTTGGCCACCCCCTGGCCACCCCATGTATAAAAGTCTAGTTCCGACACTGTCTACCAGTCCCCGTGGCAGGTTAGCCAAAAAGTTAATTTCGGACCCTGCCAAAGACACTTTAATATATGATGTGTTTTATTAGACAGGTGAGCAACTGTTTGGATCATTCATTGACAGAAAACTAATCATTGGTATACAAATCATCTGTGGCAGAATAAAAGCTCCACGAAAAATTCAAGGCGTCATCAAGCTACGCCTTTGTTATGAATAAGCGACGTCACCTCTAGCGGCAAAAACCATATGCATTGAGCAGGCACTACATATTGTGCCTTTAAGTCTGTTTATCACAAGTGATAAACCCTTCATTAAATGTGGACTAAACTGCTCAATACATATGTATTAGCTGTTAATGTTCTTCAATATTTAATGCATGTATGAATAAGTCTGGCAAGTTATGACAGCCACCATTTAAATGTTTATATTAAAAAAAAACGAATTGGAGTAGAAATATGATTATGTAATTGTAAAGTTATTATAACTTTATTGTAAAAATAACAAAAAACATCGAGTGTGTAATTTAAGTGTTTGAATACAAATCAGTTAATTTTTACTTTAAATATTATATGAGATTTGTTTTCCTTGAGAAGATTTGCCATATATTGTACCTGATATATACATAAACAATAATCGATAATGAATCGAATCGTGACGTGTGTATTTTTATACAGTCTATGGTCAATACCCAGCCCTACTGTATACCATGTTTATCTGGCCAACATAAAGAGGGAAAAACGCGGTCTAAAGCCGGCTTCGTGACACAGGCAGTGTAAGAAAGAGATTCCGGTCATGTCAACAGCACAGAGGCAGTCAGGTCCACTCACCCGTCCCCGACGACCACACACTTGATGGCCTGCATGACTCGATATTCACTCTCCCTCCGCGCGAAACTACACAAGACCAGGCAAACAAACGACGCTGTTCAAACAACACTTATTACAGCAGTGAATTACGACGCCTTGGTAGATTAAGTTCTCTTCCTCCTCTCATTCCCACACACAGGAATGAAGTCGAGTAAGAAAGTTTGAAGCCACCACCCAAGACAGGAAGTGACTCCTACAGATTTACAAGCGTACTTCCGCACGGTTCTCTGCAGAATAAAAGTCCTCAGGCTAACACCCTTACGCCCGTCTTTCTTTGGGTGTCTCAATCAGCTCCCTAGTTTAGTAGTCAGGGCACTGATCATGGAGTCCCTGACTACTAAATTAGGGAGCTGGTTGAGACACACGCTTTCTTTCTTTCTTTCTTTCTTTCTTTCTTTCTTTCTTTCTTTCTTTCTTTCTTTCTTTCTTTCTTTCTTTCTTTCTTTCTTTCTTTCTTTCTTTCTTTCTTTCTTTCTTTCTTTCTTTCTTTCTTTCTTTCTTTCTTTCTTTCATTGCTTATTTCCTCCTACATTTACAAGCCGATTATTTAAATAATATTCCTCATGATAGGACGTCAAAAGTAAATGAATGAATGAATGAATAATAAATAAATAAATAAATAAACAAACAAACAAACACTAGAAATGTGGATATGTGATGTGATCCTGGACAGAAATCTGGCCAAAAACAAGCTGAGTTAGGGTAACTTAATGATAGTGTCTGCATATAAACCACACAAATGTACAACATATATGAATATATCACAAATATTTTTTACAAGAGGGTAATATTTATTTATGTTAAATAAATAAAAAATTACACGAGGGTAATATTTATAAATTATTTTAAAAAAAAAAAAGAACAGAGAAGGTTAAACAATACACACAGTGTTTAAAATCAAGAACAAATATTCAATCAATCAATCAATCAACTTTATTTATATAGCGCTTTTACAATGACGATTGTTTCAAAGCAGCTTCACAGTGTTAAACAGGACAACATTGCATTGGCTAGTTTAATTTGGATAGTTTATAGAATTATATATGACCAAATTAATAAATTCTATTTATATATTTAGTTGAGTAACTTGGATCATAATTTGAGTGTCCCCAACTGAGCAAGCCAAGCCAAAGGCACAGTGGCAAGGAACCAAAACTCCATCAGGGCATGATGGAGAAAAATAAACCTTGGGAGAAACCAGACTCAGTCGGGGTGCCAGTTCTCCTCTGGCCTATTATTAACAGTGTATAATTATTACTCTGGCAACCTTGCAGGTCATAAATCATATTAGATAGGAATATTCGAAATTTTGGGTATCACGCTTGCGAGGCGGGTTTCATTTAGGATGGCGTCGATTACACAAGAATATGAATACTTGAAAGATCGGAGTTATTGCGCCGGAGACGGGTTAATTGAGGATGACGTGCCGGTGAGGCAAATTCAGAGGAGACACTAATGGGGCACGGTCTCAGCAGACACTCCAGGATGAGCTGGTCATGTCCAGATGCAGGTCCACCGTCCGATCCGGACACGGCCTGGATCCGGCCGACTGCAGTAAACCTCGGGATAAACAGAGAGACTAACATTAGTGTGGATGCCACTCTTTTTATGATGTAACGAGTACATCAGGTGTTATGGGAAGTGTTCCGGTTCCTGACCTAGTTAATGCAGCCTAACAATCAGTCATTTGATTTGAATAAAGAAAGTTAAAAATGTTCTATGTGTATGCCATAGTAAAGAGATGTGTTTTTAGTCTAGATTTAAACTCACAGAGTGTTTCTGCTTTCCGAACAATGCTAGGAAGACTGTTCCAGAGTTTAGGTTCTAAATAGGAAAAGAATAAAAAATTACAAATATTGTGACACGTTATGGTTGAATTTGACCTCCTAGATCTGTGAATTTATTATTTCTGTAACAAAAAACAAAAACAAAAAAATACAGGTCATAGACAGTTCATTTTTGTTAAATGTCTAAAATTCAAGTTTACAATTTTTTTTTTTAAATCAGGACAGTGTATATTCATTCGGAGATTCACACAGCTATATCTTTATTTATTAATTTATTTGTCTTTCAGCTAGGTGACTTTATTCTTTAACATTATTTTTATTATTTTTATTATTATTTTTATTATTATCATTATTGAACATATACAAAAGCAAATATTTAACATTAATGTTAGGGAACTAAACTTCGGTTACACTAGGGTTTACAGGAAGTGGAGGTTGACAACATCCGGTCGCGAGTCCAGCAGCAGCATCCTCCCTAGTCCGAATAATAACAGGGTGGTGGAGGATGATTTCGGCGGGTGTGAGATGACCGTCAGATCAGTGTCGCTCATCATGTGTCGTCTGTGAGTCGGCGAAGCGTCTCCTCTTATGGCGGGACTGTCGCATTTAGTGCTGCGCGTTTCGGGCTCGTACGGGTGTTCTCTAAAGGGCTCAGCCGGACTCTGCTCATCTTCTTTGATCTGGCCTGGAGACTCAGAGTCAGATTCCCCTACCTCTATGTCATCGCCTCCATGATGTTTAACGTGCGACTACAGGTGCGAGTCTGTCTGTCACTCTGTGTATTTGATTATCTATCTATCTATCTATCTATCTATCTATCTATCTATCTATCTATCTATCTATCTATCTATCTATCTATCTATCTATTTTTCTATCTATCTATCTATCTATCTATCTATCTATCTATCTGTCTGTCTGTCTGTCTGTCTGTCTGTCTGTCTGTCTGTCTATCCGTCTGTCTATCCGTCTGTCTGTCTATCTAACTATCCGTCCGTCTGTTTGTCTGTCTGTCTGTCTGTCTGTCTACTAACTATCTATCTGTCTGTTTGTCTAACCGTCTGCCTGTCTATCTGTTTGTCTAACTATCCATCTGTCTGTCTATCCATCTGTCGATCTAACTATCTGTCTGTCTATCTAACTGTCTGTCTCGCTATCTGTTTGTCTAACTGTCTATCCATCTGTCTGTGTATCCATCTGTCTGTCTAGCCATATGTTTGTCTAGTAATCTGTCTGTCTACTAACTATCTGTCTGTCTGTTTGTCTATCTGACTGCCTGTCTATCTGTTTGTCTAACTATCCGTCTGTCTGTCTATCCATCTGTCTAACTATCTGTCTGTCTGTCTATCTAACTGTCTGTCTCTCTGTTTGTCTAAATGTCTATCCGTCTGTCTGTCTATCTATCTATCTATCTATCTATCTATCTAACTGTCTGTCTCTCTATCTGTTTGTCTGTCTATCCATCTGTCTGTCTATCTAACTGTCTGTCTCTCTATCTGTTTGTCTGTCTATCCATCTGTCTGTCTCTCTATCTGTTTGTCTGTCTATCCTTCTGTCTATCTAACTGTCTGTCTCTCTATCTGTTTGTCTGTCTATCCGTCTGTGTGTGTATCCGTCTGCCTGTCTGTCCGTGTCCGTGTCCGTCTGTTTGTCTGTCAGTCTATCTAACTATCTATCTGTCTGTCTATCTATCTATCTATCTATCTATCTATCTATCTATCTGTCTGTCTGTCTGTCTGTCTGTCTGTTTGTCTGTCTATCTATCTATCCTCTCTCTCTGTAGACCAAGTTGTTTTTAATGACCATTATTTGGTCAACTTCAACTTTAGACCAACTGTTTAAAAAGTAAGATATTTTTTTTACTGGTTTAGTTTACGATCATCATTTTAGTCCTTGTTTGTATGTCCTGTAACTGGAGCTGCATATTTCTGAAACGTCCTCAGTGTTCAGATCTCATAGTTCCTGCTAATCTCATCTTTGTCCCTGTTTCAGGTTCACATTGAGATTCATTGATTGACACAGAACAGCTGCCTCATTGAAACCTCAGCTCTTGGACACAAAGCCCAGTAATGACACTCATCTCTATGATTACCACAGACTTCATCAATGCAGCTCATGAATCACTTATAACTGGGAGACAGACGGACCAGAATATGCTGACTGGAATACCAGTAGGAGTTATTCATACAATATGGACAGTGGCTTCATCAGAGGAGAGGAAGAGCAATGTATGATGATGCGTCTCTCACGGTTTCATGTTACTTTCTTTATGTCATGCTCAGCCAAGTGCGGACAGTGATTTACCCATGAGGCTCAACATGGAGTGCATGATTAAAAACTTCATCCCAGCTGTGTAACAATCAGTCCCCCTCCCCGTCATTTTTGCATATCAAGAGAAATGTCGATGAATATATTGGTTTTGTTCGGTCACATGACAGCTCACAGTGGGATGAACTGCACCGCACACCTCCGTCATGTACTCATTGACACAGAGGCCATTCTTGTACACAACTACAGGGATTTCTACATGTAGATGTATTTATTTGTTTGTGCTTTTGTTATTATTAAATCTGTGCATTTTGGGAGAATGCTGAATGTACTGTGATTTTAACTTTGACAATAAATTATGAAGGGATATTTTGCCTTGAATATGTTCAATAAAGGGGTCATATGATGCTATTTTAAAAGTTCAATATTTTATATATCGGGTGTAACAGGCTTTGAGCTGAGCGTCACATGAAGAAGCAGGGAAAGTGGACCATTGCATCCGCTTGATGGTAAAACCTATATGGACATTTAAATGTGCAGTGTAGTATTTATGAGGATCTATCAACAGAAATGCAATATAATATACATAACTATGTTTTCAGTGGAGTATAAAGACCTTACATAATGAACCGTTATGTATTTATTACTTTAGAATGAGCCATTTTTATCTCCGTACACTGCGGGTCCCCTTATAGTTAAGCTGCCATTTTGTGCCGCCATGTTTCTCTGGTAGCCCTAACGGCCAAACAGCTGAGAACCACATCTTCGGTCATCGACTCTCACACACACACATACACTCACACACTTTCACACACACACACGCTCTCTCACACACACACGCGCTCTCTCACACACACACACACTCTTACACTCACACACACTTTCACATACACACACTCGCTCTTTCACACACACTCTCTCACACACACTTTCTCATACACACTCTTACACTCACACACACTTCCACACAAACTCTCATACACACTCACTCACGTACACACACGCTCTTTCACTCACACACATCACACACTCTTAAACATTCACTCCATACATGTTTTCACACACACACACACACACACACACACACACACACACACACACACACACACACACACACACACACACACACACACACACACTTTTGTGATGGAAAATGCTATTGCATCTAGTAGAAAAGCTTTCAGATGTCTGGTCATCAGGATGCAGTTTAGTTCCTGACACAAGAGGGCACTATTTCATCCTCTTTTAAAACCATTTCAGTATTTACAGCGTGAAAGTGATGATCTTTATTCTTATTAAAGACAGGAAAAAATAGCAAAACACCCTGAGGAGAACATGGATGAGCATCTACACAAAACATGCAGCAAACAAAGGGGAAAACACACACAAAACTAATGACTGAATAAATAAAATGATCACATTTTATACATGATTTATATATATATATATATATATATATATATATATATATATATATATATATATATATATATATATATATATATATATATATATAAATTAGAAAACAATACATTCATAATTAAATCCAATAGAAAACACTAGTAGGGGAAAGTTAAGCCTCGTCAATAGAATAGAATTCTTTATTATTAGTTTAATTAAGAGACTTGAGTGTTTCAATTAAGTTCATAAAACATATGGATAAATAAAAAAAACGACTGAACAAAATAAAGAAATTGAGAAAATAGTATTAGTATAATAAATATTATATTTCAAATTGAAGGAATTGGCAATTATATCATTTATTTGAGTGTTGATAAAATGCTGTTAGTTTCTATAGACTGTGTTATTTATTTTGAATGAGTGGATAGAGACCACCTCTGCTCTGAATCTTTCCGTCTGTGTTGAGTTACTCAAGGGCGCGATCCCGTCCACAGACCTCATGCTCTAAGTTCAGCAGCGTTCGCCTGATAGCAGGCTATAGTGTAAAATACTGTTGCCAAGGCAACTGCCTATTCTTTGCATGTCAACCCTCCACACACGCAGGATTTTCCTGCACCCTTGAAAAAAAAGAGGATTTACAGATGAGCATTTGCTCAATGAAATGTTTTAATGGGGTTAACTGAAATGGACGGTTTGAATCAGAGAGGACACATCAGAGATGAACAGATTTGTTGGGTATTTTTAACCGGGTCAGGCTTTGTAACAGCAAGGGCATACACATCATATGCATGATATCCATATGCAATTGCTGTGTATGGATGTGTAATGATTGACCTTTATGATAAAATATTAGACAGCCTGCAGGAAATGTCTAAATGGAGCGAGTGATGCTTTATAATTCAGCTGTTTGAAGCTTTGATGTTTTACGCATAACATGGGCAGGACCAGAGATAAATATGACTTCCACTTTTGGTTTTGATGGTCAATTTTATGATACTTTGTTTCTTGAAAAAAGAAAATACTTTCATTCAATCAACCAGTCCTTTATTTATGAGTGAATAACACTGATTATCTCTTCATCGTGGCACCTGCTGGGGTGGGATATATTAGGCAGCAAGTGAACATTTTGACCTCAAAGTTGATGTGTAAGAAGCAGGAAAAATGGGAAAGCATAGGGATTTGAGCGAGATTGACAAGGGCCAAATTGTGATGGCTAGACGACTGGGTCAGAGCATCTCCAAAACTGCAGCTCTTGCAGCTCTAGTGGGGTCAGTATCTATCAAAAGTGCTCCAAGGAAGGAACAGTGGTGAACCAGCGACAGGGTCATGGGCGGCCAAGGCTCATTGATGCACGTGGGGAGTGAAGGCTGGCCCGTGTGGTCCGATCAAACAGACGAGCTACTGTAGCTCAAATTGCTCAAGAAGTTAATGCTGGTTCTGATAGAAAGGTGTCAGAATACACAGTGCCTCACAGTTTGTTGCGTATGGGACTGCATAGCCACAGACCAGTCACGGTGCCCATGCTGACCCGTCCACCACCGAAAGCACCAACAGTGGCCACCTGAGCATCAGAACTGGACCACGGAGCAATGAAAGAAGGTGGCCTGGTCTGATGAATCACGTTTTCTTTTACATCACGTGGATGGTCGGGTGCATGTGCTTCACTTACTTAGGGAACATGGCACCAGGATGCACTATGGGAAGAAGTCAAGCCAACGGATGCAGTGTGATGGTTACAGGACTCACTACTTACAGGACTTAAAGGATCTGCTGCTAGCATCTTGGTGCTAGACACCACAGCACACCTTCATGGGTCTAGTGGAGTCCATGCCTCGACGGGTCAGGGCTGTTTTGGCAGCAAAAGCGGGACCAACACAATATTAGGATGGTGGTCATAATGTTATGCTGGATCTGTGTATGTCTTACAGAATTAGAATGAAATAACAAATAATAATAAGTAAAACAAATATGTTATTTGTCTGACAAAGGCCTAACAATGAATACTAGTACAGGTCAGAGAACTGCCATCAGAGTCAAGTAATATATATGAAAAGTAAAAGGACAAGAACAGTGCATAAAATCCCACACAATCTCAGTCATGAACACAGACCTCTCCAATCATGTGTCCACAAATGCTCCATAAAGTTGCTGTAGTTTAGTCTGTAGTATAAGGAATGTGACAGTATGACCATCAGCATAAACCACGCAGGATGTCCCATTTCTCTGACCCCCTGATGCCCCTTTCCCAACCTCCAGGAACTATAAATCCACAGGATGCAGGCTCTTCCCTGCCCGCTTCTCCTCTGGAGAATCAGTCGGAGATCTGTGAGGAGTGTGGGTTACTTTTGTGGGCTCTATTGGTTTTGAAAGGTTTATAAATTAATGTCCTCTCTGTTACCATTCAAAAGTTTGGGTTCAGTAAGTTTGTTTTTAAGACATTAATACTTTAAGACATCGCAAAATATGTCTATTTTAAATAAATGTTGTTCTCCTGAACTTGTTATAAGAATCCTGGAAAAAAACATCTCCACAAAAAAGTGTTTTCAACACTGATAATGATCAGAAATAACTCTTCATCATATGAGAGTGATTTCTGAAGGGTCATGTGACACTGAAGACTGGAGTAATGATGCTGAACATTCAGCTTTGATCACAGGAATAAATTACATCGTATTTTTAACACTTTCAATAGTGTTTAATAAGTTAACATGAATTAACAATTAACATTACTTCTAAAGCATTCATTAATCTAAGTTGTTTTTAACATTTACAGGCACATTATTAAAAATAAAAGTTGTGTCTGTTAATATTTAATGGCCTGAGCGGACATGAATAAACAATAAATGAACTAATAACTACTCTAAATGTTAATGTTAGTTAATGGGACCTTATTGTAAAGTGTTACCAAAATGCAATCAGCTGCCACTTAATTAGGTACACCTGTTCTACTGCTCATAAAAGGATAAGTTCACTTCAAAATTAAAATTTCCTGATAATTTACACCCCCCCCCCATCTCATCCAAGATGTTCATGTCTTCAGCTGAAAAGAAATTAAGTTTTTTGAGGAAAACATATGGATTTATCTCACATAATGGCAACCAACGGTTGAAGGTCCAAATCAATGCAGTTTCAAAGGAAGGGCTTCAGAGGCTCTACACAATCCTAGACGAGGAATGAGGGTCTTATCTAGCCAAACCATCGGACATTTTCTAAAAAAATTAACATTTATATATTTTTTACCTTCAAATGCAGACCTTTGGTGTTGTTCTTTTTCATGGCGTATGACATCATCACATCGAAAGGTCATCGAGATGTAGGTGGAAGTACCGACGCAATGCCGAAAACTCCATCTCATGTTCTCCTCCAACTTCAAAATTATCTGACGTTGTTTTACCTTTATTTTTGTAAAGGGCGTTTGATTTAATCTTTGCACATTTGTTTTAACACGAGGTTGGTACTTCTACCTACGCATGACCTTTCGGACGTGATGCTGTCATACATTGTGAAGAAGCACAACACTGAAGTCAAGCATTTGAGGTTAGAAAGTATATAAATGTTTATTTTCTTAGAAAATGGCCGATGGTTTGGCTAGATAAGACCCTATTCCTCGTCTAGGATCGTGTGTAGAGCCTCTGAAGCCCTTCCTTTGAAACTGCACTGATTTGGACCTTCAACCGTTGGTTGCCATTGAAGTCCATTATGTGGAGAAAAATCCTGGAATGTTTTCCTCAAAAAACTTCCTTTCTTTTCCACTGAAGAAAGAAAGACATGAACATCTTGGATTACAGTAAATTATCAGGAAATTTTCATTTTGAAGTGAACTTATCCTTTTATGTAGGCTTGTTAACATGGTTGCTAAAAGGCTCTTTATGATATTCTTTATCCCTAAATATGGCTGTGGTTTTTACTTGTTTCATCATTAGCCAAACAAAACTCCTAAGTCTGACTGTAACGTCACACCTCTCCTAAATAAGATGCATGATCTGAGGGATCATAGTAATGCACTGACTGAACATGAATGGGGGTGTTTGGGGAAATGAGATTTTGGGGTACGGGGTGACCCGACTGAAGACACTGGAGCAGATGAAATGTATATGTCTGACTGCTCAATCAGGCCACATGAAGTCGGTCAGCGTGCCATTATCTCCCATGAGCCATATTCTGCCAGACATATGCTGCCCGAGGGTGGCCGCCTCTGGTGCAGAACATCCTGGGAAATACTCATCATGTGCATAATGCATGCTTATATGCCATCACTAACCGAAACGATGGTGGAACAAAACATGTCTTTAAACATGACAGTTATAGGGTGAATTCAGGTTGATTGGGACACTTTTTCCAAGTCATCTGAATGACAAAAAGGGTCTCAATCATCCTGAATGACCAAAATGACAGTCCTGCACGAAGCTCGACCCAAAACTGAGAGCACATGCATTGAGCAACTCAAATTGCAGCTAATGCAATTAGTATGCTGCAATCAGTCACGCATCGCTCCACTGAAACCTCCTCAAACACCAATGGGAGAAACAGACAGTTGTTCAGGATGTGCGGTTTTGACCATATTTGTGCAGCAAAGATTATGCATATGACCTATTTTCAGTCTTGCAGCCTTGATATATTCAAAACAGAGCTTGTGCTTGACTCTGATTCAAATGCTAGTCTCTCTGTATAGTATATCCCTCCCAAGGAAAACTGGGAAAACAGAGTGTTTCCTGGACTGCTTTAGACATCTGCTCCCAGAACAGGAAATACTCCCCCAAAACCTGAGGCTCCCTCAAGTCCTCATGCACACACACACACACACACACACACACACACACACACACACACACACACACACACACACACACACACACACACACACACACACACACACACACACACACACACACACACACACACACACACACACACACACACACACACACACACACACACACACACACACATGTTGTGTTTCCATCTTTGTGGGGACATTCCATAGACGTAATGGTTTTTATACCATACAAATTGTACATTCTCTCCCCTACACTGCCCCTGCCCCTAAACCTACCCATCACAGGAAACATCCTGCATTTTGACTTTCTTCAAAAAACATCACTTAGTGTGATTTATAAGATGTTTTCCTCATGGGGACCAAAAATGTCCCCACAAGGACAAAAATTTGGATATTGCCATCTTTGTGGGGACATTTTGTCCCCATACCGTAGGGGATTACCAGTCCACACACACACACACACACACACACACACACACACACACACACACACACACACACACACACACACACACACACACACACACACACACACACACAGGAAACATCCTGCATTTTGACTTTCTCATTTATAAGCCTTTTGAAAAGTGGGGACTGCTGGCTGGTCCCCACAATGTAGGTGTTCTCAGGTTTTACTATCCTTGTTTTACACAATGTAATATAAACAAGGACACACACGCACAATTTTCCTCATGGGGACCAAAAATGACAAACACTATCTTTGTTGGGACATTTGGTCTTCACAACGTAGGGTTTACACATACACACACATTATAACTCCCACTCTATCCACCAACACACATTTTTTCACACTCTTGAGACCAGAGGAGTTTGAAACAGCTTGTTTTTTGGAAATAGGAACCGGCTGCAATTTTGTTAAAAATGTAACATCTGGGTGGACTTTGAAGTCTAGACTTCATATTGATTACAGGGTTTAGATGTAAGAGTTGTTTCAGGAAAATAAATATGGATCCATCACTGTTGTTGAAGATTAAAATGTAATCTGCCGTTCTTCTTTTCATCACGTATAGATGTCGATGTGTGTATTGGCATTTTAAAATATGACTAAAGAAGAAAATTCCACGAGACAGAGAAATAAACAGCTAACTTCATTCTTGAGGAGTTTGGTAATGTGTAGAGAGCAGCTCGTTTCGTCTGAGAGGCCGGCATGCCGTAATTGAATCCATGTGTCAGAGAAACGTACTACAGGCGTAGTGTTGTGAGCGTCCATGCACACATTTTTCATCACCCATTAGGTTAGCCTGTGCCTGCGTTTATTCACCCCGACTGTAAGGGAATGTCGTTCTCTTCTCAGCTGCACCGGTGAAGGTTTTCCTAATCACGTTCACTTCACACTTGTGTGCTGTAGCCTAAGTCAGCTTCGGGTCTGTATACTGAAATACAACATTCTCTTTTATTGATGATACTTTTATTTATTTATCGTGGATTTTGAGGAAAAGTCCCTTTAAAAGGAGGCAAAAGTAGTTACACTAGTTGAAACTCTTCACATTGTCATGAATATTCCGTTATTTTGATCTTAGTTTAATTTTCTATATATATGGGATCATTAATGCATTATTATTATTATTTTATTTATTCTTATGATTTTCTTCAGAATACATGTATAATTACTATACATGTGTATATGAAATATGTATTAAATATGTATAAATATGTATTTTTGTATAATTACCCCATGCATGGTCCATTTAATCCAGCATCTGCTACAGTTTAGCGATTCCTACTAAAGTGAAGGCTTGGCTTGTAAATATTAATCGCACTATGGGATGTTTGTGCTGATTGGCTAAAAGAAAGGCGTTTGTATGGTGAAGAACTGTTAAAGACTTATCACCTTTTTTAACGTATTTGGTCTTATTTGTCTTCTCTTTTTTTTACAAGTAGGCTACTGGCATCACCACATTTTTTTCTGTCGCTGCTTTGTGTTGTCTTGATGCTTGGTCAATATGTGGAAAACAATCCAGTGAAGTAGTCTGAAATTGAAATGGACTTTTGAGGGCTCATGAATATTAAAGACTGGCTTCAGAATGGTTACTAAGCAACGTAAGCATTACCTCATTAATATTAATGTACGAGCCTTTATCGTAGTAGGATTGGTAAATCCGCGTGTAAAGGGCGGAGCGAGTGCGATGACGTGTGACGGTCGCTGCGAAACGCACAGATGCCCGTGTGTCGCTGGATGTTATTGATCCACGCGACGCCAGTGAAGAAACCCTTCCTCCGTTCATAAACACACCGGGTTACGGATTTAAAGGAGGTCTGAGATAAATAACATCAATTTATGCCGCGTATTCCGCACAAAACCGGACCTGTTTGTAAATACAGCAGATAAAACCTTCATTATAAAGACTACATCTGTGTCTGGAGCGCGCTCTCATCACATAATTTCAATATTTTGCATTAATCTGAAGATATGGACGAAGATAATCAAGGTAAGACCATTAGCTTTACAAATGTGTGGATATATGTGTATAACACGACCATATTATGGGTTAATATGGCATTAGATGACACAGATGTGTCATTTCATTAATAGCATTGCATTTATTATTCATCTGCATTTACTTAAATTACTTAAAAAACCCAAATCTAAAAACCATTCAAATTTCGTTTGTGTCTAATGGCCATCCAAAAATTCCTGTTATTGGGTCTGCTGCACTATGCCATCCTTAAGGTAAAGTCATTTTTATTTTAAGGCCTAACCGGACAGTAATAACTTATTTGTAATAGACATTAAACTGTACAGGAAAATAATTCAGAAAATCTCACATACACAGAAGTGAACTGCACATTTGGCACTGGATCAGCATTAAACAATGCTCTTTTTTCCCAGTCAAATGAGAAACTTCAATGGATAGGTGCAAAGATCAGCCTGCATGGGATGAACTACATGTCCGCCTGCCAGTGTTTGTCCAGAGAGACTGTGAGCTGATATGCCTATTGATTTAATTTAGTCAACACCATATTCACCATTCTCCAGCTTCTCGAGTGGGACACACATCTCCCGCAGTTGTTTTTACTAGCAGAAGGATATGCTGAGCTCCATGGTTGGGTACATTCAAACCAAAATGTATTCAAACATTTTCTCACATTATCACAGTTTATTCGCTATAGTTTAGAAAATAGTAATAAAATATGACAAGAACTCACATCAAATTCATCTTGATAATGTCAGATAACGTTGATAGAAAGCTGTGTAATGGATTAAAATCAACCAATCAGCTGTTAAATATAAGGACACAATTAGATAATACCAATTAAGCTCAACCAATGACTAAGCAATGCTAAATTTTGTTCAGTCTGTGGTGTCAAAGGTCACATTAGCAATTAAAGACAAAACACTTCAGCAAAACATGCTCAGGTCAAAGTGTCTGAATCATTTTGATCCCACATTTTACTGGTATTTTACTAGATTTTTTGGGTATAATGTCACAGTTTACTTTATTTTGCTCTCGTTACTTACATAAATGAACTATAGTGTCCTGCACACACTAGTAAAACATTATATCTGCTGTATGAATCATTTTTGATTTGACTGTGTATATATAATGATATAGAACTATATTTGTACACTACATTTTTTTAGAAGAAAACAAAACACTTTCATGTTGGCGTTGGTGGCAGGACGTTACTATGTGGTTGCTTGGGTTGTGTGAATGTTTGCTAGGGTGTTGATATTTGGTCACTGAGGTCTTCTGGCTGATTTTAGTATTATGCGGATTGTTAGGATGTTAGGTGATTGCTAAGGTGTTCTGGATGGTTGTTTGCTGACCCAAGACAAAACAGCCCATCTCTGTAATATCCTGGTCTCTAGATATTGCTTGGATCAGAAAAGCCTACTGTAAACCCAAAAAGAGTTGGCAGAAAAAAGTTAAGAAATTTAAAGTTTAAGTAAGCAGAATTGTCCGATTTTAATTTTGTACTCTTAACTGTGGAAATATCTGAGTAAGCTAATTCATACATTTAACATAAAATTATCATGTTATCTCAATCTTAATATTTTTAGTTGTGGAAACTTGAATAGCTTTAACTTGCTAATTCAGTAAATGTTAACTTGCTAAATTCAGTAATAGCATTAGCATAGCACTTGCTGAATGAATACAGCGCTATAATACATTTCACATAAATCTGTCCTGAAACTAAGCTCATTCTCCACTCGTGACATGATGGAAACCCCAACATAACAAAAATTCTGCTAAGCTAGCATAACAAAACATTAAACAATTGTGGCATTTACTGTCCCTTTCGAGTGTCATGGCAAAGCATGCTGGGAAATAGAAATCTCAGCCCAGTTTCAGTTAAATTTAAGTTTGTCTAAATTAAAAGAAAGAAGTTAATAAAGCACAAAACAATGAAACGATTCAGATTACTTAAAATGTGTCCGTTTTTAGAACTCAAAAGAAAAATAAAGTTCTAAATACTCATTAAAGTTCAATTGACTGAACTAATCTGTTTAATTTGAGTTGGCTCTACTCAAACCAATTCATTATTTTGAGCGTTAGGGTTTACAGTAAAAACTCAATATAACAGAAACTCTTCTAAACTAGCATAACAAAACAGTAAACATTTCTACATTTCCCACTTATGGTTAATCTTGCAAAAAAAAAAACAAAAAAAAAAATTTAGTATTTATAGTATTATAAACAATTGTGGCATTTACTGTCCCTTTTGAATGTCATGGCAAAGCATGCTGGGAAATAGAAATCCCAGCCCAGTTTTGGTTAAATTTAAATTTAAGTTAAATTAAAAATAATCAAATTAAAAGAAAATTACAGGAAACAAGTTCATAGATCTCAAAACAATGAAACAGTTCAGATTACTTCAAATATGTCCTTTTTGTAAATTCATAAGAAAAATCAAGTTATAAATATTATACTTATAATACAGGTAATTATTATATACTACACACATTAATTATATACAAACCAATTAATTATTATACTCTCCTAAACAAGCTTCATGATTTGAGTCCTTTTTAAAGGAACACTCCACTTTTTCTGAAAATAGGCTCATTTTTCAAGTCCCTTAGAGTTAAACAGTTGAGTTTTACCGTTTTTGAATCCATTCAGCCGATCTTTGTATCTGCCGGTAGCACTTTTAGCATAGCTTAGCATACATCACTGAATCGGATTAGCATTGCACTCAAAAATGATGACCAAAGACTTGCAATATTTTTCCCATTTAAAACTTGACTCTTCTATAGTGACATTGTGTAGTAAGACCTACGGAAAATGAAAAGTTGTGATTTTTTAGAACGATATAAGTAGGAACTATTCTCTCATTCCTGCATAATGATCAGGGAACTTTGCCATCCCACGGGTGCAGCGGTGCAGTGATATTACAGTTCCTTTAAGTCTCTGCATGGTTCCCCATCATGAGCTGATCCATGAGTGCCTGTGTTGTAATATTTCAAGAGATGGTTCTCCCTGGAAAACAACAAAGGCATATATGCTGTGCGTAATCCTTTTGCAACCCCACAATGCTGTGGGTTCACACTGAGGACCTGATAAGAGTCAGACTGCTGGTGTGTTTTGACAGTGGTTTGGTGGTTCACGTTTGCTGTGGATGAGACTCAGCTCCTCTGCTGGTGCTTCTTCTACCGATGGGGTCCCTGCTGGGTAACAGTACTCAAAGCTGTGTTCCACTGTGGGAGATCTCACTCTGGGCCGCCAGTGAACCGCCATATGGACACTGCTATAAAGTATGATTGTTGAAAGTAAATACAATTCTCAACAAAAAAAAAATCTGGTTAACCTTAACCCTCAGAAATAAATGAGACATGTTAAACCATTTAAAACACTGAAACAAACAAACAGTAAATACCAGAATGAGTAACAGGATTTGTAGATGTATCGTGCATTGATGCCATAAGTGTGGAATAATTAAGATTGTTTAATGTTTTTGACAGAAGTATCTACTGCTCACCAATTCTGCATTTTTTTTAAATGTGCAAATATAGTAATATTGTGAAATATTATTACATTTTTGATGTCAAAGCATCATTATTCCAGTCTTAAGTGTCCCTTGATCCTTCAGAAATCATTCTAATATGATGATTTCCCAGCAAGGATGCATTGAATTGATCAAAAAATACATTAAGTAAAGACATTTATAATGTGAATTTTCTATTCATCAAATAATCCTGATAATAATTGAGGATATTAGAATGATTTCTGAAGGATCAAAATCCAGGTTTGCATCACAGGAAGAAATTACATTTTAAATATATTTTGAATAAAAAATAAAAATGTAAACTGTAATAAAATTTCACAATATTACTGTATTTACAGTATTTTTTCTTGCTAAATAAATGCAGCCTTGGTGAGCAGAAGAGGCTTGTTTCAAAAACATTTTAAAAAGTCATAATTATTTGAAAATTTTGCCAAGTTGTGTATTTTTTTGGTAATTTTCTTTTCTGACAATAATTTGGGTCACGGTGTTGAATGTTTGAGCCTGATGGAAATAAATTTAGCTATATGTCTTCCCACTATGCTGTAGAAAAGGTCCAAATGAAGTTACTTATTGGGTGTAAATATTATGTTATTCAATTGTTTATATATCTAATATTTCTCTCTGACTTTGTGCCTGTAAAGGCTTGTTCCCACCGGGAAGATTATTGCGATTGTTTTTATGTTTTTATATATTGCTGACATTTAACGCCTCATGACTAAACAAAGGGCGCCAATGAGTGTGCACATCGACACAAGAAAACTGCAGGCGTAAAAACGTCATTTTGTAAAAAAACGCCTAAATGTTTTTGATTTGACGTGCCGCGTTAAAAACTGATTGACCAATGAGATTGGTCCTTTTGTTCACGTGCCTGGAGCTGCTGAAGTTACAGTAAAACACAACGTGGTGGCGCTCAAACCCAAAACGGTTTGCAGAAAACACATTGATACCTAGAAGAAGATGACGAAGAGGAAGTAAGTAGATGAAGAAGAAGATGCAACGAGGCAAGATGAATGTGGAGCTTTGGTGTCTCTTTGGTGTCTGAACACAAAGAACTTTATGACAAATGCCACAGCGACTACAAAAATCTCTATAAGAGGGAGTTATGTAGAGGAATTGCAGATTGAATTGGCACTTTTGATTTGATTGCCGATCAAATAGGATTCGATGGAAACTTACCATCAAATCCTATTTAATCGCAATCATATCAATAAGCACCACCTACTGTCAGGGAGGGAATTTGCACTGTCACTCAGTGCATCACTCAGTGAAAATCGATCGGGTATGAACACAAAGACGTGCCGAAAAACATCACAAAAAACGCGGCGCTTGATAATCGTCCCAGGGTGCATGAGGCTTAAGTCTTTAAAATATATAATATAATGGGACACCCAAGTGGACCACATTCATAAGAGTGACACAAAGGATCTTAATAGCACTGTTTGTATCTAGAGACCAGATTATAAAAAAATACTTTTGATTTGGTTCAACACTCACCTTCATGCTTAACCTTCTAGAATTTTTAAGAATACCTAATAATGAACATAACATGGTTTTGTTGTTAGTTAAAGGTAGGGTAGGCACTATTGGAAAGGCTAGCAGTAGCAAGCTAGCTATGAAAGCGTAAGATCCTTCAGAGCATCTCCAAAGCCATGGCTCCTTAAAAACACATGAATGCCAGAGCAGAGTCTGTGAAACGTCACGAGAGACGGCATTAAACTACCCCATGTCTCAAAGAACATAACATTACAATAATAATGAGCGTAAATTCATTTGAGTGCAGATTCATTTCTGCATATTAAATAAATCTGAGGACGTAAACAGCGCTGGGTTGAACGTCACGGGATGCCATCTCATAATTACAGTTATGTCTTGGCATGAACGCAGCATAAGCTCGTTGTTTTGGTTCAGGTGGAACTATAAAATGTGGCTGCTGTTTGTTTGCCAAACAAATTGCCTACCCTGCTTTTGATGGTGATCTATGTGCTCATGCCATATTAAGGAAGAGCAACACCCTATAGAAACCACACAAAACAACTTGGCAAATACAAAGCTGTCAGGCCAGTTTTTGACACTTGCATGTGTCAAGTACCACACTTTCTTTGATGTAGTTCTGGTTATTGAGCTTTCATATGCATTCAGGTTCTTGTCTGTTGAGTGGGATCCTTGAACCGTTTCCATTTTAGACCTTGATGCTGCTGAATTTGCCTTTATACCAAACAGATTTAAGCATCATGTAGTGCTTAATTATGCCAGCTAATGTCATAATATGGCATTTGAAGTGACAGTCATAGTAGAACTATGGCAGGATTGTTTTATGAAGAGAACAGCGAGTATTTGTGCTGCAGGGCATTGGGGTGTTTCTCTGAGCATGACGTATATATCATTAAGCCACATAACGTCAGCAGGGAAACCACAAGCGATGCAACACCACAAATTAACCTCAGTCTGAATCACTGCTGACTCTGACCTCTGTTTTAGGTGTGATTGTTGAAGAAACCAACGGATGTTGCAAGTTGTGACAGAAGAAAATTAGTGAGCTGTTTTGTCTAAATGGGTAGATACTTTATGGCAGCATCCTAAGTTCACCTAAAAGGTAGTACCTTAAAGGGATAGTTCACCCAAAAATGAAAATTAGCCCATGACATAAAGGCCTTCTGAAGTGAATTGACGCATTTGTGTCCCAGTAAAAATATCCATATCAGGTAAACTTTCGGCCAACCGCCTTCTGTGGAAAAGTGTTGAATGTTGAAAGTGAAACTCAAAATGCGTACGTGACGTCTTGACGAGCCTACCTGGCCGCGTTAGTCTTTCGATCGGCAGGGGAACTTTCAGCATTTTTTCCATAAATTGAACAGGGAAGGTGGTCGGCCGAAAGTTTTTTGATAAAGTTTTAAATATGGATATTTTTCTTACACAAACACATCGGTTCGTTTCAGAAGCTCGTTATTAACATCCCAGTGCCACGTTGAGCATATTATTTGATGGGCAGATGCATGCACTTTTTATGGACTTCAAAAACAGAGCAACTATTACTGCAATTCTAAAGCTTGGATTAGCCTGGGATTTTGTAATATAACTCTGATTGTATTCATCTGAAAGAAGAATGTCATATACACCTAGGATGACTTGAGGGTAAGTAAATCATGGGCTAATTTTCCTTTTTGGGTGAACTAACCCTTTAAGGTACACATATTGCTATTCTAAGGTACTAATATGGACCTTTTAAGGGTGAAAAAGGTTCAAAGATGTCCTTTTAAGGGAACCACCCCAGTGACAAGCTGTTGTACCCCAAAAGGTACCATTTTTACACTTTTTTTCTTTGTGAAAGACACATGCAATGCTGCTTAAGAATTTGTCCAAAATCAGGTATCTCAGGACAGCATGCCTATGACGCCTTAAAATGCAGCCTGGGAACTCAGGAACAAAGTTTAGGTTTCAAGGTGAGATTAATGCATGTTACTAAAACCCCCAGCTTTGTCATCAACAAATACTGTTATCTAATGTTCATTGTTATAAATGGGGCATGCACACGAAAACCAATTTTATGTTTTCTTCAGCATTTAAAATGTCTTACCAATTTTTATTGGGACCTCACTGTCCATTAAAATGGCCCAGAGATTGTAAAAATAGTTGCCTAATACCTCTAGACTCTAACTTTAGAAAATAGTACAGGGTTAAACATTTAAGAAGGCAAAAATTAGAAACACATTTGCACAAACAATACAGCAGTTTCAGGAATTTAGGTCGGCGCAGGGAAAACTGAAGACTCTTTCAGCCCCTCTTAAAGGAAAGCAGACTGCAGACAAGTCTCTGGAGTGCTGGAGCATGTGGCTGATTGCATTCCTGGGAAAGAGAGACACTCTTTTGAAGAGCAGTATTTTTCACTGATGGAATGGGATGCGAGCAGTAGACCTGTAGGAGAATAGATTATGTAAGGGATCCTGGATTGTTTTAGCCGATGAAGGATCAGGAAAAGGTGTATCCAGTGTTCTTGGCTCATTGTCTCCTTCCTTTAGCGTGGCGTTCTTCTCTCCAGCATGCGCCCTCAGAAAGAAGTTATTGAACAGAGATTCGCTCAAGGAGCAAAATGTCCTTTGTCGTAAACCTTTGAGAGTTATAACTTTATCATTTGATTGTCATGCCTGTCACAACTAAATTTTTTTCTTTCAAAGAGTATTTAGCACTTCAGGCTTAAGCAAGCATCACTTTTACTCATATATAAGAATAACCTGTGCAACAGGTATGACTGATACCTCAAAAAGGAGACATGCACTGATACTTATCTAAATAATCAAATGTACTGTTTGTGTATGCCGAAACACACAGACTTACGCTAAAGGAGGGACCTGGACCACTTCTATTGATCAGAATGTCATAGATACTTGGGGGAGGGCATAAGGTTAAGGCCACAGTATATGGAAGCGAAAGCAAAGAACAAACTATTGTGTTATAATTGCTAGCAAAATCAGGCCAAAACTAAGGAGTTCTAACTATAGTGGAATGGTCATTTTGACTGCCTTTCTTATGATTAGAACTGAGACTGATTGAATTGATCATCTGAAGCGCACACTCCTCAAAGCGCAAACATCATTTAAATCACCAGATCACATTTGGTTTTAGTAGTATGATTATTCAAAGCATTTTAGATTTATTAGGTTTATTCTTATATGCATTAATAGCGGGAGAGATGGGACATAGCTAGCCCTGGGAGAGAATGCTGCCTGCATTGAAAGAGCGAGTAACGCGTGAGGGGAAAAAAAGAACGTTTACAGAGTTTCAGTGACATTGTTACATTAAACGACTATACAGTATACAATTTTGAATATAATGTATAATGATGCAATGGGGGAATATGTGTGGTCCTGATAATAATATTTTAATAATAAAAGTTTTTAAAAAAGCCTTTATTTTGGCTTATAATATTGCGATACATATCGTATCGTGAGTTCAGTATCGTGATTTATATTGAATCTTGACATGAGTGTATCGTTACACCCCTAAAGTTGTTTTTCATATTTAATACTGTAATGTCACTGCTTTTAAACAATGTATTGTAAAGTGCTATTTAAATAAATGTGATTTGATATGACTGGAGAGCTGAATCTCAGAGCTGGTGCAAACATCCACATCATGATCAGGTGCTTTCTGAACTGCTGCTTTCTCACCGCTGACATTGTTGATGCGTTTATTTAGTTATTGAGAGGAAAGCGCACATCAAAACGTTGCTTTCAGCTGTGTGGATGGCATGGAGATGTTTGTTAAAAGTATATCTCTGCAAAGGTATTTCCAACTTCTTTTTACCCAAGCAAAGAATGAAAAATAACTTTTCAAGACGCAAGTATAACCAACTATTAATGCACCCAGAACGCATTGAGTTTTGTGGGGCAACACCACTGACATTATCTTTGTAATATCAAAAAATCTAGTTGCCACTGAGCTTCAGGTTACTTGTGAAACGTACTGTGTGTAATTCAGTTGCATTCTTTTTGTCTGTATGCAAATGATTCTGGTTAATGATTGTTTGTCAATAATTAATTAAACAACAGAATTCTATGAATGTGGAGCATTTCCTTTGCAAATAACTATATGCATTCACGTGCTGCTTTCCTGGATTTATGTGGGATTTATGTTGGCAATGCACTTTTAAGATGCTGCATCATTCAAAATTCATACTGTTTGACACACAGGTCCACAGAGATGTGTGTGTGGGTGTGTGTGTAGTCACGTTTGGCCTATATGGGTCTCTTTGATGAAGTATACAGAACAATCCTTCGTCAGCGGCTTTACAGATATTTGACAATCAGCTCTACATGATCTGCCAGATGTGTGTGTGTGTTCTTGCATGTTGTGATGTGTCAGTTGAAAGCTGAGAGGATTTACAAGTCAAATGTATATGTATATAGGTCATGTATAGTCCCACCTGGAAAGTACGTTAGAGGTAGTGATCATTGCCCAGCTGGTAGTATTTTATTTTACAGTCTTGTTCTGCATGTAAATACTCTGTAGTTATTAGTAATTACAATACTACCCACCTTCTCTTGAATCCCCACCTTCTCTTCAAATGTAATGATGAAGAGGCAACGTCGTCGTCAACTTGCATGCCACATGTATGGAAAACAAAAGGCGTATTTTTTGAAAAAGAAGAAGAAGATTCCACAAGAAGAGTTAATAGTGTCCACGGCTGTTAAACGCCAAAAGTGACAAAGAAAGAAATCATCATTAACTAGTCTGTGTCAGTTGTTTGCTATATTCCACATCATCTGAAGCCACACACTACCTTTGTATAAGGATGCAAATATACGATGCAGCTGATAATCTTCCCCTCCAGTGGACTGAACTCAAGAAGCGGTGAATGGATTGTCTTTCACAAATCAAACTCAAAATGAGTTCAACACATTGATGCAGTGATCCATTTGCAGCTATTCTTGAGTAAACAACTCACTCTTGCCCTGGTTTCAACTAACCCCTTAAGCTAAGAAAACCTTTAGTTATAAAATTCTTAGTCTAGCGTAGCCAGTCCTTCAGACTTACGGTTGAAGGTCTGGACTCTATCGCACTTTCATTGCCCAAGGACCGCCCAGAAGCCGTCTGGCTGACATGTAAAGCAACCAATCACAGTTTGTTTCGTTCAGCGTTTCTCAACATTGTGAAAATTTACTGCAAAAATGGCGCCTAGAACTTCACATACTTTTGAATATCCAGCGATTAGTTGATCCTGGTATAAGCGCTCATGGTCACAGTTGTAAACACAACAGGCTTTCTTCTTCCTTGAGCGGGTTTGGCATTACGGTGGCTTTGTTTCAAGGCGGATCGTTAAAGAACACACACGTCTCCCGGAAATCCTGGAGAAATCAAGCAATTAAATGAAGACTTTGAAACTCCTTTCCAATTTTGTGTGCCTTATGTATCAGACATTCAGCCAACAGTCTGTTGGTATGATGTCTGAGGCTAACAACTCTATACTTTTATGGGCACCGACCGAATTACGTCGGTATTACAGAGTACCAATTCATATTAAATCAATCTGTGCCAAATTTTGGTACCTGAGAACACATCTGATGATATTGACTAGTGTATGTGAATAATAAACCTAAAAAAAAAAACTATTTAAAAATGAATCCTGAATGTCCTGCTGCATTTCACACTGCACACCCGTGCAAGGAAGCAATGCGGTGGTAGAGCAGAAGCTGAGTGTGTGAAGAGCGGGACCCGCCGCGCCCTTGGTGCTTTCTCACTGGCAGCGTTTGTCTCACGCTAAACAACATTTCCTAATTAGGCCTACTCTTTATTTTATGATGAATAGTATCATTAGTTATACACAATGTTTAAAATGCTTCTTGTGTTCATATTTCATAATAAAATGACATAAGTCCACTACCCTTCCTGAAATACAATTAATATTGTCATCATTCATAGATTTTATGTTTAAGTAATATACAAATGTAATACCCTCTTTGAAATACAATAATCTGTAAAAAAAGAATCATCAGATTAATCCGGAAAAATAATTGTTAGATTAGTCAACTAATCGAAAAAAATTATTGATAGATTAATCAACAAAACAAATAGCCATTAGATGCAGCCCTAATAGTCTCCACAGACAGAAATATTTTTTAGATTAGCTGTGCGTATTGGCACATTTTACAAAAATGTCACATTCAGTCCAGACACAGGACCTGTCGCTGGAATGTGTCTGGTTAGGAAATGACTGATCTAGAGTTCAACAGCAAGCCCAGACTAGCATCTCTGTGCATAATTGGCCGTAAACGCGTGGCAAACACAGGTTTGACATAATTTGTAAAGTCTAGCTGGTTAAATGGGTCACAGCTCATATTCCTGACAGCTGCTCTTGTGTGAGTAAGAGGCTCTTTAAGCGTGAATCAGCGCACAGCCGCAATTGAGGGCTTCACCTGTGTTGTATCACCGCCAACACCTCATTCAACACTTCATTACTATCAACAATCTGCTGTGGGTGGAAATCACTAATTGCTATGTTTGATATGTGAACTGTTTATTCCAGAGCTAATTACAAAAACACTTTTCTTTTATACAAATTTATATGATGACTTAAATCTGCTTAAATTGTCACTGGACTTCAAAGAGCACGTTCTGTTGATGTTTGAAGCCGAAAGTGAAAAAATGTTCAGGATTCCTAGGTTTCTTCATAGACGAATAGTTAGGGCTGGGCGATATGGATCAAAAAATATATCTCGATATATTTTTCTATATCTCGATATACGATATATATCTCGATATCTTTACAGGAAAAATAACCCCCCCAAAACTACTGCAAAAACAAATATGCCAAATACCACAATCTTTTTTTATTGAAGTGCAAATGTAGGAACAAAGTGCATTTGCAACATTTAAAAAATATATATATTTATATATATATATATCTGTATACAAAAATAATAATTTAACAAAGAAGCATAGGACAAAGCCTTAGAAAATAATTGTTGAATTAGTCAACAAACAGAAATTTTTTCAGATTAGGCACAACAAACAGACAAATAATTAGATGCAGCCTCAGTCCAGACACAGACCTGGGATTTTCAAGATTAGCTGTACGTATTGGCACATTTGCAAAATGTCATTACAGCAAGCCCAGACTAGCATCTCTGTAATTGTGGTCAAACGCGTGGCAAACACTAGATCTAGAGTTCACAGTAATTTGTAAAGTCTAGCTGGTTAAATGGGTCACAGCTCATATTCCTGACAGCTGCTCTTGTGTGAGTAAAGTCTTTAAGCATGAATAAAGGGTCAGCAGCTCATCATTCACACAGCTGCTCTCACCTGTGTTGTATCAGTAAGCATCTCCATTAAGCATGAATCAGCGCACTATCAATTTAATTCACTGCTGTAGGTATCACTCACCCATTCATGTTTACTATCAACTAATCTGTTTATTCAGAGCTAATTACAAAACATTTTGATATGTGAACTGTTATTCAGAGCTAATTTATACAAATTTATATGATGACTTAAATCTGCTTAAATTGTCACTGGACTCAAAAGCACGTTCTGTTGATGTTTGAACCGAAAACAATTTTTCAAACTAAGATTCCTAGGTTTCTTCATAGACGAATGGTGTTTATTTCACAACCTCTTCTAAACAGCCATTTCTTCTGAGGTGTTTTTATGAAATTAGGATTTAGGCTCATGAACACAGAGTATAGGATCTTATAGCTCACTGTGAGAAAATGGTGCTATTTATCTAATGCAGTTTGATTATATTATTGAAATATTTTCCCACAAGCCCAGAGTAAAAAAAAAAAAACATTAAAAAAGGTGAAATGTATGGCAGTACACTTATTACCAGCTTCACTTATTACTAACCAGCTTGACTTTATTTTTATCAGACATCTACAGATGCTCTAATGGAGAATTAACAGAGGTTTAGATGTTGATGTTTGGTTGAAAATGTTTGAAATCACCATTATGGTGATCAGTGTTTGCTTTAGTTGTGCAGTTTGACTCTCAGCTTTTGATCATATTCAGAGTCTGTTCTTTGTTTAGATATCATGTTATTAATTTCATGTTACGGATTGTGCACCACAAAGTTTTATAGATACAAGCAGACATTAAAGAATCAGCGTATGAATCTCAATAACGGTGACGAAATGCCGAAATGCATTCTGGTTGCAACATACAAAACTCATCTATGGCTCCCAGAATGCATTGTGGCATTAAGCATGTCAGAATTGTTGAGATTCATATTCTGATGTGAATCTGAGTGAGTCTAATAGATGTAGGACTTCAAAATGTTTAGTGGACAAGGCTCTATGTAATTGATAATACAAAAAGGTTGCGTTTCAAAAGATTAGATACTGGATGACATCTGTAAATAGAGAATACCACTATATGATGATTATATCTTTATTGACAAGACAATATTATCTGATCACATTTTCTCTTGCCATAACAAACACAGTTACAGCAGCCAGAGAAAAACTATTGTTAAAAATTCAAGTAAAACTACCCAACTAAAGCATTCCAAATCACCATTACAAATCAGTGTACCTTTTGTAATTAACCATCATATCGTTTCGCTATGATTTTCCCATAACAGAGTTGAAATATTGAGGTTGAGGACAGGTGTAAAGACTGTAAGAGAAATAAATGTATGACTGAACCATGTGATCAAAATACTTTGATCAAACCATTATCATAAGAGGAATGTTACAGTGTACGAGGTTTGGAAAATAAAGTGGGGGCCAAAGACAATCTCTGCATATTCTCAGAATATACAGAAAACATTTAAATTAAAAAAATATTGAAAAGTTTGATCAAGCTATCGATTAAACTATTTAGGGAGCATTTTATTTTATTCTATAACCTATTAAAATGTAATGCTGCTTAATGGAGGCACAAAAGTTGTCTGATATTCCGATGAAAGTAAAACTCAATTGAATGACTCTTAGTAAATAAATTAAATAAAAAAATGTAATGTTAATTAGATGAGTCATTGGGACCCACATAGCAGCTGTTGTCCCAGAGCATCTCACAGATTATTGAAATGTGTCTCAGATTATCTTCATCTAAACACTTCATCATTGGACTCTTCCTCTACATCCCCACAGCTGGATTTAAACTAACAACGCCCCCTCTATATTTTATAATTAAACCCCAAAGTCCCAAGGAAATTCAGTATGGAGGAATTCAGTTCACAAGGAATGAATAAAACACTAGTGTCAGAGCGACTGAAGAATGTCTAAGCAGTCAAGAGCTGCCAGGACCGGACGTCGCCCACGTTTCAGCCATAATAGCGCGACAGAGTGATTCTGTCTTTGCGTCCCCTCTCAACCATGTGCAGTAATTCCCCCTTCCTCAGATCCAGATGTGGTGTCTGGACAGACGGGGCCTATATAAACAGGCCTGTTAGGTGTCCAGCAGCCCAGTTTGTCTCATTCATGGCTCTCTATCAGACGAGCTCTAAATTCATTTCCTGCCTGAGTCATTGCAGGCCTCGGGGCTTTCAGAAAGGAGCTCTCACTGTCCCATCTTATGGGACGCACTGATGCCCCATGCTAATGGAGAGCTGCACCTTAGATTGACAAGGGGATTTTATTTTTGATTGGATTCATTCCATTACTAGAAAGAGATGAGTTATGAAAGCCAGATGATCCTGTCACTCAGAAATGTTATCATCATTCAGAGCCACTCTATTACAAATATTAAAATTTGAGCCGCAACAGAGTTAGGTGGTGTCCAGACAGGTAGAGCCGAGGTTCCACTGACCTTAGTCTCGTGTAGCCAGACGTCTGACTATCGGCTTAAAGTCTGGTCCTCATTGCAGGTTATTCTGGCCAAGAAGAGACTGCTAGGACAGGAAGACACAGTGAATTAGATTTAGATGTCTGAAAGAGAGATGTCTAGAAGAGTGCTCTAGAAAAAAACAAACATTTATTTAAACCTGCAAACCTTTGTGCTTTTCGTCTACATCCTCATTGCAACATATCACCCTTCACAGCATTCACAGTATACTCTCTGATGTAAAGTCTGTAAATGGACTAAATCTGAAGTCAGATACAAATTGTAAAACTATGGAATAAACGGATAGATTTTCAGTATCTTGCCATTAACTGACTTTAATATCTGCAGTCTAGTACTTTGTTAACATGACTTTGATCCCAAAAATCAGAAAGCACATGCTTTTGTTACAGGTTGTTAAGTTGAAACACTGAATATAATAGTAGAAAATGAGAAAATGATGAAATTACAAGTGGAAATATCCTCAAGTGTCAAGAAGTCCAACAGTCAAAGTCATAAACACTGACATTAACGCAGAAAAAAATGTATTGCCGCAGAACAGTCGGGTGCCCATGCGGACCCCTGTCCATTGCCGAAAGCGCTAACAGTCGGCACATGAGCATCAGAACTGGACCACGGAGCAAGGGACCGCTTACCTGGGGAACATATGGCACCAGGATGCACTATGGGAAGAAGAAGGCAAGCCGGCGGAGGCAGTGTGATGTTTTGAGCAATGTTCTGCTGGGAAACCTTGGGTCCTGCCATCCATTTGGATGTTACTTTGACACGTACCACCTACCTAAGCATTGTTGCAGACCATGTACACACTTTCATGGAAACGGTATTCCCTGGTAGCTGTGGCCTCTTTCATCAGGATAATGCCACAAAGCAAAAAATGGTTCAGGAATGGTTTGAGGAGCACAACAACAAGTTTGAGGTGTTGACCTGGCCACCAAATTCCCCAGATCTCAATCAAATCGAGCACCTGTGGGATGTGCTAAACAAACAAGTCCAATCAATGGAGGCCTCACCTCCAACTTACAGGACTTAAAGGATCTGCTGCTAACATCTCGGTACCAAATACCAATGCACACCTTCAGGGGTCTAGTCCATGCCTTGACGGGTCAGGGCTGTTTTGGCAGCAAAAGGCGAACCATCACAATATTAAGTCATAATGATTCAGACAGTGTAAATATGTAAATACACTGCAGCTCCAGTTCTGAGACACACAGCGGATCATATGTGTGAGTCGGGCAGACCAGAAAACGAATCGGATCATTTGAATTCTGCACAGAATTCTGTATTTTAAAGTGATATGGAAGAGATTTAGGAGGAGAAACGGTTAAAGATTAGGAGGAAACTGCAGCTTTATCGAGCTCAACGGCTCTGACCGAGCTGTCATATAACTAAACGCTATTGGCTATTTTTTTTTAAATAAGGGGTTGGGGTTGCGGGGGGCTGTTCGATATGTCCCGCTCTGTCTTCCTGTTTCAGTGGAAATTATGTCAACACATTGAAAAACCCTGCGTGTTTCAAGGCACTTCAGTGGGACTTTATGTTAACAATCTTGTACCTTTTGTACTTTTGTCAGATTTTCAAATACTCTTTCTCCAAATCAAAGTTTGTAATGTTATGATTCACATTGTAGCTTGTTGGCTTGGTTCATGGCTAATAATGCTTTATTGAAGACTATTTTAAAATCCCTATGGGAGAAATTAATGGAAAAAATTGTTCCGTAACCAACAGCGCTGAAAAAGTGGACTGGCGCTAATGCACTCTTATCTGAATTACATTTGCCATAAAACATTTTTTTACCAAGAATTTGACAAAAAAGGTTTGTATGTGTCTGACAGTTTAGTAAGCTTTAAAGCTTTAAGAACAAAATGGTGGATAGCAACAGAGATTTGAATGGCTTTTGTTTGGGCTGTCAGTCATTTATGTCATAAAGTCAATTTAAGCCAGCTCTTTGTGTTCAATATGCATCGGAAGATGTGTCAGTGGAAAGACCAATGTTACTTAATTTGTATTTCATCGAAAATAATGACACATTACTTGATGCAATGTTACTTCAGTTTCACAGTAAAGTATCTGTTAATCTCGTGGCATACCTGCAGGTATATTATCCTTTTGCAAGTTATGATAGATGCCATGATGATGCTGACGTGGAGTCAGTGCTGATGGTTTAATGCAGCTGTACCTGAGCTTAAACTTTTGTCACATTATTAACCCAGATGAAAGCTAAACCAGCACAAGAAATCAGATGCAGGCAAACCACTAATTACATGAGAAACAGCACAGAGCCTCTGCCAAAAATACTAATCTAATTTGTGAACGGGAGCATGACACAGGATGAGCTAAATATAGGGGCTTCAGGATATTTTCTCATCTGCTTAAGCAAAAGGAAGCATACTCTTTAAAATCATTTTGGAAATGGACTCAAGATGTCAGCGTGAAATGCAAGCTATGAATAAGGCATTGTGAGGGTGCGAGGTTTCTTCTGGAGTGAGCTGTTATTGAATTACGTAACGTGGGTGAATTAAATCAACTTTGTGCTTTTGTTTTGGTTGCATTCTTAAATATGTGAAGCACCTCTAAGGTGGATATGCACTGAGGATTGTTGCTATTTCAACTGTGAAAAAAACACAACTTAATGGAATATTAAAACAGAATAGATGCAGATTGTAAAATCAAGTCAGTGGCAGGGTAGTAGTTAGCGGTGTTTGCTAAAGTAAACATTTGCTATCACAATTGCTAGTAGTTAGAGATGGTGATTTAAACAAACACTAAGAATTAGACTTCCCACACCATTTGTGCATGAATAATATCCTATGCTGTGTGCTTTGTTATCTAAGGATCTAACATTTCTTGCTATTGCTTTTTCGAGTCATCAGACTTCAAGGGTTAGTTCACCCAAAAATGAAAATTCTTCCTGAAGCTTCGGGGCGTTATGAATCAGTGTATCGAATCAGCGGTTCAGAGCATCAAAGTCACATGATTTCAGCAGTTTGGCGGTTTGACACGATTATGAACCGATTCGCTGATTCATAACGCTCTGAAGCTTCAGGAAACAGTGTTTTGAAATCAGCCTTCTCTATATAAGTCATTACTATTATTGCGCACAAAAACTATTCTCGTTGCTTCATAAAATTATTGTAGAACCACTGTAGTGAGATGGACTTTGTAACGACGCATTTAGTACCTTTTATGGGTCTTGAGAGAGGAAATGAGATTGTTGGCAATGGAGGCCATCGGATTAACAAAGGTCTTACGGGTGTCGGACGACATGAGGTTAAGTAATTAATGACAGAATTTTCATTTTTGGGTGAACCAACCCTTTAACATTGTTGCCCTTGTGGATGAATAAGCAGGAAAAATATTCAATGGACTTACACTGTATAAAGTTTTTTTCATTGAATGTAAATTTTTTTAGGAAATGTAAAGATTTAGGTTAGAAATAAATTTAGTAATTTGTATTTTATTAATGCAGCTGTTACAGATCTATATCCTCAATAAAAAATGAACCTGAAACGTTTCCTTCTGAACAAAACACAATAACATGTTTTCTTTGTGTCAGATGACTTTCCCAGACTAATGATCTATGCAGACTCACATATGGCAATATCAGAGGCTTTAGTATCATCAGCAGAATGAACAACACTCCAGATCTTTTCATCAGGTTTAGCAGATTTAGTGGTTATGGCATTTGGGCTTGTAAACGGTTGATTCCTGGTTTGAGCCCAATAAGGGAATGGCCCGTGAGCAAGAAACATTATCCTTTTGATCAAGACACTAACCTCAGGGAGACTGAGCCTGGTGAAGGAGACTGAGGAGACATTTACACGACACCATTGTTAACTAAAAACTGAAAACTTTTTATGCATTTCAGCCGTTCATTTACACAACAATGGCATTTAGGGGTACTGAAAATGTGAACTTTTTTGAAAATTATACTGTTATCATCTCCATGTAAACTACAAAATTATGAATTTGTGAAAACTGTCGCCATTAAGCGCATAATTTACAAAGTGACATCGCCATCTACTGGCATGGCATGAATAATACTGCGTTTGTTAGTCGATTCCGGGGATTGATTTGACAACGTTGTTATCTGTACAAGGAAAAACTCCTTGTCATGTAAAAGTACCCTGAGTCTACTGAGTTCATGGTGCAGATTTGGAAACTAACTCAACTTGTCCTGCTTTTGTGGCTATAAATAAAGATTGTGAGTCATCATTGAAACCAGCTCACCTAAACAGACTCAACTGCCACTCCCAATTGAGAGTAAACAATCTCATGTCAAGTTATATGGATGATATCCAGCTGTGTCAAGGCAATGAGCTCAAATTATCACAATTAACACAGGACATAATTTATTGTTATAGTATGTAGTCATTGGAGAAATGTTATGGAAGGTTGCTAAAAAATTGGATGACTAGTAATTTCTGCAATTTAATTCTGAAATCTGAAGTTTCTAATTATTGGATAAAAATAGCTTCTGCATATAGTCCTCATCGTCAGTTAGGAAACTGGGTGTGCCGTTTGATACCAATCTCTCATTTGAAAGCCACGTTTGTAGCATCTGTAAAACTGCATTCATCCATCTTACAAATATATCTAAATAACGGCACATGCTTTCAATGCAAAATGCGTTTATGAGCTCAAGGCTAAATTATTGTAATGCTCTACTGGATGGTTGCCCTGCTCGCTTAATAAACAAACTCCAGCTGGTCCAAAACGCAGCAGCTCGAGTTCTTACTAGAACCAGGAGTATGATCATATTACCCCGGTTCTGTCAACACTGCACTGGCTCCCTATTAAACATTGCATACATTTTAAAATATTGCTAATTATAAATTTAATTTAGAGGTATTATAATCCTCATTTGAACCACATAAATTAACAACGCCAACCTACAACTACTCTTAGTATATCCAACTTTAAACATTAAATGATTCAATTGTGAATTTGACTGACCCAGAAGATTAAACTTGCAACAGTTAACAAGGGAGTCAAGTGAACAATAAACACTTGATTTGGTCTTGTCCCGCTTAAATAAGCCAAGATCAGGAACTAATATTATATTCTCAGATCAAGTGCGCTCCTTATAATTCATAATGTCAAGCTGAGCTCTAAGGTCTATCTTATTTGTGTCACATTAGAAACCTCTCTTTTACTGTGGTGATTTTTTATTAGTGTTTCTCTACTTTAACTTAGGTACAGGGTTTGTGTACACCGTCCACCACGAACAAACATTTCATAATGAATGTCTTTTGCCATTGCGGGATGTAGGCTTGTCTGTGCATTATAGTGAAGACAACTCCGAACACATTTCCTAGCATGTATGCCTATGAAAGATGACAGAGCCGATCAGAGTAAGTATGGGGTGGAGCAACATGTGTAGCCCCGCCCCATTCTGCAGAGATACTCCACCCACACACTCTTCTAATTGGCTGTAATCTTTGATTGATTTGGTAGTCATGTCTGGCATGGACAGACAAATGACTTGTCGCTTGAGTCTTAATTTGTAACTCCTATACTGTCTCCATTTAATGGCTGATACAACATTTACACAAACTCAACTCCACACTTCACAATGAAACTTGAGCTTGTTGAATATATGGTGAGTTTCACCATCAGACCAAACACGGGCCTGAACACTCATGATAACAGAATCCACTCGAGGCTGATGTCATTTCACGGCAGAGGTGGTTAAACTGGTTTTACCTGAACAGTTGGTTGGTGTAAGTATGCAAACTATGTTGGTTTCGTGAGCAGCGCATGTGGAATAAACACAGTCTATCTGGAATAAATCACAGACTCTTCACATTGGTTTCCTTGGGGAAATCATTCTTCTGACACTTTTCCAATGTGGTCCGCTTTGTGGAATGTCTTCCATGCCACATAAAGAACAACAGACATGGGCCGAGAGTGATGGTACGTACTGCAAATACTGTGAAAATGTCATGCTATTTAGATACCGTGATACTGGACTCATGACTCATGGACACATGACTCTTTCTTTGTAAGTGGGGCCATAGTGTGGAAATGTGTGCTGTAAGTGGGTTACACCATGATAAGGCAGCTCTGTGTTTGTGTGGTTGCTGTTGTTACGTGCTGTAAGATGTCTAATCGGCACGCAGACGGGCAGAGACATCCTCTCAATTGTCCCAAGGCAGTCCTGGACAATATCAGGATGTCTATCCAAGACTTTTCTTCATTAGATCCCAGTCTCCGCAGAGGCCCGTAGAGCCTCTGATCTCAGCATTTCTCTTTTAAGGCTTTTGTTAGATGGTCAAATTATTTTTCTTATCCCAGTAGAGACAACCGTAAGTAACCAATTTGTAGGTTGTTTCCCCTAAAAGTTGTACATTTTGAATGTTCGTGTCTAACGCATCGAGGACAACATGTAGAAAATGCATTCGTGCTTGGATTTCAGGGGAGCAAAGCAGGTTTTAAGCAGCCTTAGCAGTCACAAGATGGGAATCCTGGAGCGAGGTTTAAATTAATCTGTGGGCTGCTGAATTGTTTCACCTTTGGATCCCTTGTTAGTGGTGTTGTTCAAGAGAGACAGGGAATGAAACAGTGGATGGGAATATGTTTGTGTAAATGCATGCTTCGTATCAACAGCAGTCGCTGTGCTGTTTGTAGAGACCAGCTCACATTTTACAATCTTGTGAAAATGTGTAGAACATATAAATTATGTGTTTATGGCAATTGTTTGTGATTTTAAAATGCAATTGATTATGTATTTATTTTATTTTTGCTGTGCTTGTTTATAGAGCTGCCAAAAAATCATGTGGTTGTATATCCTTTATATGATTATTATCATTCAATTATTCAGATTATTATCATTATTAAATAAAAAATATTGAACAAAATAAGAGATGTTCCTATTTGATTAATATTTTACTGTAAAAAAATCACATTCATTCAATTTCTAGAATCACATTACTCAATACCAGTCAGATTTATTTGTATAGCACAATGCACATCATTTCAAAGCAGTTTAACATAAATCCATTATGTTAATGTTTATAATATCTCAATGCCTTATAGTCACATTATAAAGGCAATAATATAGCAGCTGTCTTGAAAATAGCTGTCTTTATATTTTCAAACAGTAAACCATCAAGATTTATTTTGGTGGAAAACCACTTCTTTGATACCTTCCTTGTTCGGTCCGGATTTCAGTTTGATCCAAATTAAAGTTACAGGTGAAAACATTGGTCCAAGGTAGTCTCAGTCCAGATCAAACTGAACAAAGGTTTGGTTCGTTTCTAGTGTGAAAGCATTTTCTGTATGGTTCTGACTTTAAGACCATTTACAGGAAGTTCCGGTGGTTCCTGCTTAGCCTTAACAACTGTATGGAAACAAATTGCCACACCTTGGTCTCTCCCCAAATGAAGGTGCCAGGGCTCGCAGGATTGCTTGCAGTCTTCTCCTCCTTTCCTGCTGGCGACGATAAAAATGTTTGCACAACGAGGACGTTCATTTTGTGAGTTTGAACTAGCCTTGAGTATTGTTGATGCTGCAGGTAGTAATGCCATAATAATAACAACATTATAGTGGCAACAATATGCGTCTGTTCATTCATTCTTGTCAAAGTTACCCCAAATTGACAATGTGCTGACATCAGATGCTCGTCCATACAAACCAATCAATGTCAAAATGCAGCCTACATAGATGATGATGACAGGACGCAAGTACGTCATTTAAGTTTTTTAGTGCGCTCACATAATTGCAATGTGAAACCAAACCAAAACTAACCGAATGTATAAAATGTATCAAAACATGAACTTTGGTTCGGACCTTGGTGCGGACTTTCAAGTGTGAAAACACCCAGAGTTTCTGTTTGTTGGCAACAGGTTTATAAACGCTTCTTTTTAAAAGTCTGGTGAAATGTGTGGCACACAATGCATTTCCAACCACTGTGAGACTCCATGAACACAGCGCTGAACTTTCCTCTGAAACATGCAGCGCATATATTTATTTAATTAAATCACGGCATTTGCAATTTGATAATCGCGCTAAGCTAATTGGAAAATTCTACTTTATTCCAATTACTATTTTAGCTATAGAGTGCAACAGTTCCCGTCCCCTTTTTTAGCGCCACTGGAAGTATTTTTTCATACATATTTTTTGTCTTGAACCAAACCAACCAAACATTACAAACTTTGAAGGCATTACAAAGGTACAAGGCATTAGTGATGGAAAGATCTACAATCCCATGAAGCATTGCAAACAGCATAATCAAATTAAAAATGAAATGCACAATATGCTTATATAGGCTATATACAGTCAAACCTAAATGTATTCAAACACCTAAAACATTTTCTCACATTATCATAGTTTATTAACTATAGTTTAGAAAATGGTAATAAAATATGACAAGAACTCAAGAGTTAAACTGTTTCAGAACAAATTCATCTTGATAATGTCAGATAACTTTGATAGAAAGGGATGTAATGGATTACAATAAACCAATCAGCTGTTCAATTTAATTACAAAATTAGATAATACCAATTTAGCTCAACCAATGACCAAGCAATGCTTCAATTTGTCCAGTATGTGGTGTCAAAGGTCACATTAGCAATGAAAGAAAAACACTTCAGCAAGAATTTATGGGTATATGTCACAGTTTACTTTATTTTGCTCTCCTCACTTAAATAAATGAACTATAGTGTCCTGCACCCACAAGTAAACCATTATATCTGCTGTCTGAATCATTTTTCTTTTGACTGTATACACAAACATTACAGTATAGGGAGATGAGAGTGGGCTGAGCTAAAGAGATCTTTTGGAGCGTGTTGCTTGTTTTGACTCCCAGGTGTAATTTTCTATACATCATAATGGGTAATATAGTTTTTCGCCAGGAATTCCACTGTTAAACATGATCATTTTAAAAATAAACTGAAATAATGCCGACTAACGAATTAGCCTCTTAGCTCACAGTAGGTCTGTCTTTAAAGGTTTATAAGTTATCGTTAAAAATCTATTTCCCTGTGAGGAAAAGTTTTTACTTTCGGGACCCTACTGTTGCACTCTATAGTTGCTAGGGTAATGCTAGGTGGTTGTTAGGGTGTCTAGTTACAGTGTTCTGTAGCGGGTCCAGTTTCATTGCAGGTCTTAGTGGTTCTCCTGCTGAGTTATGTCTGGTTGAACTGACCTATATGATGGAATTTAAGCTCATTTCACACGCCAAAATCACAATGAAAAAAGCCAATTATTTTGGCACACAAGTTTCCTTTTCCCCTGCCTTGTTAGGTTATAGGTCGTGTTTAATGCATTAGAGCCACAGTGATGATATCAAATGACTTCCTGCGTGTGCACTCACTAACACACAGTGCGCGTTTGTCACAGAGCCCAATAGCCAAACAATCCAAGACATTTGCCTCTTTTATTCCGCCATGGGAATTCTCTCAGATGATGCAGGATTTCTGTGCTATAGACGTAGGTTTGCCTGTGGGGGATCGCTCCATAAAAGCCGCTTTATGCTCTGTGTCAAAGAGAACCCAGAATGCATTGTGTGCAGCCAGGACATGGTTAGTGTCATAATTTTTGTCTTTATGGAAAACATTCATTGTTTCCTTGAACCCTTGTTTTCCAAGTTGGCTGAAGCTGCAGTCACCCCTCTATAGACGTCCCAGGCCATCAGAAAGATGTAGATTTTTTTTTTTGGCCTAAAAAGGGTTTTAGCAGTTGACAACAGAGTATGAAGTGAAAATGGGAGATGAAATTCAAAGCAGCTTAGTGGAGTGATGCAGATGGGATTTCTCTTCCCAAGCAATGGATCCAGGAAGCTGGCAGAGAGCGAGAGAGCTCCAGCAGAAATACTGGAGTGACCTACTTCCTCTGGCTGCTGGATCAATCTCAGCCATCTTCACACACAACCTGAGGAGCCTTCACACAGTTTCTGTTTTTGACGGAATTATGTCCTTTCCATTTAGTTGAGACAATGCCGTTTTAGTTCATTTGACATGGATTGGAATGAAAAAGATATAACACTTATGACGCTGTGAATCGATGTGAATGTCTTTGCATTTGGCCTCTAAAATGAAGTATTTTTAAAGAAATCTTATGTTTGCAAGCCACTGTCCTTGTTCTATATTATACGCAAAAAACGTGAACCCTGAAAAACTGAGACACCCGTAACAAAAGGGAGCACCAAATACGTGTAAAACAAGCGTAAACGGGTCTGAAAAAGAAAAGCTTACAATCTAAGAGCCACGTGACTCTCATGTTTTCGTGCCTCACTGATGGTAACAAACTTCCCCCGTACTTGATTTTAAAACATAAGACGGTACCCAGATTTCACTTCTACTGTTATTGACATTTTAGTAGGCTACATGGTTTTCACTAAGAGATGGATAGCCTAATTGTGATATAATTCAGATAGGCTACTGGCTATTTTTATGGTATGCCAAAAAGTGTTTATTTTTCAATGTGATTGTTGGTACAATTTACCATACTTTCATTACAAAAATAAATTTTGTTTATCAAAAAGCCTTTTACATCTTGAAAAATAAAGGGGGGGCGGTCGTCTTATATTCGGAGCAATACGGTACATAACGTTGTCACAATTCTTGTCTTGTTTCCCCTGTTTTGTGTTTAAGGACTCTTAAAAGTCTATTTTCTATTTCTGTTGTTCCTGTGGTTTCCATAGTTACCCATATTAGTTTCTATCATTACTCACAACTTGGAGAACTGGCACCCCGACTGAGTCTGGTTTCTCCCAAGGTTTATTTTTCTCCATTATGCCCTGATGGAGTTTTGGTTCCTTGCCACTGTCGCTCCTCTGGCTTGGCTTGCTCAGTTGGGGACACAAAAATTTTGATCTAATTTTTCAACTAAATATCCAAATAAAATGAATTACTACGCTATTTAACTAAATCAACTATATCTCTGATCTGCCCACATTATCGCTATATGATAAATTAAAATGAGCTGATGACATCACCGTTTTCTCCAAAGCAAACGTATAGCCAAATAAAATTTTGTTGCAATATTTTCCTGTTTTAAACAGTAAAGCTGCTTCGAAACAATCGTTATTGTAAAAGCGCTATATAAATGAAGTTGACTTGACTTGACTTGACAACTGTTCCTTGTTAGTATCCTATGTATACCCCAGTTTTTCTAGTGATGGGAGAAACTAAACTTTAAAGCTTTGAATCAACTAAACCAATTGCTTTGCAAAATGATTCATGGTTTCGAAACACTCGAAACGACACACGCTGCTGGTCAGAACAGTGAAAATGCAACAAAATCTTAGGATATACAAGCATAAAAACACCTTTTACAAACATATTGCTTGTAATGATGTAATGATGTAATAATTTTATACCATCAAATATCAAGTGTCTGTATAATATGTGCAACTTTTATTAATTTTCAGGGCTTGTTTGTTCTATGGATGGCTCCACTAAACAGGCCAATAAGAGACTATTAACTACGATTATTCCTTTTAATTATACATTAGTCTCATTAAAACGTCTACAAATGTATAAAACTGATCAGAGATCAGGTGAAACCCATAGAGAATTGTTCACTGTTTCGCCGCTGGGGGCGATCTCAGTAAATCCGCTTAATTCATTGGTTCACAGAGATTATCAGATTATTTCGATTATTTCGAAACAGAAGTAACGAAGCCTCGTTTACTGAAATCTCGTGACTTGATACGTGCTCTCAACCACTGATTGAAAACAAAAGATTCCCAAATGTTTTGAAAGTCATGAAACAGCGTTTCGAAATCAAGTGCTTCCCTTGTTCATTGTCTGTTGTTGTCCTTAGTGGATGTTATGCGTGAGGTGTTTTCAGTTCTGAAATCCATTGTATTTGGATTTACCGTGTTTAGATTTTACAGTGTTTGCGTTACACATGAAGTGCTTTACTACATAATGCAGTATTTCACTTATTGACATTGTCAATTACACAGTACTGACGGTCATGTAACTTAGTTCAAGTTCAATTACATTAATGTCGTTATTCAGGTCAGTGTTGATTAAATTCAGTTCAAATAAAAGTGGCAAAATGCGAAAAATTTAGTTTGAAATTTGATGTAGCTGTAAGGCAGCTCCACAGAAGACAATAGTGTCGTTATTCAGCTCAGTTCAGTACACGTTTTGTTTTCAAGAGAGCTGCTTTACCTGCTGAATACAGCGGTTCAGTTCAGCTCAAACTGCTTTGATTATTTGAATCAGTCCTTCCTACATGTGTCTTCTGCATTGATACTATTTTAGTTTCATCCACAGTGTTTAATTAAACTCAACCAGCACGATGATATGCATTTTCTTTTTCATCTTGCCTTCATTTTCATTGACAAAAAAAATCTTTTTTTCAACTCATACAGTTCATACAACTCCATATGAAAGACCTGTTTACTTGTTTATTGTGGTTTATTTATAGTATCCAATTCCCAGTTGAAAGCATTTGAAAGGGAGACACAGTCTGTCTGCTGCTAATTACAGAAAAATATAGAAGTCATCAGTGACAGACTATTCTAGTATTCTAGTCTCGACGGCACATACTGTTCTGATGTATTTTGAACACTTGAATGGTAAGATGTTGCTGAAATAGAATAAATCTGATTTGCTAGCGCTGTACAATTCCTTGGAGTCTGGGTGCACAGCTTTATCAGTCCGTTTGGAAACAAACCCACGTCCACACATGCCTTCTTCTTCCCTACTATACAGGGTTCCCACGGGTCCTCGAAATCCTTGAAAGTTTGTGAATCTGAAAAAAAAAAAAAAGTCAAGGCCCTGGAAAGTTTTTGAACATAAACACAAATAGATACAGGTCCTTGAAAGTGCTTGAATTTATTTTGTGCAAAAAGTTTTCTGGAAAAAAATTCCATATTATGTCCGCTAATGTGTTATTTCGCCAACACTTCGTGACCCCTCACGCACACACAATAAAACGTAAACAAAACATGATGTAAAGTCCAGGCCTGGTTCTCTCTCGTCCTTCACTGTCGTTGCTCCTTTTAGGCACCCAAGCTCCTCCGTGAGACACGAAACCGGTGTGGCGCGCAAGTGGCCCTCATTATCACTCACCACCGGCCTCGCCCCGTTCTCACGTCCCTCTGCCTCGTCCTCGTCCTGCTTACCACAATCAGTATGTGAAATAATTAGTATGCCTGAATTGACAAAATTCATAAAACAGTAGGCGAAAAGTACTCTGAAAGGTGCGCATCTAATGGGCACTTTCGCTCCCATAAGGCAATTTGGACGCTGGTAAAGTCAGTTTACAAGCTCCAGGCTGCTTGTACACTTGTCACTAGGTTTTACAAAGTTTGTGAGGTTCAAGACAAACAAATCAAACAAATGGGAATATACAGGTGTTCTCAGATTGTCAGTTTGTCTACAGTTATGTTTCCATCTACCTATTTTTATGTACACTTTGGGAGTTTCCATATAAACGCAGAATGGAAACACCAAGATGAGCATTAATTCTCATAAAAAACGTATGTGCTCAACTGAGTTGTTTTCAAGTAAAGTTACATGCTTTATAGCTGAACTGAATTCGAAGCTGCTTCAAGAGCTGCTTTACAGCGGAATTTAATTTTGTCTCATATTTGATAATGAACATTCATCATTTGACTGTGAAGCTGCTTTGAAACAGTCTGTGTTGTATAAAGCGCCGTGTAAGCAAAGGTGACTTGCCTTGACTTGAGTCTGGATGGAGTTATGAAAGCTGAGGGAAATGTCTGACCCACATTAATGCTGATTTGAATATGTCCTGCCATTCTCTTCTGCTCTCCAATGCTCATATAAACATGCTTACCGTTGTCTTTTCCATGTGTGTGTTTGGTTACAGTACCTGAAGACCTGTCCTTAGATGAGCGAGACGAGCTGTCCAACATACGGCGCAGGAAAAAAGAACTGCTTGATGATATCGAGGTAAGAATGCAGTTGTATGAAACCAGAATGTAGATGTATCACATCAAATAATTATTCAAGAAAATGCATGTATTGCTTCGCATAATTCCTCTATAGTTGCACTCTAAACATAAACTATTTTTCTTCATTGAATGCAACATAAAAAGGAGCTGTTTCTCAGCTTTAGAGCATTGTAATAGGCATTTGGCAGACACTTTTATCTCACACATTTGTATACATTTTGCATGAGTGTTTGAGCTATAGAGTCTTCTGTTTGACGTGAGCCTCTGTTTCACAGCGCTTGAAGTTTGAGATCGCTGAAGTGATGACGGAAATCGAGCAGCTCACGTGTGTGGGCGAGAGGTGAGTTATGAGAGATGGGAAATGTTGCCTCTCTTTTGTCCGAGTGTCCTCATGGATCTGTCCTCTACGAATTATTTGTCAAGCTCCCTATTCAGACTGTGTGATCCGGTTGACAGGTCACCGCTCACAGACCTAAGAGGAGGAGGAGAGGACGTGTGCTGCACATGCTCATGTCTTTTATTGCGCTTACAGGAATATAGATTGACTGTGTGTGAGGAAATGGGTGCTGAGTATCTAATATTCAGTAACCGTAAAGGCTCTGTTTTACTGATCTGAGCACATGGTCATGGCGCAGGTGCGCTTAGGGCATGTCCGAATTCACTTTTGCTAGTTTAACAACGAAGAAAACGGTTGGTGTGCCAGGCACATGGTCCAAAAGGGTTGTGCCTAGTCTCTTAATGAGTCATGGGTGTGTTTTGGGTGTAACGTTCAATAAACCAATCAGAGTCTCATCTCCCATTCCCTTTAAAAGCCAATTGCGCTTGCACCATGGCGGATTCACTTTTTACATGGAGGAAAGACTGAACGCTTCTCTAGAGAGGAATCCTTTTTATTTTTAAAAATGTGTGTGTGCTGCGCGGGTAATAAGCAGGGTTGGGAATGTAAATTATAAAATGTATTTCATGACAGATTACAAAATACATGCTTTAAAAAGTAATTTGTAATGTATTTCATTAGATTTCACAAGTTTTGTGAAAACACTTGAATACTTTGGAATTCTAATAAGGCATGTGACAAAAAACATGGGACATTCTTTTTAAAAACATCTGTTTTCCACAATATTTCTTGATTAAAAAATGCAGACTATCTAAGAAAAAATAAAATAAAATACTGATGCTCAAGAAGGAAACACGACGCATTACGGATTTGGATAAACAGGCTAAAGTGTTATGTTGTGTTTTGGGAAACATGTAGTTATTAGCTTCTGAAGGGCAGTACTAAATAAAAAAAGATCTTTAAACAAAATAAGAAATTTACACATCATCTTGTTCAAAAGTCTGCTCTTAATGCATTGCATTTCATACAAAGCTTGTTTCCGCCACCAAATATAAAAATACAAATCTTAACAAAAAAATAAAGAAAATAAATATCACAACTCTGACGTTTTTTTTTCTCACAGTTGCGAGTTTGCATCTTACAATTCAGACTTTTTTCCTCAGAATTGCGAGATTTAAACTCACAACTGTGTGTTATAAACTGACAACTGTGAGATAAAACCCAGTTACCTTTTTTTTATTTTTTATTAAAGTCATAATTTTTATTAAAGTCTGTGTTTTTTATTTAAAGTCTTTTTTCCCCTTTATAATTGGACATTATAATTCGCAATTGTGAGTTTATATCTCACAATTCTCAGAAAAGAAGTCAGAATTGTGAGATAAAAAGTTGCAATTACTTAAACAAATGACTTAACATGAAACATGAAAACAGTCGTGGATCATCCAGGTAACAAAAGACTCAAGGGTTCAGATTCAAGGGTATGTACATTTTTGAATGTGACGATTTGTATAAATTCAGTCATTTTGTACATGTAAACATTTATTATGTGAAATAGCTTATTCAAGACAGTACTAAATAAAAGTAACATGTAACTTTTATGATCCCAGATCTCTCTCATTTTGTTAAAAAAAATTGAGCAGAAATGTTTTTGACTTATGAGCAGAAATGTTTTTGCAGTGTCAGAGTCTGAGAATTAAATAATGAAATAAATTACATTAAAATTCAAAGTAATAACTTTGGTAATCTAAAATACTTACCACCCATTTAAAATCTAACTTTAATGAAAACGTTAATGTAACTTTATAATACAGTTACTCAAATTTTGTATTTTAAATATGTAGCTAAGTTACATGTACTGTGTTACTTCCCTCCATGCCCAAAAATAAAATTTATTGAGAATAAGCTAAATTAATAAGTATAATTTCGGAGTGTCTATTTACACCAAGTGCAAATAGTGCGCCATGTTGGCAAGCATTATTTGCACTATCTCCGTCCAACAATGGCTGGTTGGGCCAAACAACATTAAAAAATACGTGCTTCTTTCAACGTCTTCTGTGGCCATAGTCAGTGGTGCTCAAGGATCTAGGTTTTAACGCAATTGACCCGGGTTCAAATCCGACCTTTGCCGAGCTCGCTCTTCTCGTTTTTTCCATCACATATCACATCGGAAAGGCGTTTACTTTCAATAAAAAAAAATAAGAAAATGTTGTAAAAGTGGAAATAAAGTACCTAACGAAATGTTTAATAGTGATAAGAGTATTTATTGGGTAGGGTTATGGGTCGGTGTAGAGAGGGCTTTTATTGTCCCATTAAGGCGGCATCCATTTAATACTTTTAATAAATAAAATCATTTACTCTCATTAACAGGATGTTATTATTGTACAACATCCTGTTAATGTACAACAATACTGAGGTGCAAATAGTATGTATCTGTCAAAATAAAGTATAAATAGCATCTAATTACTATTTACACATATTGCAAAGAACAAAGAAAAACACATATATATCACTATTTTCACTTTAATAGCCGCTGCCGTATCATTTTAGGGCTTCGAGGGAAGGGAATGCTACAGCTACATGAGGAGAGCATAAGGGTTAAATCAACAGGACTTGTGCCTGTAATCAGGACTGTTTGATAGTTATGAAAGTGTTGTTTGGCACATTGTATCTGCAGGCCAATCATACAAGAGGTTCTTTGTCTTCTTTAGTCCTATTAAAGGATATTTGTTAAGACATATTTGCTTCCATTTGCAGCAAAACAACACAGAGAAACAAACAGATTGCAATGGGAAGAAAGAAATTCAACATGGACCCCAAAAAAGTAAGTTGTCTTTTCTACGATGACCCAGATATTTGAGAATCTATTCCATTTTCATTCGTTCCTAAATATTTTAATGCTATCAAAGCCTAGTATTTGTACTGACAATTTTTCCTGACATAGTGTATTACATTTGGAAATCTTCCACCTGACATTTCTAGGTTGATCCTAAAATCCTGTTTTAAATCAAATCCTCGCAGGGGATCCAGTTTCTTCTAGAGAACGACCTCCTGCAGCAGACGCCTGAAGACATCGCTCAGTTCCTCTATAAAGGAGAAGGCTTGAACAAAACTGTCATTGGGGATTATTTGGGCGAACGGTAAAGCTTTACTTCATTCCTTCAGTTTCTCGCCCTGGTTTATTCAGTGTGTGTGTGAGATCTGTGCCTGATTCATCACAAAAAATCCTCTGTAAAATGATTGTCTGGGTTTAGTGAGCAAAACAGCAGCAGTGAAACGCAACACGTGTGCATCTGAAGGAAACGGACCACCTCTTGGGATTCCACTTGTCAAAACAACAGGATTTCATGAAGCATAGCTATAGATACAAACGGGAGAAGGCTGATGAGCATCGCAAATGATCTTAAAAATCTTCTTTTTAAAAACAAGCACTCGATCTTTCCTTGCAGAAAGTAACCGTCTCTTCTGTGTGTGGTTGTTGTTTTTCTCGTAGGGATGATTTCAACATCAAAGTGCTCCAGGCTTTTGTGGAGCTCCATGAATTTGCCGACCTCAACCTCGTTCAGGCTCTGAGGTGGGAAAAGCTTCTCTTTAGGAAAAAAAATATTATCGGAATAGTAGTACCATTAGTTACCAGTGAAAACAATGAAACAATTCAGAATATTTAAAATGTGTGAGTTTTGTGAACACAAAAGAAAAAGAAAGTACTCATAAAAGTTAATTTGTTTGAAGTAATCTGTTTAATTTATCTTTACCCTACCTTAAACCAGTTATTATTTTGAGCATTTGCGTGTACTGGACTTGACTCATGACTGGTTTTCTGACGGATTTGCTGTCTTCAAACAGGCAGTTTCTCTGGAGTTTCAGACTTCCCGGCGAGGCACAGAAGATTGACAGAATGATGGAGGCGTTCGCGTCCCGGTACTGCCAGTGCAACCCTGGAGTCTTTCAGTCCACAGGTCAGACATGAGCAAAATACCCAGCGTCCATACTAATGCAAACCTTGCTTCTGTCCGGCCACTTTTCATGGAAATGTTGGTCAAAAAAACATCAGTTTAGGCCCAAAACACACAGCATTGTGTTTTTCAGGAGTGCATTTCCCAAAAGCATCGTTAGCCAACTATGGTCACAAGTTGTCAACCTAGTTGAACGATTTGCCGTTTTTCCCGAAACCATAGATCCAACGAACATTAGCAAAAAGTGTTACAAACTTGCGTGGTTGGAACTACAGTTTTCGAGTTTTGATTAGAAGCATAGTTTCTTATATGTTAAAATGACATGTAAATAGATCATGCTCTTGGGCACAATAAACAAGCTAACATGCAGTACAATCTATAGCTTTCATCCCATTTAAATATACACTATATTGTCAAAAAATTTCGGACGCCTGCCTTTACATGCACATGAACTTTAATGACATCATGAACTTAATCCGTAGGGTTTAATATGGAGTTGGCTCACCCTTTGCAACTATAACAGCTTCAACTCTTCTGGGAAGACTTTCCACAAGGTTTAGGAGTGTGTTTATGGGAATTTTTTACCATTCCTTCTTGAAGCACATTTGTGAGGTCAGGCACTGATGTTGGACGAGAAGGCCTGGCTCGCAGTCTCCACTCAAATTCATCCCAAATGTGTTCTATCGGGTTGAGGTCAGGACTCTGTGCAGGCCAGTCAAGTTCCTCCACACCAAACTCATTCATGTCTTTATGGACCTTGCTTTGTGCACTGGTGTGCAGTCATGTTGGAACTGGAAGGGGCCATCCCCAAACTTTTCACACAAAGTTGTCCAAAATGTCTTGGTATGCTGAAGCATTAAGAGTTCCTTTCACTGGAACTAAGAGGCCAAACTCAATCCCTGAAAAACAGCCCCACGCCATAATCCTCCCTCCACCAAACTTTACACTTGGCACAATGCAGTCAGGCAAGTGCCTTTCTCCTGGCAACCGCCAAACCCAGACTCGTCCATCAGATTGCCAGACAGAGTCCAGTGGCGGCGTGCTTTACACCACCACATCCCACGCTTTGCATTGCACTTGGTGAAGTAAGGCTTGGATGAGCTGTTCGGCCATGGAAACCCATTCCATGAAGCTCTCTACGCACTGTTCTTGAGCTAATCTGAAGGCCACACAAAGTTTGGAGGTCTGTGGCTATTGACTGTGCAGAAAGTTGCTGACTTCTGCGCACTGTGACCCTCAGCATGCGCTGACACCGCTCTTTTACGTGGCCTAACCACTTTGTGGCTGAGTTGCTGTTGTTCCCAATTGCTTCCCTTTTCCATCATATGGCCTCACCGGCACGTCATCCTCAATTAACCCATCTCCGGCGCAATAACTCCGATCTTTCAAGTATTCATATTCTTGTGTAATCGACGCGCCATCCTAAATGAACCCGTCTCGTGCGTGATACCCAAAATTTCGAATATTCTTATCTAATATGATTTATGACCTGCAAGGTTGCCAGAGTAATAATTATACACTGTTAATAATAGGCCAGAGGAGAACTGGCACCCCGACTGAGTCTGGTTTCTCCCAAGGTTTATTTTCCTCCATCATGCCCTGATGGAGTTTTGGTTCCTTGCCACTGTCGCCTTTGGCTTGGCTTGCTCAGTTGGGGACACTCAAATTATGATCCAAGTTACTCAACTAAATATACAAATAGAATTTATTAATTTGGTCATATATAATTCTATAAACTATCCAAATTAAACTAGCCAAATCAAATTTTGTTGCAATGTTGTCCTGTTTAACACTGTGAAGCTGCTTTGAAACAATCGTCATTGTAAAAGCGCTATATAAATAAAGTTGATTGATTGATTGATTGATGATCGAGTCGCTGCAGACCAGAAAACATATCGGACCTGTATGAATTCTGCACAGAATTCAAGCTGTGGCTTTACCAAGATCAACGGCTCTGGCCGATCTGTGATATAAACCAAATGCTATTGGCTGTTTTTAAAAGGGGAGGAGCTGTTCGATATGCCCCGCCCTGTCTTCCTGTTTCAGTGGAAATTACTTCAACACATTGAATAACGCTGCATGTTTCAAAGCACTTCAGTGGGCCTTTAAACTCAACTAGCTACCTGAATGATAACACATCTGGTTTAATGGCACCATCATTTTGGTACAAGATGCCATATTATAAAAAAAAAATGTTTTGTGTGATCTACCGTTTTGTTCATCTGTATCAAAAAGCATGCTATCTGAACACAGCTTATAGAGCATTCTTTGATTGTTTGTGGTAATGAAATGAATGGAGAGGTCAGTGGTCTTATTGCTCCCCACCGGGCTGTTAGTGCCGCACAGACTCACAAGTTAAACACCCTGTCATCTGCTGATCTAAATACCGGCAGAACAGACACTTGTTCGAGTTAAGAGCTCATGTCATGATGTGTTTAGAGAGTAAACAGTGACTGTGCTGTACTGAAGCCGTAAGAAAACAACTCTGTCTGGCAGCGAAACACTTTTCCTCCTGTGTTTTTCTCGCCACAGCAGTGACTCTCACCCATGCTCATGTCAGGCTTTCGGCTCTGAAGTAAAACTAGCTGCACTGTTGGACTGATGTAAAAAGTGCAAATGCTCAGAATATTAGGGTCAAATGTTCAAAAAAAGGTTTTCTCTGTGACACGCCTTTAAAATCAAAACAAAGCTTCTTCTTTATATTTTAATATGTAATATTATTGTTGTATATTTACAACAGATGTATTATTAGCCTATTCATTTTAATAGTAGACCTCAATTATTTTTCCCATTCAGAGTGAAGATCTGAAACAGAGATAATATATTTTTCAATGCCATATCTGTATGGTATTCCAGAAAATGCTTACAACGCTTTAAACTGTGTGATGGCTTATGTGGTGTGTGCACGCTTATTGAATTATGTGTCTCTTTTGTCTTTGCAGACACATGTTACGTCCTGTCCTTCGCCATCATCATGTTAAACACCAGCCTTCACAATCCCAACGTCAGGGACAAACCGGCTGTAGAGCGTTTCATCTCCATGAACAGAGGCATTAATGAGGGAGGAGACCTGCCAGAGGACCTGCTCAGGGTAACGGCAGTTCAGACATTAATGATGCATAATATAGTACAACATTATAACTAGATCAGGGATGGGCAACTTCGGTCCTGGAGGGACACAGTCCTGCAGAGTTTAACTCCAACCCTGATAAAAACTCTCATGCCTGTAGCTTTCTAGTAATCCTGAAGACCTCGGTTAGCAGTGTTGGGCAAACTACTCATTAACTTAAAGTAGTTAAGATACAGTCAAGCTACCGTTCTATCAAAAAGTAGCTAGCTACATTGAAACTACTTTGTTTTTTACAATGACATTGAATATTACAAATAATTGAATAATTGTTAATGAAGAATGTTTTGAGTTTCTTTTCAATTGACAGATGCTTTGCCAAAGCAATGGCACAAAACATAATGTTAATGATCTTTTAGGTTCATTATAAAACTGTGGTGGTATCAATATTTGATCACCATAATGGTAAGGAAACATTTTCAGGTTTTGAAAATGTTTGATCACCATTATGGTGATCAGTGTTTGACTCTTGTTTTTTTTTTATGTGAGTTTGTGGTCATCAACAGCTAAACCTCTGTTAATTATCAATAAGAATGTCTGTAGACGAATAATGAATGTTAGAATACAGTGTAAAGTGCAGCGTAATGTTTATTATGAAATATTCTTGTTTTAGTGGACTTGATTAAAATTAGTTCAGAGTACTTATAACTATTGGGTTTTAAACTTAATTGAATTAAGGTAATCGGTTTCCTCAAATTAAATGAGTTACAGTGACAGTGTATGGCTGACTTTAAAACTCAGAGCCACTCGTAATTAATGCAGTAGCAGCCATAGGACTGTTTTTAATATTTTACAGAGGCAGGCATATAAATGTACTCATCTGCACACATTAACAGCACTAATGTCTCTGCACACCGCAGAACCTGTACGAGAGCATCAAGAGCGAGCCCTTCAAAATCCCAGAGGACGACGGCAACGACCTCACACATACGTTCTTCAACCCGGACCGAGAGGGCTGGCTGCTGAAGTTAGGTCAGAGCTAGACTCTTTCTCTGATATTGGCTGTGGGTTTACTGCAGACTGCACAGATCGAGCGCAGTCCGCTGTCGGGGAAAGCTGTGAACACACTGCTGCTCATTAACATCCTAATGTGTTTTTCACAGCACTGCGAGGGATTCCTCCAGCAGACGCGTGTCGTCTCTTAGGGACAAATAGAGTCTCTAGTGAAAAGTGTGCAACACACACTGACGTATACGATGAAGCTGAATGCTGTTTGCTTTCTGCCTGCACATGAAGTCTCTTACTAGTCAATTTACTTTTTAAATGTCAGCTCTCACAGACATTAATTGGTAAACCGAGAGGCTCTTGATAAATCTGGACAGTCTGAGAGGAAAGGGAGGGATGCAGAATTAAGAAAAAAGTTTTACACCAATTTTGGCTTTATGTACTTTATGCAAGCAGCATGTAAACTAACGAAACACAGTTCACAAGCCTTTTAACGTAGTAATCTGATGTAAAAAGAACCTGGCAAACTCTAATCTGATTGGATGACATTAAGCTTTCTTCAGTCTGTCTGGGTAGAGTTGTGTTTATTCAGTAAGTGGTACAATGAGTGTTTCTGAGGGGAGAAAATTACTGTATTTTGACATTTCTGCCAGGTTGCTTGAGTGAGATCTTTTTTTAAAGATTTTAACAGAGTTTAGAAAAAAAAAAGCTTTTTGAAAGTGTGATTTACACAAACTAGACTAGCAGAACTGTGTTTAGCTTTGTTTGTCAGTTATGTCTGTATATTTGAACAGGCAAAAAGACTACATATGTTCTGCTATTGTTCTATAAATCCCTATGCAGACACTGCTGCATCACTATTTAAAAAAACTTTTTTCACATCTTTTTATTACTGTGGTATTGTAACAGCAAGATCCACTGGAGGCGAGTGTAGATGAACCAAAGTGCAGTTTTATTGCAAATAATCCAAAGCGAGCAAACAGAAACAATGACTTGACTTGACTTGACTCACACAAGGAACTCACCAACAGCTGTTTAGAGGAAACAATACTCGAAACAAACTGACAAGGCATACATGAGGACTAGGACTACGTCCGAAACCTGGAAAATGCTGCCTTTGGAGGACACATTTCAAGGTTGGAAGGCATCAAGGAACGTCCAAATCTAATGTTAGCTTCACTTCCACAATCTTATACGTTCTATTCTGTGACAGCTGAGCTAGAAAAAAAAGATGCCGTCCGAAAGTTGCTTTTGCTGGTCAGGTTCTGTGTAAATGTCAAGTTTTTGACCAACATTCTCCACTTCTGATGTAATTTCTAGCGAGAGTAATTAAATATTTGTTTAGTTCTCACCAAAGCTCTCTCTATTTAGCTGTAGATCATGAAACTGTTACACTGCCTCAGAAATCTGTCCGAAATCAGTTTCGTAAGGTGACTACATGCACAAATTCATTGTCTGATAAGGCAGCGAGGCAATGAATCAGCTGCCTAGGTTTTCTGAAGCAGGAGGCCAGGGGAACACATGACTATGACAACCAGTGAACAGCCAGAACTCAAGCACATGATAAGACAATGAACCAATGAGAACAATGGACACATGACTAGACATAATCCAATAAGAACATGACTCTTAGACAAGGGAGCCAATCAGAACAAGACAATTAAAACTAGGGAAAAATTACAAAATAAAAGACATGAAAACAAAAACGTGAACCAAATCCCAAAACCAAACGTGACGGGTATAGTGGAGTAGCGGTACACAAACATGATGGTTCGGTACAGCAGGGGAGAGTAAAACACAAAATTGCTTCTTTTTCTTCAGCAAATCGCATCTTTCTCTTAAAATAAATTCAATTAACATTCTCTTAAGGATAAAAAAATCTCAGCTAATAAACTATATACCTTTCTTGCACTTCTATAATATTAAAGGTTACGATTAACAACAGTGAACAAATGATTAAATTTGTACATTTATTTTATATATAATAATCAACACTAAAATAAAAAATAAAAACATGTAAATCGCACATAAAGCAGGTTTTGCATTAACTTCTTGTTTTCTTGACACATTTATTTAAACATATATCAAAATAATTAAGGCATTACTATCAGGTAAAGTAAAAATAAATAATAAGCTAACAGTGCATATATTTGAGTAAAATGCTAATTTCTCTAGTGAATAACAAGCTGTGGTAAATGACTTGTCTGAGGTAAATGTAATGATATGTGAGATTATTCTCAAGTTTTATATACAAGTTTAAAACACTGGTTGAGAGATTACAAGTAAACACATCTATGCCATAGACTGTAAAAAAATATGGACAAAGTGTCTGTGATGTCATCTTAGCAGCGTCATCACACGTCACTCCCAGATAACAAAGAAGGGCAAAGAGGCGGGACGTGGATGGAGCTGAGGTGACGTGATGGCTAACAGACAGCAGACAAATGGCAATCCACCTGTCACTGAAGTAGCCACGCCCTTAATTATGCAGAACTTTATGGCTTTATAAACGGTAAACGGATGAGTTTTAAAAATATTCAGCCCCCTCACAGTTGTCATGAAGGGCAAAATTAGCCATATAGACTAAAACCACAATTTATACCAGGCTGTAAACATGTTTTTTTCTGCTTTAAAGTTGGGCATTTTAACATGGAGCTCAATTAGATTCTGCTCCCTTTTGGAGCCTGTCCCTAGCGGCCAGTCGATGAATTACAGTTTAAGTCACTTCCGTACTGGCTTCAAGAGAGACCACGGGAGGTTGCCGCTTGATCTATGAATAGATTGTATCTTCTTCTTCTGCTCTCTTTCCTGTTGTGGTGGTTAGCAAACAGCGTTGCATTATCACATGCGCCCCCTTCTGGGTTGGAGTGTGGATCGACTGTGACTGACTGTATTCGTCGTCTGACTGTATGCACCAAACCGTGACCATTCGGGACAAATACATGTACCGTTAAACCTCAACCATGGTATAATCAGAGTTTGAAATTAACTTTTTCACTCACCGGCATATTTGGCTGCTAGTTAGCGGCCATTCAGAACTTTTACTAGCTGGAAAAAATATATGAAAAAAATAAACCAGACACAGCATATGTATGTATTATAAAATTTGGAATTAATACATTCTTTCTTCTTCAAACAAAATCATGTTATCCAGCAATCTCCTATCTTCCTCTTTCATCCTCATGCTTTTCACCAAAAATGGTGGACAGGTCAATACAGTACAAAGAACATCAAACACCATGCGGAAAAAAACAAATGCCCCATTATTATGTTTCTTTAATCTTCGCTGTTGCGTCAATGCGAATGAACAAGCGTGCCATTATTTGTTGTGTAGTGATGTTCAAGTTAGCCAGATATGCGCAAATTCTGTATTTAATATATCATGATGACTCACGAGTTGAGATATAAATCATAAAAAAGTAAATGGAACAAAAGACAAATAGTATCAGCAAGAGTTACAAGCATTTTGTTAGATTTATAACAGGGTTTGTCAGAATTCATCTAAATTATCTGGAAAGGCTGAGGAGAGATGTCTTACTTTACATGATGATTTCAAAAAATAATGTTAAATCTAATGCATCTGCACAAAAAAAGTTAAATATTAAGATAATAATGATAAAGATGTATGGTGAAGTTACTTGGAAAGAGTATATCCAATTTTCATTTTATAAAACACATTTTACAAAAATATGTTACACCATTTTAGGCATAAATGCAACACATTGGTGAATAAATCCAATTTCCAAAAACAAATTCTAAAAGGCCACATATATTTTTGAAAATTTAAGAGTCAGTACAACACAATACTACAGTACAATACTAAATATTCATCGCTCAACTGTTACTGGTATTATAACAAAGTGGAAGCAATTGGGAACAACAGCAACTCAGCCACAAAGTGGTAGGCCACATCAAATCACAGAGAGGGGTCAGCGCATGCTGAGGGTCACAGTGCGCAGAAGTCGCCAACTTTCTGCAGAGTCATTAGCTACAGACCTCCAAACTTCATGTGGCCTTCAGATTAGCTCCATAACAGTGCGTAGAGAGCTTCATGGAATGGGTTTCCATGGCCGAGCAGCTCCGACCAATCACGATTCTCTGACTGGCATTCCCATGGACGAGTCTGGGTTTGGCGGTTGCCAGGAGAACGGTACTTGCCTGACTGCATTTTGCCAAGTGTAGAGTTTGTTGGAGGGGGGATTATGGTGTTGGGTTGTTTTACAGGGGTTGGCTTGGCCCCTTAGTTTCAGTGAAAGGAACTCTTAATGCTTCAGCATACCAAGACATTAGGGATGTAACAAGTCACTTAACTCACGATGTGATACGATTCACAATATTTTTTTCTCACATTTAAAAAAAAAAATGTTTAACAACATTTGATTTAAGACCAATTATAAAATAAGTGTCCTTTTATTTCTCAGACTAAATTCTGCATATTTCTTTGTAAAAATTTAAATATATATGTTGTCAAAGAATAACTCAATTGAAATTCTTAAACAAATCCTTAAAAAATTCAAGGAGATCATCCACTGGTGTTTTCCTGGGAGGAGGTTGTTTCAGCTTCTTCACCCTCATCCTGCACTGAGGAACAGCAGAAATAAAAAGACTAGGTAAAATTTAAGTACAACAGTGACAGGGTTTCACAGTGTTATAAAGGCAAGATTTTAATTATAATTTCTATCATTACACTTGCAAGAGTTAGAAAAACAGAACACAATTAGATAAATATGCCATAATAATCAACAAATTATTTGGAGAAAGAGATAAATACAACAGCACAGCGTTCTCCTTCAGTCTGTGGAACACATCCTCGCACTGGTCTTTCTTTTGATGAGGAAGAGCCTGGAATAAATTTACTACAGCAGAAAATCTTTCGCTGTGAAAACACTGATGCTCCTTGTGATCTCCATGGCAATCGCCCTCAAACCTCTCACTGTGGTGATTATTAGTTGTCGGAAAGTCAAAATGCACAGTCCATAACGCTAGCTACAACTTGCTCGTTGCTATTGTGCCTGTAAAGTGAGGTCAGAATATATGGTTTCAGTGTCCCTGCTGTTTAAAATGTGTATCGCGATTTGTTTAAGGCGAGACACTACAGGTGAATAGGGGATTTTTTTTAAATTACAAGATATCACTGTGAAACTTCTCCAGTTTATTACTGGCATAAACATAAGGAAAAAAATTTATTATGAGTTTTGGTAAATTAACATAGCTCATTTGCATACATTTCCAACAACTAAATTTGGAAATTGGAAAGGACCAGGTTTAAAATTATTGGTTGTATTTGTTGACATATTAGATGAGAAGGCTTTTACAGAGGGGATTCTGGATATCTTATATTGTGCTTTAGTAAATTAGAAAAAACTGACAATAGCCTTAAAAAAAAATCTATCCATGTTTTTTTGGAGTAAAAGGACCTATAACTCAGGATAGAATGATATATCAACAAATCCCTCTGGAAAAGCCTTCAGAATATAGTTAAGTATAAAACTGGAGAAGTTGGTGCTTGTAGGTGCTACTGAAGTGGATAATCTGAGTCTGAGAAAAAAACAAATTCTGAGAAAACGGCCTTTAAAGTTATATATTGCATAATTTCATACATTTTTATGAAAACCCCTAACCTACCAACAAAATATATATCTGACTGAATCATTACATCCCTACAAGACATTTTGGACAATTTCATGCTCCCAACTTTGGAGCAGTTTGGGATGGCCCTTCCTGTTCCAGCATGACTGCGCACCAGTTCACAAAGCAAGGTCCATAAAGACATGGATGAGCGATTTTGTACAGGCCAGTCAAGTTCCTCCACACCAGAGTCCTGACCTCAACCCGATAGAACACCTTTGGGATGAATTAGAGCGGAGACTGCAAGTCAAAACTTTTGGCAATATAGTGTATGTGTATATTTTGTGTACACAAGCTTTCCCAGCAAAGTGAGTAAACAAAATAAGTAACCCACCAAATTGGCTAGTGATTTGACAGCGTTATCCACCACAGTAGGTTTTTACCCGTTTGGCAAGTTGGCGGGTGTCATTTTTTAAACCCTGGATATAATCTATTTATGATTAAAAAGGAAAGCTCACTTGACTTCTCAGTTCAGATGGTCTCTTCCTGTCTTCTAGCTTGTAGTTGTTGAATAAGCTGCAGTGTGGACCAGACATTATGCCGATAGTCAAATGTCTGGCTATGCAAGGGAGCAAAATTCCGGAATGCCGGATCTGGATCCACAAATGAAGCCTTGCAGGGATGTCTGTAATGTAGTTGCTGTGTTTCAATTGTATGTGCCTCTTTTATTTGCTTGTGTCTTTCTACTGTCCGTCTCCCATCATTATCTGTGTCATCTCTGAGTATTTGTAAGTGTTGTGGGGGTTCTTTGTCTCTCATGTATTGATGTTGCAACATTCCTTCTTGTTTTCCCGACACACTCTGCCCTTTGACCCTTGCCCTCATTTTCTGTACTGTGACTGTCTGGCTGTCTTTACAGGAGGTACGTAACCAGGACAGATCTATCCCATCATTCCCTCATCTCACTCTTTTAATCTCCTGTAACCTTCATTTTATCCTCTCCTCCTGCCATTCAAGGCCTTCCTACTTCCTGTCTGTATGTATATTATTAGGTTGCTTTACTCTGTCTGGCTGCTGTTGGGGTCAGAGGTCAGTTTAGTGCACATGGTCAGATTTGTTGTCACACCTCAGCTGTATTGTCTGGCTCTGGACACACAAATTCCTTGTTTTCTATGTAATGTCCCATTAGACCTATGTACTTTCTAATAATAACGGTACACAATCTTTATGTGTTCCCCTCAGCAGTCCGCGGTGGGGAGCTTTTTCCACTCAGATAATTATGGTTTTCCTCACTAAAACTATCCCTGCTGGATTTGTGGAAATGTACACTGGAAAATGTGTGTACTCCAGGACTCCAGTAATGACCAAATTAGATTGAAAAACAAACATGCACGTATTTGAGAACAAGTAATAGGAATACAATTGCTTAAGGAACATTTAACTTTATTTATTTGTTAGCGTGTTTTTTTGTTCAATTTTATTTCAGTTAAAGTTTACTGCTGAACTTCCAAAATTAACAAGTAATCATGTTTTCTGCGGTTCAAAGTGTCAGGGCCAAAATCACCAAAGACATTAGTGTTCACTGGACAAAATCTGTAATAATGTGTTTGTAACGTTGTTCATAGAATAAGGAGTAAGGAGGCGGGAACCGGTGTTAAAAGATTTTAATCCAAATAAACAATCTGAAAGTAACGTGGGCAGCCCCTCACGGACGACTGCCACGCACACACATAATAAAACATAAACAAAATGGTCTGGTTCTCTCTCGTCCTTCACTGGTGTCGCTCGTCCTTATATGTCTCCGAGCTCCCTCATGAGAGAACTCATGACCAGTGTGACTCGCAGGTGACGCTCATTCTCAATCACGCTCCTCCCACATCTGGGTTATGGACAGACAGTCCCGCTTTCCCTGCTCCTCCCCATTATGGCGGATGGCTGCAGGCTCCGGCCCGAAAAACGCCGGCGACACCTCTGCTTCCTGCAGGATGGCCTCCACCCCACCTCGACCCAGGGGCACGGCAGCGAGCTCTCCGTCCCACCGGTCTTCACTCGCTCCAGCACCATTGCCTCAGGCAGCCACTCGCGGTCTTCATCCATCCGTGTTTCCCAAACTCCTCAGCAGCGAGGGCTCTCCGACAGTCCCTCCTTCCTCCTGGGTTTCGGCACCAATGTAATGTAGTTTGTAGAATAAGGAGGAAAGTGGCGGAACCGCGAACATTTAAAAGACTTTAATCCAAATAAACAAACTGAAAGTAACGCGGGCAGCCCCTCACGGACGGCTGCCACACATACACATAATAAAACATAAACAAAACACAACATAAAGTCCAGGCCTGGTCCTCTCGTCCTTGACTTGTGTCGCTCGTCTTATATGCCTCCGTACTCCCCCATGAGAGGACTTGAGACCTCAATCACGCACAGGTCTCGCTCGCTCCTCCCACGTCTCTCGCTCATCTACCTCGACAGAGTGTTGATTTTTTTACCAGAAAGTTTGATGAGGCCAGTATAAGCATAACCATGGTTGTGAATCTTGTGTTTAGCTTGAACAGAAAGTGCAGGGGCCAAGAACAATCTGCATTTTCTCAGAAAACAGCATTTTAATTCCTATACAAGCTAAATTTAGATCGATGTTTTTTTTGTTTTTTTTTCTTGGTGTAACTCATTAAAGTGTGGCAGGGTACATATTCCAATGAAAAACAAATGTATTAAATGCAGTAAAGGGCTCCAGACTAACATTAGAGAGCAGTGGCACCACTCAATCCTACAGGTGGTGGCGCTGGAGGAAAATGTATCTTGAAGTTAATTTATTCCTAAAATTGCTATTGTTTTGCATTGTTTTGTTAATAAGTGCAGTTACTAATAATAGTAGATGTTTGTTTATTGGAAATTTAACAGTGAAGCACTGAGCTTGAATTAATATGCAGAAAAAAAATCACTTTTATTAACAACAGTAACATGCAAAAAACTAATTTTATAGGCAAAATTTTAATATTCTACTCTTATTAAATGTACTATTGTTCTTTTATAGTATCATACTGAAATAAAAGGAGCGTTCTTTACTTGCCTTCTGTGTAATTCAGGCACAATTTGAAAAAGATTGATTTTCATGAGACTTAGTGACTTCCTACTTTTTTTCCATATATTAAGGAGTGGAAATGTCTAATAAGTCATTAAGTGCTCCTCTGCATCTACCTACTGTTTATAGTGGTCATTTGATGTGGTGTTTTTTTCCTAAATAAAAGTGCTGTTGGCCCCACTTTATATTAGGTGGCCTTAACTACTATGTACTTACATAAATAAATAAGTACAATGTAACTGTGTTCATATTGTGTTGCAAAACACCTTTGCTGATATTGAGGTGGGATACGGGTAGGGTTAGGGACAGGTGTGGTGGAATGGGTAAGTTTAAAGGTAGGGTTAGGTGTAAGGGAAGTGTCAACTGTGTAATTACAAATGTAACTACAGAAATTAATTACAGATGTAATTACATGCAGGTATTTTTTAAAATGTTAGTACAATGTAAAAATATGTCTGTACACAATAAGTGCAATGTATCAAATTATGAATTAAAATGTTAGTACATAGTAGTTAAGGACACCTAATATAAAGTGGGTCCGTGCTGTTTTGCCATAAAGTGGTCTACACATTTAAACTTTTAGTTTTACAAATCACCAAACAAAAAAAATGATATTAAAATTGGATAATATTTAGAGCTTTGAAGTGCTGGGAAAAGTGTGAAACACTTGAAAAGTGCTTGCATTTCACTCTCAAAAGGTTGTGAGCCCTGACATGAATAATGTAAAAAAAATGAATAAAAAAACATTAGACTACTTCCTCCACAATACCACGTGGTGTTACTACAATAAATCCATGGTGAATGTTTATGATTAGCGGACTGAAACCCCTGAATGTTTCAGTGTTTCAGTTCTCCTGGTTTCCACGTCAGCTCTGTTTGATCTGAAATCTGTGGTGTATAACAGAGAATTCTGCGCCAAACAATTTCCCACTAGATCTCGCAGTAGCGATGTTATTAATTCTGTGGTGAATTCAGGTGCTCTGGATCTCCCAGTGCTGTTTAGTAACCACATCGCGTGATTTAGATCGGCCCGTTATGAGCTCGCGCTGCGCTGTGTATTTTTGCTCCAAACTGATAAATGGTCCGAGCAGCTCAAACGAGTAGCGCTGTTCCGTTCGGCTTTCGTTTAGTTTGCCATTCAATGTTTCTCATATGTAACATAAATGGCAGCTCTTATCAGTTGGGCCGTGGTGGTATCGCACAAGTGCGAACTCTAACCAAATTTAGTCAGACCAGCAGGAAAAATGTCACAAAATGCCACCATTTAGTCGCAGCCTGGAGCCCTGCACTAGCATACCATGGGGTTTTTAAGTCAGGGCCACATTCTTTCTGGAAGTATAATTGTAATGTACTGAAATAGACAGTTATTGAATTTAGACATGATCAGACACACATTAATTTAATTGAAATGAAAAATATATATATTTTAGATTTTGAAAGGGCCAGCAGAGAAGGCCCTGATAGCCCGCCACTTATTAAATGTTATGTAAAGTTTATTCATTACAATTTATGTTGGTTTACATCATAGGCCATAAAAAATATGGACGAAGCATCTTCACTACCTTCCACTGAAGAAAAGTAAAGCCGCCAACGTCCGAATATGGCGCTGACATCTTGCGCTGATTTGGGACTGACGTCTGCGCAGTAGAGAGTAGTTATTTGCATGCATTAATGAAAGAGAGACTGAGTGTGTAAAGTAGTCATACCGTTTCTTTATTTATTGTGAAGCTGTGCATTGTATGTAGTTACTTTCTAGGTTTCTAAGCTACTTTAGTGATAAAATCACAGGACAGAGTTGACAATGAGTTTCTGTGCTACTCTCTGCGCGCACGCGAACTTCACGTGATGTGCGAGCTACTGTCTGTATGAGTGTTCGTTTACCACAATGCATCAGCGCAGTAGCTCAATATAACGACACACATCCGATGGTTTAAAATCGATTTAGTGTCCAAACTGGCAAGCCTTAAAACACATACATTTTACAAAGTTTACTGAAGTGAAAGTGTTCTGGCTTCAGGGCTTGTGCGTTGTCAAAGACACGATGCGGCTCAGCTCTCTGTGTCACAGAAAACAGCTCGCGAGCACTGAAGTAATGGTAATGTTGGTGTAATGGTGTAATGGTGTAAAATCACTTGAACGTTCAAACTGGCAAGCCTTAAAACATATACATTTGACAAAGTTTACTGAAGATGCCGTCTGCGTTTGTTGACTCTGTGTTTGAGTTCGCCTCTCCGTGCTCCTTCCATGCCGCTGAGTGGATGTGGCGGAGACACGTGACTACACTGGCGGTAGTATGTTTTTAAGGGGAAAGTATTAACAGGATTAAAACCGAGATAACCGGCATGGGAAAATTACATCAGTTGAAGGTTCTGAATTTCGCTTTGATTACTTTTCGATTAATCGTCCAGCCCTAGGTTCAAGTAATGCCTGGTACACATTGTATGATTTTGGGCTGTCCCAGACAAAAGATGAGCAATCACGGCGATTTCTGTGGTCATGGCACAACAGCAGTCCTATTTCGTACAGTGAGCGGTTCAAAGAACTAAAGATAGCCTGTGATCATTTTCTGACAGTGTCGGATATTTAGTGTGTGTTTGCTGCTACGACCTACGTCTACTGACTAGCCAATAAAAATGGCGTATTGATCAATGCGACATGCCACTAAAACTTAAAACTACTTCCCTCAAGCTCCATTTGCAGAACTGGCAAGCCAAGTTCCCTAGTCCATATTCTCATCTTTTGCTTCCTCCTCTTTTTTTCAGCACACATAACCACAATTCAATCAATCAATCAATCAACTTTATTTATGTAGCGCTTTTACAATGACGATTGTTTCAAAGCAGCTTCACAGTGTTAAACAGGACAACATTGCAACAAAATTTGATTTGGCTAGTTTAATTTGGATAGTTTATAGAATTATATATGACCAAATTAATAAATTCTATTTGTATATTTAGTTGAGTAACTTGGATCATAATTTGAGTGTCCCCAACTGAGCAAGCCAAGCCAAAGGCGACAGTGGCAAGGAACCAAAACTCCATCAGGGCATGATGGAGGAAAATAAACCTTGGGAGAAACCAGACTCAGTCAGGGTGCCAGTTCTCCTCTGGCCTATTATTAACAGTGTATAATTATTACTCTGGCAACCTTGCAGGTCATAAATCATATTAGATAGGAATATTCAAAATTTTGGGTATCACGCACGAGACGGGTTCATTTAGGATGGCGCGTCGATTACACAAGAATATGAATACTTGAAAGATCAGAGTTATTGCGCCGGAGACGGGTTAATTGAGGATGACGTGCCGGTGAGGCAAATTCAGAGGAGACACTAATGGACACGGTCTCAGCAGACACTCCAGGATGAGCTGGTCATGTCCAGATGCAGGTCCACCATCCGATCAGATTGCCAAGGTGCAATCTTCATCTTCAAGGAATCAAGGAATGTTCATCCTGCTCTATTTGCACTAGCACATGCTGATGACATTCTATCTTGCACCGTTACCTACGATTCAGTAGGTGTCATCATGTCGACCCAAGTTTATTAGATCCAGTGTGATATGTAATAATCTTAAAGGATTGCTGAAATCGCACAGTCTGTAGCAAGAATAAGGGTGGAATTACTGACGACTCCTGTCAGGCAGTTCAGAATCTCTTCTTTCCTTTGGGAAGACAATAATCTATTTATCAACACTTTGATGGTTACACTTTGCCCTGTAATAAAGAAACTAAGAGGACCCTTCATGTTTCATTGAGGTTGTGTCATCATCCCTCAACCATACTGATCTCTCTCGCCCTAGAGAAGACCCTGACTTCCCATCTGTGCGTGGCCTTCATTTATTAGTGCTTTGAATGTGTCTCTTTGACTGAGGTGGCGTCATGAACATCAGAGACGGTGAAAGTAGAACATGGTAATAGAATTGCAAGTAGGCTATACTGCAGAAATCATGACTTTAATCTCTCCCTAGCCATGCGTTTTCAGCGGATGTGCGTTCAGCATCTGTGGGACGATGTTGGAGTCAGGAGAGGGGTGGATAAGCCTACGGCAGAGTTGTGCTGGATACGCCACGTTATTACAGCCAAAAACAGAACAGACGAGTGCTTGCTCGCGCTAGAATACAGAGGGGAAGGATGGCAAATGAGTCAGAGGCTATAATGTATATGAGAACATGCAGTGTGTGGGGTGTGTGAGAGAGACGCTTTACAAGTCTATATTTTTGCACCATTTTCTACAGCACCATAGTGGCGTTGGCCATTAGATTTGCCATTTAATTTGATTGTAAAATGCAATCTCTTGTAAGGTCTGTCTTTTTTTTAAAAGACTGTTTGTGAGGAGTAAACCAAATAAGGGTAGCGCTGTGATCCAAGCTCTCTTTGACATCTGTCTCAAATAACTTCTCTCATGGCTGCAGAATTGCTCCCGGACATTTCTGTTTTTGCTTGCTGTGTTGAAATCCATTTGGAGTTGTGCACGACTCTTGTGAAAAAGAAGTACACTTGAGCATACGTTTAGAAAGAGTCTCATCTGAATGTAATGATTTTGGACACTTAATTTAATGTTATCATACAGTTCTTAATCAATATCATCCATCTTTAATCAATAAATGAACAAAATGAAAGCAAGACATGCTGAGCCGTATTGTGCCTTCAGCCCATTACGTTGTTTCTCGCATTAACCCTTAAACGCACACCTCGGGACTTTATAGACCTCAGACGTCATTCACTACCCTTATCCTCATTCAATTTTTAAAGTTAGACATCAACCTTTGTAGTATTCTTTAAGTTTTCCTTAATCGATTCATTAAAAACAATATAACAAGAAAAAAAATTATAAAAGAATGCCTGTTTTCTTATTCATATTTTTTGTAAAAATTGTAGGCCTGTAGGGTCGCTAACGACCCAGGGTGTGTATTGGTGTATGTATATTTTTTTCTGTACAGCAATAATTGAATCTTTGATGACGGAATAAGTGTAATTCACCTTTATTCCACAAGGTTTCAATGTCTGATAGACAATGATGAAGTGATGTTTCGCTCATAGACAAAGCAGGCAGAAAACAAAATAATAGGAAATATCATCAGCCAAACTTGAAATGGTTTAGAGATTTACTGCAGAACGAAATCAAAAATTAGTGTCATAGTTACTTGTAATATCTGGTAATAAAATGGCGATCAAAATATTGATTTTAAAGATGTTGAAAAATATAGATTTGAGATAGGTTTGAGATCACGAATGGGCTCATATTTGCAATCTCAAACTTATTCTCAAAATTATCATTTGCTGAATGGACTGGGAAATGAGGTCTGACGACGACATAATGGTATAAAACATCTGCTCAAACAACCCTTCTAAGCTCCAAAAGGCAACGAAATATGTTTTATTTTATTCTTTTGTAATTGTTACTCTAATGAGTTTTATATTTCAACAGGTAAAGATCCATCTGTGTTAGATTTAGATCTGGGTCGCTAAAGACCCGAATATGTAAGAGTGATTGGCAAAACAGTCATGCGTTTAAGGGTTGAAGAGGACACGAGGGACATTATGGTAGATCTACTCTTCTAACAAAATAGTACATCTTTATATGTAATTTCATAACTACTTATATAGTCTTTGAAATATGGTTCCAGTGTACTGCTGAACTAAAATGTTATGCAATTTCTATTGAAACTAGTATGTCTTTTATTTAGATAAATTGCTAGATAAGTTGCAATTTAGTCCATTTCAAATATGCTTACTTTCAATGCAATATTAAATAGCACGCTACAGTTAACATTATAATAAAGTTTACGTGTAAGTCAACACCGCAAAATAAGCATACTTCTTCAAAACATGACAGAAAACGCACTTTAATGTATAACATTAAATTTGGTATTACAAAGTACAATTTACTTGTGTTAAGAAACATTCATGAACGTTTATTCTCTCTAAGTACACTACACTTTAAGAGGCCTTTTATTTAATTAATCTTATTTTATATGCAGTATTATGTACAATTTTTATTGAAGTTGAAGTAATCTACAATTGCACGTTCAATGCAATTAAGCACACTTCTGTTTCAAAAGGGTGCACAAAAGCAGATCATCAGTCAAGAACTCATATTATTTTCTGAAAGATTCAAGAGACATTGGGCTATATCAGAATTGTGTCATTCCGGAAGAATCTCCACTTCGTTTCTGGAAGATGATGTTAAAGGCACCACTAGCAATCCAAGTGGAATTGCACAAATAATCACTGTTTCCAACGAGTGTCCAAATGATTTTGCCATCTTAGAACAATGGAGTCCTGCCAAAAATTTACTCCGCTGGTTGGTCCAGAAGACCCACTCCAACAAACAGACTTGTGGTCTTGTGGCCTTCAGTTGCAAGTTTCCATGAAATCCACTAGACTGTAGACTGATCCAGAATGCCTCTTCATGGCTTAAGTGTGTCCTTTTGCTGACCCTGCACTGGAGATGACTTGTCTATGTTGCACTAGATTAGAATGATAAACCACAAGGGCTATTGGTATTTAGGACAGGACATTTAGGTCTATTGCAGTCTCAGATTCTTCAGGAAGTCAACCAATTGATGTTTGCAGAGGGTTGTCTCTGCACATTAAAATGGATGGGAGAAGATATTATTATGATTTTGTATGATTAATTATGTCTTACACTGTGATTATGGGGAACTATTGGAGAACTTGGACAGATCATTTGCAAATGAATAAGTGTACACCAGAGGACATGGTTGATGATTTTCCTGAAATGAGAAACGGGAGCTGTTTGTGATTGTTGCATTAGCTCTAGTCAGTTACTGCTCAGAAATTGGGTCGCCGGCCTTGTTTTAGTTTGTGCTTGAGGGTTCTCCTAAAATTAAACCGTTCTGTTTGACTCTCTTTGCAGGTGGACGGGTAAAAACTTGGAAGAGGAGATGGTTTATTCTGACCGACAACTGCTTGTACTATTTTGAGTACACGACAGTAAGTGGATTGGTTTTCGTCAATATTGTATTGTTGAGTAAGTGCTGCTACACCATGTCCTGTCTGGGGGCTTGAGGGGTTATTCTTGTCCCAGATGCATTTTGATGGGTTTCTCCTGCCTACAGGACAAGGAACCACGTGGAATTATTCCTCTGGAGAACCTCAGCATCAGAGAGGTGGAGGAACCCAGGAAACCTGTGAGTGCCCAAACAAACATGAAAGTTAAAACTGTACAGGATCATCAAAAGCTCACGCCTGTTGTGTGTATGTTGTGTCTCCTCATGCAGAACTGCTTTGAGCTGTACAATCCCAACCATAAAGGGCAGGTGATCAAGGCGTGTAAGACAGAGGCAGATGGGAGGGTGGTGGAGGGAAACCACGTCGTCTACAGGATATCAGCACCCACACCAGAGGAGAAGGAGGAATGGATCAAATCCATTAAGTAGGATTTATTTTGTTAAATAGTCTTGTTCTGTGCTCTCATCCGTTTGCTGAAGAAATGCAGCATACAGTGATGACGTTAACTCTATACTAACACCTAATGAGCTGCTATGTTGTCAACAAAAACAACAAGCTAAAGTAATTACCAAGCCAAGCTCATTAGAAAAATGTGCTCTTGCAAAAGGATATTACGTTGCTTCTTGCACATTTTGCCTTACTTTCAAAGTGAAACGTCAAAATATATTTGTTGTATGTATCGTGGCAGTTAAAAAATGAAATGTCTTTTGAGTGGTGCTAAGGTAAATGCTTTTGAAAATAACGTGCCACGTACAGCAATGGTTCTCAACCCTGGTCCTGGTGCATCTCCCGCCAACAGTGCACATTTTGTCCCTAATCAAACACACTAACAATAAACTATATTGCCAAAAGTATTGGGACACCCCTCCAAATCATTGAATTCAGGTGCTCAATCAACTTCCATGGCCACAGGTTTATAAATCAAGCACTAGGCATGCAGACACTTCTACAAACATTTGTGAAAGAATGGGTCGCATCTCAGGAGCTCAGTGAATTCAAGAGTGGTACTGTGATAGGTTGCCACCTGTGCAATAAGTCCATTCATGAAATTTCCTCACTACTAAATATTTCACACTCAACTGTTAGTGGTATTATAACAAAGTGGAAGCAATTGGGAACCACAGCAACTCAGCCATGAAGTGGTAGGCCACGTAAAATCAGAGAGCAGGGTCAGCCAAGACATTTTGGACAATTTTCTCCTCCCAACATTGTGGGAACAGTTTGGGGCTTTGGGATGAATTAGAGCAGAGACTGTGAGCCAGGCCTTCTCGTCCAACATCAGTGCCTGACCTCACAAATGCGCTTCTAGAAGAATGGACAAAATTCCCCTAAACACACTCCTAAATCTTGTGGAAAGCCTTCCCAGAAGAGTTGAAGCTGTTATAGCTGCAAAGGGTGGGCCAACTCCATATTAAACCCTACGGATTAAGAATGGGATGTCATTAAAGGTCACATGCATATAAAGGCAGGCGTCCCAAAACTTTTGGCAATATAGTGTAGGTGTGTTAGACAGAGGACTGGGGTTGAAAACCACTGACCTACACAAAAGCAAACATGAGATAGTTGATGGATAGTTGATGATTTAGCTCACTTCGAGAAGTCTTTAAACTCTTTTATCGTAGCTCATGTTTCACGAGACAAGTGCAGTGTTGTACCAGGTGAGGTTACAAGCAAGTCTTCTACATTAGAAAATCCATAAATATGGAGCTGGTTATGTGATGCAAACATCAAATCATGCAGTACTAGAGTTTTGAGGTCATGACATACTGAGTATTGTGCAAGGAAAACAAATCTTTATTAATCCATAAACTGCCCATGCAAACTTAAATTGAATTAAATGCAGAGGTACAAGTTTGGAGTTTTGCAAAAATGTAGGCAGAAGAACATATTTCCCTCCAAATTTTCAATTCCAAAATGTGTCCAAATATAAATTCTCATCACCAAAATATGATTTATTCTCAATGGTGACTTTAACTAGGCCAAGTTTATTAGAATTAAATTGAAATAGATTATTTAAATTAGAATGTGATTCTCATTACTGTAATGCAATGTTATTTTTCCATATAAATCAGCATAAAATGATGACAAAATGTTTTATTTATTTATGCATTACAGTAATGAGATACTTAATTTTCATAAAAATTATGTCACAATGCAAATAATTCCTTATGGTCCATGTTACTGACATGTTTTGTGAGTTTCACCTCACTATCTTTTGGAACAGAGCTGTTAAGTGTGTCCAGACTGGGACAGCAGTGGATCATGATGGTGTTTTGAATAGAAACCGCAGTCTCATCACATAAGCGCCGTACCTCCCCCTCATCCATGGCCCTGTGTTTACATGGGCGTCAGTGGAGATTAGTCAGAGCTTAACCTCCCCACTAACCATCAACTCCACGGGACCAACAGACCTGTTGCAGCCCTCATCTCTCCACTAATCCAGGCCTAACACTGGCCTCGCTCATCTCTCAGAGACGTGCTGCAGGATGAGAGGCTTTATCACGAGTTCGTTTTGCCTAGTCGGCACTGTTATGACCCACTATCCTTATCTGCTTATCTGCAATCATGCTTTATACGCTCAGGATATTGGACCATTCAGTCACGCTTTGGAACAAAAACAAGGTCTTCTTCTAGGTTTTAAGTAACTTATTCAGCAGATATAAATTGTGGCTGATATAAGTCAAGTCTGTGCAGAATGTGAGACGGAATGTAGAACCCTCTGTTCATTCTAACACATTTTTTCATGCGTTCAGAAGAATTCTTAAGATGTCAAAATTAGTGTGAAGGCTATGTTTGAAATGCATTACTTTCATAGATGTAGGTTGTGTCCAAAATCACACCACACACACAAAAAGTATGCTCTATATTGTATGAGTGTGTGTAGTGTGAATGTAATCTGGATGCACTACATTTGCCATGTTGTCATTATCATGTGACCTATCCCCGGTCATGTAGGTTGCTTCACTGTCACTCACAAATTATCTCCCGTAGTCTCATGGTAAAGTGTTCATCGTATGCACACTTCAGAATCTCTCTGGAAGAAGTAGGTCATCCGGGTACTTTTTGCTGCTCTTTTATGAGTGCTGTGAATTCAGACATACTACTTTTGTCACATACTGTTTTCTGCCTACTATATAGTAGGGAAGTGTGCAATTTCGGATGCAACCGTAGTCTCCTCACAATGAAAGAAGCACTTCCTGCAGTGGAGGATGAGTAGATTTAATAAGATTTCTAGCGTGAAAACTGTGGCAACAGCAGCAGAGCATTCGTGACTCTTCATAGATCGCTGAACGATATAACCCCAGCCTTTAATCTTAGCAAGTCAGTCACTTTACACTGGGCAAGACAGAAACGCCACTCAAATGCTTGAGAGGCGGGGTTAAACGGGGGTGGGGTCTGTCTTCAGAAGCCATGGACATTGGCTTCTAGGTCATTTTCTATGTTACAGTTAAGACAGGAGTGTATGTGTGTGTGTGTGTGTGTGTGTGTATATATATATATATATATATATATATATATATATAGAGAGAGAGAGAGAGAGAGAGAGAGAGAGAGAGAGACTAAATGCTTTATTTCCATATCAAAGATGCAAAAGTCTCTCTGCCTCCCCTCACATCTCCTTTAATTGGTTCCTTCAGGGCGAGCATCAGCCGGGACCCTTTCTACGACATGCTGGCCACCAGGAAGAGACGCATCGCCAACAAGAAGTGAAGTCTCTCCCTCAAAGCCTGCTCACAGCAAGAACTCAATTGAACTCTTGACGGCTGAAGAACTCAATGTTAATAGTTCCTTTCTTGTGTTTCTATTCATATGAAAACACATCTGTTTGTATTTGCATGGACGTCGGTGTGTGTACCTGGGCGGCTTGCTCGAGAGAGGAAGTCGTTTGTGAACTCTCACTACAGAAGCCATTTATTTCGAAAGAGACCTGGCGGCGTGATCGACAAAAACCCTTCATGGCCATTGTCTCTTATGGTGCTAGAAGACTTCCTGTGTGCATGCGACCACAATAGACACAAAAATAGAAGTTAATGATCCAGTGCTAACGCTAAGTGGAGGTCTGGAGTCAGCTGGACTGATTTCATGTTGTTAGACTGAGAAACAGCAAATATATATATATATATATATATATATATATATATATATATATATATATATATATATATATATATATTTGTTAAATGTTGCCATAGAAAGATAGCCATAGAAAGATAGTAAGAGTAGTGTACAAGTGCTCTGAAGTCAACATCAGTTTCTGTTGTCCATCCGCAGGTACCAGTCCATTAAAGGGATAGCTCACCCAAAAATGAAAATGACCCCATGATTTACTCACTCTCAAGCCATCCTAAGTGTATATTACTTTCTTCTCTCAGATGAATATAGTCAAGAGTTATGTTAATAAATGTCCTGGCTCTTACAAGCTTTATAATGGCAGTGACTGGCAGCCCAAAATTTGAAGTCCATAAAAGTGCATCCATCCATTATAAAAGTGCTCCACACGGCTCTAGGTGTTAATAAAGGCCTTCTGAAGTGAATCAATGGGTTTGTGTAAGAAAAAATATCCATATTTAACACTTTATAAAGTCAAATCTAGCTTGTGGCGGACCGCCTTCCGTATTCAACTTAATACGTATTCAACAAAAAAACGTGTCGATGACGTAGCGTAAGCATTTTGAACTGCGAGAGGCGTTACAGTTTAATTACATTTAAATACAGAAGGCAGTCTGGAGGAAGCTAGATAAAATGGAAGTGTTAAATATGGAAAGTTTTCTTACACAAACCCACAGCTTCACTTCAGAAGGCCTTTATTAACCCCCGGAGCCGTGTGGGGGAAATTTAATGGATGGATGCACTTTTTGGGCTTCAAATTTTGGGCTGCCATTATAAAGCTTGGAAGAGCCAGGACATTTATTAATATAACTCTGATTGTGTTCGTCTGAAAGAAGAAAGTCATATACACCTAGGATGACTGTGAGTAAATCATGGGGTCATTTTCATTTTGGGTGAGATAACTTTAACCTTTCCGTTTGCTCTTAAATGACACACTATCTACTGTTATGATGTTTTTTGATGTAATACGGATGAATTTGCTTGCTTTTGTGTTCTCTTTACAAGTATAGTTGAATATCTCTTTTTATATATTTATTATTTTCTTTGTGAAATTATTTTTTTCTTATTCTTCATAATTGGTAAAATATAGATCTAAGTTATGTGTAAATACTGTAAACATTTGTTTTCTTCTTTTTTTTGTGTAAGTACAATCTGTAGCATATAAATCTACTGGCTCTTTATTGTTAGGGCTCTTTGCTCAGCCTTAAACTAATGTACTTCTGTCAGGGAACAAAAATCACCTTGTAATTCTGGAAAATTAAGTTGGTTTTTTTTAAGATGAAGAAGAAAAAAACCCAGTAGCAATTTATATGTGGTTGTAAAATAAGGGTGGAATACTATCTCTAGTGCCCTTTGGGGCTTCAGACAAATTTTTATATGTCTGTATAAGCTATTGGTCAAAGTGTACATGAACTATGAATACATAAAACATTCACAAAGTTAAAGCTTTCATGAGTTTTCTTTTCCCCACACGTCACATAGAGATATTTGATCTAACTTCGCCTTCAAACATCGGATCTCAGGAGGCGGGAAATGAAGCTAACATTGGATTCAGGCGTGCCTTGATGCCTTGCAATACATCTTCCGAAGGCAGAATTTTTAAGATTTCTGCAGCCATGTTTTGATTGAAATTATCATAAATGCAAACTCCTCATCTTTAGGTGAGAATTCACCTTTTTGATATCAAAATAGGTCACCAACGAGATTTGCGTAGATCCTATGAGAAAGTGTCTCGGGGATGGGGGTCCGTTCAATTTGATCTTTTTTTTTTTTCGTTTTGTGAAGAGTGACATTACAAGGTAATAAAAAAATAAATGCGTATAAGAAAAAGGGGCAAGGCTGAGGCATGCAGCAGAACAAAGGAAGCGGGCCCTTGAAATTCAGGTGGCTAAACATCAGAAGAATACGGTTTAACTTACAAGGTAGTGTAAAAAGTATCCCATATTGATGCATTTGTAACCAGCGGGATTTTCTGTTTTGAGTGTTAATAAAGAAGCTAAGATGATTTACAACATATATTTTATCTGGTTGTCGGCTTGTTTTTTGTTTTATTTATATATTGAGCTACCACCACATCTATGGAATCCTTTTTGTGGGTTTTATAAAGGGTACAAATCTCCATCAACTGCAAGATGCTATCCTGCAGCTTGTTGAATCAATGTCACGTAGAATTAAGGCAGTTCTGAAGGCGAAAGGGGGTCAAACAAAAAAATTAGTATGGTGTTCCTAATAATCCTTTAGGTGAGTGTGTATTAATACTGTGTTTGACCCCTTTCGCTTTCAGCACTGCCTTAATTCTACGTGGCATTGATTCAATCAATCAATCAATCAACTTTATTTATATAGTGCTTTTACAATGACGATTGTTTCAAAGCAGCTTCACAGTGTTAAACAGGACAACATTGCAACAAAATTTGTCGATCAACAAGGTGCTGAAAGCATTCTTTAGAAATGTTGGCCCATATTGATAGGATAGCATCTTACAGTTGATGGAGATTTTTGGGATGCACATCCAGGTCACGAAGCTCCCATTCCACCACATCCCAAAGATGCTCTATTGGGTTGAGATCTGGTGACTGTGGTGGCCATTTTAGTACAGTGAACTCATTGACATGGTCAAGAAACCAATTTGAATTGATTCGAGCTTTGTGACATGGTGCATTATCCTGCTGGAAGTAGCCATCAGAGGATGGGTACATGGTGGTCATAAAGGGATGGACATGGTCAGAAACAATGCTCAGGTAGGCGTGGCATTGAAATGATGCCCAATGGACCTAAAGTGTGCCAAGAAAACATCCCCCACACCATTACACCACCACCACCAGCCTGCACAGTGGTAACAAGGCATGATGGATCCATGTTCTCATTCTGTTTATGCCAAATTCTGACTCTACCATCTGAATGTCTCAACAGAAATCGAGACTCATCAGACCAGGCAACATTTTTCCAGTCTTCAACTGTCAATTTTTGGGGAGCTCATGCAAATTGTAGCCTCTTTTTCCTATTTGTAGTGGAGATGAGTGGTACCCGGTGGGGTCTTCTGCTGTTGTAGCCCATCCGCCTCAAGGTTGTGCGTGTTGTGGCTTCACAAATGCTTTGGTGCATACCTCGGTTGTAATGAGTGGTTATTTCAGTCAAAGTTGCTCTTCTATCAGCTTGAATCATTCGGCCCATTCTCCTCTGACCTCTAGCATCAACAAGGCATTTTCGCCCACAGGACTGCCACATACTGGATGTTTTTCCCTTTTCACACCATTCTTTGTAAACCCTAGAAATGGTTGTGTGAAAATCCCAGTAACTGAGCAGATTGTGAAATACTCAGACTGGCCCGTCTGGCACCAACAACCACGCCACGCTCAAAATTGCTTAAATCACCTTTCTTTCCAATTCTGACATTCAGTTTGGAGTTCAGGAGATTGTCTTGACCAGGACCACACCCCTAAATGCATTGAAGCAACTGCCATGTGATTGGTTGATTAGATAATTGCCTTAATGAGAAATTGAACAGGTGTTCCTAATAATCCTTTAGGTGAGTGTATGTATATATATATATATATATATATATATATATATATATATATATATATATATATATATATATATATATATATATATATATATATATATATATATATATATATATATATACATTTTAAAAGTGTCCTTACCTCTGAGAATGTTTTCTCTATCCACACAATGTTCTCACCTTTTTTACCCCTCCCCCATTTGCATCCCTGAATTATAACTATAAAACAAACTCTGTCACCACCTACTGTCATTACCTGAAAAACTCGCTAATGCACAGACTGACAGTCTATACTGACAAATCTATAGAATTATATATGCAGAGCTGCTTTAAAGTATGTGAACCCCTTGCTGAATCTGAAAATGTGAATTATTTTAACAAAATAAGAGGCATCATGCAAATTGTATGTTATCTTTTATTTTGTACTGTCCTGAATAAGAATTTTTTTTTTTACATATAGTCAAAATAGCTGAATTTATGATAATGACCCCCCCTCAAAAGTTTATGGACCATTGATTTTCAGTACTGAGTTGTTCCCTGATGATCAACGGCTGTGTGTGTGTGTGTGTGTGTGTGTGTCGTTCCCAGATGATCCACGGCTGTGTGTGTATATGTGATTCCCAGATGATCCACGGCTGTGTGTGTGTGTGTGTGTGTGTGTCGTTCCCAGATTATCCACGGCTGTGTGTGTATGTGTGGTTCCCAGATGATCCACGGCTGTGTGTGTATGTGTGGTTCCCAGATGATCCACGGCTGTGTGTGTATGTGTGGTTCCCAGATGATCCACGGCTCTGTGTGTGTTTTCTGATGGTTGTTCTTGAGTCTGTTTGTCCTGAGCAGTTAAACTGACCAATGTTCTTTAGAAAAATCCTCCAGGTCCCAGGTTTTCCAGCATCTTTTGCATATTTGAACCCCCTCCATCAGTGACTGTATGATTCTGAGATCTGAGGATGATTGAGGGACTCAAACACAACTATTAAAAAAGGTTGAAACATTCACTGATGCTCCAGAAGGAAACACGAAACATTAAGAGCCGGGGGTGAAAACTTTATAATTTTAAGATCAAGGTAAATTGTACTTCATTTGTCTTCTTTTTTGTATCTTCTGTTGCTTCCGAAGGGCAGTGCTAAATGAATAAAATTAATATTTAAACAAAATTAAAAAATATGACATGTTCATCCTGTTCAAAAGTTTTCACCCCCGGCTCTTAATGCATTGTGTTTCATTCTGGAACACCAGTGAATGTGTCAACCTTTTTTAATAGTTGTGTTTGAGTCCCTCAATCATCCTCAGCTCTCACTGATGGAGAGGGTTCAAATATGCAAAAGATGCTGGAAAACTGAGGATTTGTGGGACCTGGAGGATTTTTCTGAGGAACATTGGGCAGTTTAACTGCTCAGGACAAACAAGAGACTCAAAAACAACCATCAGAAAACACACACAGAGCCGTGGATCATCAGGGAACAACATACTGAGAATCAATGGTTCATACACTGCTGAATGGGGTCAATTTATTAAATTCAGCAATTGTTTTGTCTTGTGGACTATATATTCAGGACTATTAAATAAAAAATAACGCATTTTGCATGATCCTTCTTATTTTGTTAAAATTATTCACATTTTCACATATTCTACAAGCGGTTCACTTTTAAGCAGCTCTGTATATATACTCGAGATGCAGCTCATGACGTTGGTTTTGAGGAGTCAAGATTAGCTGGAATGTGTGGCGACTGAAAAATGAATAAACATGAATGAAGATTTATGCAGGTACAGATTTTATCTGAGGTAAATGCAGTCAACAAACTAATGTAGAAAGAGCTATGAAAAACATTCACAAAAACAACATCTCACACTTACAAAACTGAGAAAATCACCATTTCTAATGTATGTACACCAGTCAGGCATAGCATTATGACCACCTTCCTAATATTTGCTGCTCCCCCTTTTGCTGCCAAAACAGCCCTGACCCGCTGAGGCATGGCAATCCATGTGATGTAAAAGAAAACGAGGAGACCACCTTCTCCCATTGCTCCGTGGTCCATTTCTGATGCTCACGTGCCACAGTTGGTGCTTTCGGCGGAGGACAGGGGTCAGCATGGGCACCCTGACTGGTCTGCGGCTATGCAGCCCCATATGCAACAAACTGCGATGCACTGTGTATTCTGACACCTTTCTATCAGAACCAGTATAAACTTCTTGAGCAATTTGAGCTACAGTAGCTCGTCTGTTTGATCGGACCACACGGGCCAGCCTTCGCTCCCCACGTGCATCAATGAGCCTTGGCCACCCATGACCCTGTTGCCGGTTCACCACTGTTCCTTCCTTGGAGCACTTTTGATAGATACTGACCACTGCAGACCGGGAACACCCCACAAGAGCTGCAGTTTTGGAGATGCTCTGACCCAGTCGTCTAGCCATCACAATTTGGCCCTTGTCAAACTCGCTCAAATCCTTACGCTTGCACATTTTTGATAATCAGAGTTATTCACTTCACCTCATAATGCTATGCCTGATTGGTGTATATTGTTTTTATGAAACATGGATTAGTCAAATATGTTGGGGAAAAAGAAATAAAGAATTGTTCCAATATTTCAGTCCATTTTATATAGATAGCAGAAAGAAAATGAATTAGTACATTTGAAGCGCTGAACAACTATATAATATTACATATCACAAATATTTAAACTTTATCATTTCAGATGTGCAATGAATAATACATATTGGTATCTGTGAGATTCATGGTACATCTGTTGTTCGTCTATATTTATTTTTGTTCTACTAATCCTTTTGTAAGAACAACCTTTATAAGAATACAATTATGATATGAATAGATATTATATTGCATTACATACATAGTATATACACACACATTACAAATCAATGTTGACTATTCTTCAAAGCAGATTGATCTAGTTCAAGGCTAGTGCTCCATAATGGCTACAATTCATATTTGTATAAGCACCATAAATATTTACATGGATGGACACCCAGTTGTACATTAAACTTCAACGATTATCTATACTGCCACCTGCTGGAACATCACCATCACAATCAGTCTGTTCCCTTTCATAAGGCAAAGACACAGGGATATGTGCACATCATTTCCTGTGCTTCAGCAGGGTGAGGAGGACACCAGGTCATAGTCGGGGCACTTGAGCAGGGCGGGGTAGCTTGCGTTCATCTGGAGCGAGGTGTCGCTGGAGATATCTGACGGGCTGCGGCCCCGCGTCCAGGCGTCGGGATGGAGGAACTGACCCGAGTAATCGGAGCAGTTGCTCAGGCGGGGCCGGTAGAAGCTGGGGTGGGGCTGGTAGATCTCCTCCGCTGTGTAACGCTTCATGAACAGGTAGACGGACATCACACCTGCACTCTGAAGAGACAGGGAAAAACATGTCCTCAAGGGAACACCAGAACACAGCAGAATGCATCAAGAGAAAATGGTTTTAGATATATGACAAAAAAGTGTCCCTGGACCTTCTGGCACAAAACATCACACTGCGGTGTGCGCCTCGCTGCTTCAAGTCACACACTCCTATTATCTTGCAAATATAATGGTTATTTTGCATTTTGAATCTGCTTTGTGGGGAAAAAATGTCATCAGTTCAGTTAACCCTTAACATTTAAGTACTGAATGTAATGTTTTCAGACACTTTTTGCATGTTATTTACAATTACAATTACATGAATATGTATTATAGGTTAATTTATATTAAATGCAGTTAGTTGAACTTAAGAGTGCTTTTGTGATGCTTAAGTAGGACACAAGTACATATTATTTGAAATTTCATAATTATAGTTAAACTCAAAAAAATTATTCAGGCCCTTCATAGATATGACATTTAAATTATGTTCACTTTACTTAAACATATCTAATTTTGACACAACTTAATTTAATTGTGTTCAATCAACCTAATACATTTAAAACTGAAGTGTACTTAATAAAGTTGTGTTAAAACTACATGATATATTTGTGTTGACATAACTAACTGGGCAGTGGATCTGTAGTTCTCAGCATGCTTTACAAGGGACTGCATTAGGAGAATAAATTTAGGGATTAAAGTGTTATTTTAAGGGTTTTTTGTAAAGGGAAAGATAAGGTTAGGTAATGTTAGTGTTTAATGTTCAATTATGTTGGACATTTAGAGGAGTTTCTGTAATGTTTTCGAAATTCTTTGGTTACCATTGTGCTGAAGAGTGGTGCCTGTGCTTAGGCTGTGGTTGCACTCTGTGATCTATGCTAGTGTCTGGAGTTACACCAGCCTTTTCTCATATTTTCATTATACACATTGTGTATGATGATGATGACAGTTTGACACGTACAAAAAAATCATGTTATAAGTATATAAATATAATTTAAACTATATTTATTAAAATTTAGTTGGACCAACTCAATTATATTCTCCAAAATTGAGTTGGACCAATGATTGGTGATTTTCTTGTGCGCAACTGTGCATGACTTGAGACTGATGCTGACTCCTGCCAGGTTCTCTCCCACACCCATTCCCGGCCCGCTCTCGCTTCTATTTAATGCTTTTGGATCCCGCCTTCAAGAAAGTCATATTGCTACATTATTTGTTTCAACTGTGTTATTTTCATATTTACTCTTTTCAAATTGAGTACTAATGTTGTTTGTGGATTTTCTCTGGTCTCAGTCCTGACTCAGACTCAACACACTCTGAACTCGGTCTTGACTCGGACTCAACATACTCTGAACTCGGTCTTGACTCGGAATCGGTCTTGACTCGGACTCAACACACTCATAACTCGGTCTTGACTCGGACTCAACATACTCTGAACTCGGTCTTGACTCGGAATCGGTCTTGACTCGGACTCAACACACTCATAACTCGGTCTTGACTCGGACTCAACATACTCTGAACTCGGTCTTGACTCGGAATCGGTCTTGACTCGGACTCAACATACTCTGAACTCAGTCTTGTCTTGACCTCAACATACTCTGAACTCAGTCTTGACTCGGAATCGGTCTTGACTCGGACTCAACATACTCTGAACTTGGTCTTGACTCAGACTCAACATACTCTGAATTCGGTATTGACTCGGACTCAACATACTCTGAACTGGGTCTTGACTCGGACTCAACATACTCTGAACTCTGTCTTGACTACAACACTGGACAATTGATTAAATACAAATGTAGTGAGCACTAAACACAGACGCCACTGTTTTAAACATTCCTTTAATCCTACATTTCTTTAAAGTAAGAGTGAGATTGTATGAAATCAGCACATAACACATTTGGGCAGTTTTAACTGCAGAGAAGAGACATGAGAAGTGTGTGCGAGTTCAGTTCGGTGTGAATAATGGCCCTGATAATGAGAGTAAATAGCATTGTTCTCACCTCAGTGAGCAGGAAGGAGATGGCAGCGAAAGCGACCAGCCGTACTTATAGCTGAAGTACGCCTCGCTACTCTTGGTCCTGCTGAACATCTCGTCATTTATGCTGGAGATGTAGAGAACCAAACCCACAACCAGAGACAGACCTGTTTCACAGATAGACAAACATCAGCTTGACAGTTGAGAGATGTGTCGGAATGACAAAATAAGAGGAAGATGTTTACCTGACAGGATGAAGAAGATTCCGGAGACAAATGCCAGTATGGTGCGATGGGCGAATGTATATTGTTGAGCACAAAACCGATGAACATAAAGAACAAACTGACCAGAGGCGGCGTGGCGAACAATCATCTCTGAAAAGAAACAGCATCACATGTATAAAAAAAAAGATAATCGAAAGTGAGTTCACTTTTGTGACGATAAAGGCATGTTCACACCAACAACAACTATAGTCATAATGTTTAACCCTTATCCTTCCCTCAGGTAATTTTGACCCAAAACTAATTTTTTATTTTTAAAATGAGTGTTTATCAGAGTGGTCCAAGACCCTAGGAATTTTGTCGCACTTGAACCACAAATACACAAAAATAATAGACAAAATTGACTGAATTCGAGGAGTTTTTTATTTGAAATTTAAAAAAGTAACAAATCCTTCCCTCACGTGTCAATTTGAGCTCTTTAGAAATGGATGGAATGCGAGGAATGCTTCAATACACATAGAAAAACCAAACAATTATCCATAAACAGCATTACCAGCTTCACTTATTACTAACCAGTTTCACTTTATTTCTGTTATTTGCCTACAGAAATTCTTATTGAGAATTAACAGGTTTAGATGTTGATGTTTTATTAAAAATGTTTGCTCACCATTATAGTGATCGTTGCTTCCTTTAATTGGGCAGTTTGTGGTCTTTGTAATAGTTATCCAAAACACATCATGAATTGCAAAGAAAGCCAGTAGTTTTATTTTCAACGTCAAACTAGTCACAAGTAAATAACAGTTGCGTACTCAGTCTAAACCAGATACAGCAGCCAGAGAAACACTAACATTAAAAAGTCGTCAAACTGACCAATTAAAGAAAACACTAATCACCATAATGGTGACATAAAAAAACTAACTCTGTTAATTCTCAATAAGAGCTTCTTTAGACGTCTGACAGAAATAAAGTCAGTCTGGTCAGTAATGTGTGAAGCTGGTAATGCTAGGAAATTCAGGGTCTCACCAGCTATCCTGAAAACTTTCTATCGAGGGGCGATAGAAAGTGTCCTGACTCAGTGCATCACAGCGTGGTACGGGAACAGCACCAGTCATGACTGCAAAGCCCTGCAAAGAGTTGTGCGCTTATCCGAGCGCATCTCAGGGTCAGCTCTCCCGCCTCTGCAGGACATTTACACCAAACGCTGCAGAGGTAGAGCTGCTAATATCATCAAAGACATTAACCACCCTGCAAAATCCCATTTCACCCCACTGCCATCTGGTAACGCTGGAGCCTGATGGCAAAAACTGAAAGACTCAGGAGGAGTTTCTTTCCCCAGGCCATCAGACTCCTGAACTCAGTCACGTGTCTTCACTTCACCCCGCAGGCCATCAGACTCCTGAACTCAGTCACGTGTCTTCACTTCACCCCGCACACACATAAACATCCAGTTTAACATTAACATCCACATACTGTCATTGCACTGCACTTTATGTTCTATTGTTACTGTGTAACAGCCTGTTATAAACCTGTTTGCACATTATACTTCTGTTTGCACATTACATTATACCTATTGTTTGCACATTATACTTTATATATATATTTTTTATCTCCTACTTGATTATTTATAACTCTACATATGTTTAGTACTTTTTTTATTCTATTTTTATTCTATTTCTATTTTAATTTCCTCCTTGTGTTTTCTTGTAACTGTTATTTGCACTGTCTTTAGAGCGGACCTGTTTACATTTCACTGCCAGTTGTATATTCTGTATATAACTGTGTATGTGACAAATAAAACTCTTGAATCTTGAAATCTGTTTGTGGAGTTGTTTAATCCTCCTCTGCTGAGATCTTCAGAGATTTAATGTCTTCTTTTATCTTCAGTTGATTTCATCTAAGGCTGTGGCTGAAGTCAGTTGTAGTTATTGAGTTTCTCTTTCCTTTAGTGATTCTGCTTGTTATCATCAGGCAACAGCTTATTAACAGCAGGTGTTCATCATTAATGCTCAATCATCACTTAATTATCTCATTAACTTCAACACTGATTCGGTGTTACCTTTTAACACTCTGAGTGTGGACTTATAGTGGACTCATATATACACTCGCATTGTACATTTAACACTGAGGATTTTGCTGTGTACCATGCTTGAATTCACTGAGCTCCTGAGAGCGACCCATTCTTTCACAAATGTTTATAGAAGCATCTGCATGCCTAGGTGCTTGATTTTATACACCTGTGGCCATGGAAGTTGATTGAAGTGATTTGGAGGGGTGTCCCAGTGTGTGCTTTTGGCAATACAGTGTATATGCATCAACTTAAAGCTTTGACTTTTCACAACTTTTTAAAGTATCCTGTTAAAATCATTCAGATATCACAAGCCAAAGCAGCTTGGCAATATGCATATCGTGGTATGTACATTTGCGATAAATTGTGGCGCAGCCCTAGTGCTAATGAATTTGGTCTTTTAGTTATCGTTATCTTTGTTAAGAGTCATTTGTTTCCGCATCAGTCGGTCTGCATTGGTCATGTTGTATGTTTTTGCATGCAGCCCCAAAAAAGCGTTTTAATTTAATTTAACACAATATCTTAGCAGCATGCTAACTGCCAGAGTGAAGTGTGAATGTCAGCTGAGTGGTGAGAGGAACTGTTTCTGCTAATGAAGCTGCTGATGTGGAGAAGCCTCTCATCTGTGACAGCCGGTATAGCACCTCACTGAAGGCTCTCTCAGCACTGTCTTGCTGTCCATCAGTGGGGTAATTACCTCCCACACTGAAATAAACTCACCGCCTCTGAAATAGCTGTCAAAGCTGACACTAATAACCACACAAACCCTTCCTGCATCATGGGATTGTATAAGCAGCAGCACATGCAACTGGATTTGAATATACTCAACTGGTTGGATTGAAGTTTTATAAAAATATATTTACCATGGAGAAAATTATGTTTTGCGTGAACATTCAGAAAGATAAATCCACATTAAGCCAAATTGGAATTTATGTTTTATGAACATCTGTAACGTGACTTCTGTGGTGGAAAAATGTAATCATAGAAGAAAATGTATTTTAATCATTATGCATGAGAGTTTATTGAACACATATTTTCCATATATGAAAGAATATATGCATACAGACAAGCATAATGGCCGGCCCATTACCTTAGAGGTCACTGTCCAGCAAGATGTCTAAATATGAGGGCCTATGTGATAGGATAATGAAACATTTTCAACTTTTACCACATTAGTGGAAAATTACAGAAGAAGCTAGTGCTGACCTTGAAAGTCAGGGGAGGTATAAGAATGGAAAAGATTATGTGTTTGTTAGTTCACACTCAATGCAGGCACTGATGACTGTGTTGACTGTGGCTCTATTCTTGCAAGAAAATAAATCTTAATAAAAGACAATTGGCTAAGGTTTGTCTCTTATTCAGTGATGCAACAGAGTTAATTTTTTTGCCATAACAATTCCTCCCACTTCTCATTTTTAGATATTTTTAATATTTCGTCTTTTTAAAGATAATAGATTCGTCAGTGGGTGTTTCTGCTCTGGCAGCAGTGAAAAAGCAATATAACATAACAAAATTAACCATATAAATGATGAAATGTACCCTACTATACATGCAAAAACTCTTTTGACGTGACCGACCCAAGTTTGAACCTGCCTTTACCAGATCCCATTCTTCTGCCTATTCCCATCACATATCAGCTCATTTGTATTAGATGTTGATTTTAAATAAAAATATAAAACAAAATATTCTGAAACGTGGACATAAAGCTATTTAATACACCTGTAACTGAAACTGCGCTGATCATATAGACCAAAACATCAATGGTTGCTTCATCTAAAATTGCTTGAATGTAAATGTAATATTGTTACCACACTCATAACTGTGGTTATTTACATATGAGCTTATTAAACAATAATAATTTGGTTAATTACAGTGACAATGAATGAAGAACTCACTATTTGTATAAAGCCTATTAATGTATCAACAATGTAGAGACTACAATATGTTACCCTGGACCACAAAACCAGTCATAAGGGTCATTGAGATGGATAAATCATCTGAAAGCTGAATTCATAAGCTTTCCATTGATGTATGGTTTGTTAGGATAGGAGCTGAGATACAACTATTGGAAAAGCTGGAATCTGAGGGTGCAAAAAAATCTAAATATCTAGGAAATCTCCTTTAAAGTTGTCCAAATGAAGTCCTTAGCAATGCATTTTACTAATAATAATACATTTCTAATATATTTATGGTAGGAAATGTACAAACTATCTTCATGGAACATGATCTTAATATCCTAATGATTTTTGGCATTAAAGAATAATTTATAATTTTGACCCATACAATGTATTGTTGGCTATTGCCACAAATATACCTGTGAGACGCACTACTGGCTTTGTGGTCCCGGGTCACATTTATAATTGAACTATAAACTAATAGTTTACAAATTATTTGTAAGTAATTTATAATTGTATAAAGTACAAATGGAGCCTTATTGTAAACCAAATTTTAACAGTCACTGAGAAACAAAATTCTTGTCAAATCTGGGACCAAAAGCATTTGAGCATGATTGCTGTAGACATTAGTGAAGCATTTTTTTTTTTTTTTCAGAAGTGCTTGAGAACACAAAGATTTGTCATGACTTACTCAGAACGCTGACAGTCGACTCACTGGTCAGCTGAACGCTCATGGGCATCACATACTCGATGGTGAAGCAGCGGCCCCTCTCCTCACCTGAGACAGACGACAGACAGCGTTACTGCTCCGGGACATTTCGCATACATCAGGAGCTTTGGCTTTTCATTTCTTATACATGGGTTCTTCAGACAGGGGTTGTGAATCAAATACAATATCACAGATTAATCTCATAATTTCAGACTTTTTCCATTTTCAAGATTTTAAGCGCAATAAGCAACTCAATTTAGTGCTGAGAGGCGACTTTATGTGCACACACTTTGGGTGTGAGCGAAAAATCACACCCAAAGGAAATGAGTGAAATTATGGGCACATACGTGCAATCCCACGCTGAAATTCAAGCCAGAGGGGAGGTGGGTAAATCGGCTATTCAGTAGACAGTTACAGTCAAACATCAAGAAGAAGCAGACAAAGCTGTACATATGCAATAGACGACCGCTAAAGCATCAGCAGCTGTTGCTTAAAATCCTTAATATCTTCTTTTATGTTCCACAGAAGAAGGGCTTTTATTGGCCGTCATGTGCTTTCTCTTTCCTTCGGGAGAATGTAGTGTTAGTGCAGTAAGTCACTGACACTTTGATGATGTGGTGAGACCTACACTATAATAATATCACTGTCTCAACACTGTAACACCCAAAGCAATGCAACCCTCTCACTTTAAAGCACAGAAATAATGTGAGACTTCTGAAAGTTTCGGGTGTTGAAATCACATGGCTGATCATGATCCTGTAGAGCTCAAACGACTGCTCACATCTGCTCAGTCACGCTCAATTACACCGGCTATAAACAATGTGGGTTTGGATCCAACTCAGTCCAATCACTCGCCCACATCTTCACACACACAGTGAATTCCTTCCCTGAGACTAATGCGTGTGTTTTGTGCCACAGCAGGCCGTTGTTTGCCAATACAGAGGAGTGTGAGCTCAACGTGTCATCTGAACGGTAAACATACAACCTCACGTGGATAAACCTCATCAATACAGCAGGACATCATTAAACACATTGAGAAATTGCTCAAAACTGCCATAGCGATGCCAAAGGTGGACACACGGATAAAGCTGCGACCTCTGTAATCTCTCCAGAATGCCTGGCCAGTCAAAAATAATGGCCTAAAACCCAATAAACCCCTTTGAATGTGTGAAGTCCATTGGAATGAACTCAAATGACCAGCTATTTACAGAAGACACTGACTCTAAAAGGTGGAAAACTAGGGATTTAAACATCTAAAAACATATGTTTCGAAAATCTCAGGAGGATAAAATGAAGGACTGCAGGAATAGGGTGCAGTCAGAGATTCTGGTCCATATTCACATGACAGCATCACTCGGTTGCTGCACATCCATGATGCGACTGTCCCGTTCCAGCACATCCCAAAGCTGCTGAGATCTGCTGACTGTGGAGGATACACATTCTCACACATACTCATTCAGTTTGAGTTCTGTTTCAGTTGCTGTTTTAACGTTGGTAATATTTGAGTTCAATAAACAATTTAGAACATATAACGGTTAGGTTTTACAGTGCAGTCTGGCCGTTCTCATCTGACCTCTGGCTCATTGCAGCTCACTGGATATTTTCTATTTTTCAGATGATTCTCTGTAAACCCTAGAGATGGTTGTGCGTGAATTTTTTGTGAGATGGCTTTGTTCTCCGATTTCTTGTTGAGTATGTCTTTAGCGGTGCAGTGGGGGATGGATGGTGGAGGTTGGGGAGGGATTGCCGACAGGGCCCTCCCGAGCTTGTCAGGGCCCCTAGTGCCCTGGGCATGTGCCAGTGCATTAATCCATCTCTGACTGTGGCTCACTTTCTTATATCAACACTGGGAGTTTCTCTCTTATTCACACAATGATCTCAATTCACACCAACAGGAAGAAAAAACATCCACATGCAGTGAATGGTGTTGTGACAAGCTGTGTGAAGTTAAACACCAGGGAACATCCACCAAATAAATCTCTCAGTCAACAGTAACATAGATTCTCAAGAATACACTCATAAATAAATATAAGGATAAATAAGCACACCCAAGCATCACACCTGACTACACTGCAGTGTCAACCACACCTAACAAAAGGTTGTTTATTTTTATTATAAAGAGAAACATTGATATGTTTAATTTTTATTTCTTTTTATCCAATTCCAAGGCTTAAAAAACAAAATAAAAAAAATAAAAAAAACACAAATAAGGGTTAAAAAAACAGTTAAAAAGTAAAATAATAAAAAAAAAAAATATATATATATATATATATATATATATATATATATATATATATATATATATCCGACACATCCATTTCATGAGAGTTTTTTGACATACGTCAGCATGACATCAGAGGAAGGCGGACCGCCCTCGGACACATTTCTAACCGGCATGCATCTCGCGCTGATCACCGGTGATCGGTTCTGCGCAGATTTTGCTCATCTCAAACAAGCCTAATTTCAAACCACGTCTTTGGTTCATTAGAGTTTTATGGAGAAAATACTAAGAATGGTGCTTACTTATGAATTTGCACCCAGTTTGTCTGAAAGCATATTAAAAACCCCACATAGACACATAAACAACATTAAAAACCTGATTATCACAGACCCTTTCACAGATTTTAAGAGTTTTAGTCTTATGTTTTAAGACATTTTGACTATGGAAAGTGCTGGATATTTTTGTTCATCTTCTTCCGTACATTGAATATCCTTTGCGGTAGTAAGTGAGATGTGGATTACTTAAAAAAAAAAATCAAGCTGTAATATTCATAATGCAGTAGTATAGGTAAGCAGCGGCATCACTTTTTAGATTCTGCTAAATGAATGATTGTAAATGTAAGTAAATGAGGACCAGAAAATCCTCCAAAAGTAACTCACCTGCCAGGAAACAGACTCTCCAGAGGCCGGAGTGGATTGACATGCGTACGTCAGCGCTCTGGTTCAGAGGTAGGATGACGCCCTCCAGGTAGAGCCAGTAGTCTGTGCTGACGGCGATCCCCAGTAGCCCCAGACTGCATACCGCAAACACACTGCTGAGCAGAGTCAGAGCCTTCCTCCCGCACGCACTCATGCCACGCAGCCTTCAGCCGCCAGGGGCTGCTCGCGCAACAGCACACTCGATCGGAGGGAAACACACCAAGAGCTGCTTACTGACTGTGAATCAGGAGGGCGTCAACTTCCATCTGTAGGAAATATGACATAGTGAATAATGAAGCGCCTCATGTTTTCGGAAGCACACAGATGCACAATACAAGAAACACATTCATTAAAATACCACACAAGGAGACTGTTCAATGGAGACAGAAATACACACTCACACGGCATTTTCATATCTGTACATGTGTCATTTGAGCAGCTGCAGCTGTCACTGTCTAACAGTCGATGCACAATGCAAAATGAAATTCAAGGGTTCAGAAGTTTTGATATTGTCTTGACCATATTTCCATGAATCATGCCAATTACCCAAAGCTCTCATGTAAATGCAGTACCTGTCACTCGATCAGAACGCCAGGGCATCCATCGCTGCTGAGATGATGGACCTGTATAAAGACAGACACATTCATGAGCTGCAGCTCCTCTCTTCTCTCCAAAACACACCACATTAAATGACACGTACAGAGATTGTGTGCATTTTAAGCAAGTTTAGCCACAAACAGTTCTACAACCATGCAGATGCTGATGAAACATGCCACCATTGTTGAGATTCATATGCTGATTCTTGATGTCTGTGTGTGTCTAAATGTTTTTTTCCCATAACGTTTAAAAAAAATCTAAATTCAGAATCTCTGATCTGTGGCAAGAAAGTATTATTGGAAAATAGAGGCTATTAGGTCAGGGATAAGATTAGTGAGTTATTTAACTTTCTGAAAGCTATATTACCTGATCATCTTTGTTTCTGGCTTTCTTTGCAATAAATTATGTGTTTTACACACATGTTACAAAGACCACAAATTCACATAAAAATCCAAGAGTCAAACTGCCCAACTAAAGGAAACACTGATTACCATAATGGTGAGCAAACATCTGCCCTCTGTTAATTCTCAATAAGAAGTGATGTTTTATTAACACATTTCGTGAGCACATTCAGATAATTAAAACTAATTAAACAATGGAGCATGTTCAGATAATTAAACCTAATTAAACAAGAGTGGAGCACATTAAGCTAATCAATCTAATCAACGATAAGAGGTGTATATATACAACAGATTTACATTCTTTCGTTGACCGTTTTTATTTTAGCGTCCCTCCACCACCCCATCTCCTCACTTTGATTTAATAAACTCTCATTAGATGTCAACACAATCCATAATACATTACAGTCTAGTTCTAGAGTATCTCTATCACGGAAGGGGCGGTGTACTCTGGGTTTGGGCTAAAAATCCAAGCCCGGAGCCCTCCCCCGGACAGCACGCCAAGTAGGCATAATCTTTACTCTATTTAATTTTATGTAAGTGTGAACTCGTGAAAGTCTCTAGACATCTTACAGAAAAATAAAGTCAGTGTGGTTAGTAATGTGTGACGCTGGTAATGCTGTTTCTGGAATTGTTTAATCCTCCTCTGCTGAGATCTTCAGAGATTTAATAACTTCTTTTATCTTCAGTTGATTTCTTTTAAGGCCGTGGCTGAAGTCAGTTGTAGTTCTTGTGTTTCTCTTTCCTTCAGTGATTCTGCTTGTTAACATCAGGTGTTCATCACTAATGCTCAATCATCTCTTATCATTTCTTAATCTTCTTTTAGTGAACTCAACTGAAATAAGTTCAGAGTACTCATAACTATTGGTTTCTAAACTTAAATACATTAGGGTAATCTGTGTCCTCAAATATAATGAGTTAGTTTAACTTGTTGGATTGTGTGTGCTATTGTGAGCTAGCAGTAACTGCAAGAACTCATTTAAAGTTTGTGATTTCAGTGGGTTTTACCCAATATAGTGAAGTTTCAATGTATATAGTGTAAAGTTTAAATGTATATTAAGAAATATCCTTGTTTTAGGGTACTCGATTAAAATAAGTTCAGAGTACACATTACTATTGTTTTTTCTAACTTAATTGAGTTAGCTGAACTTCTTGGGTTTTACAGTTTAACACTGACACATCAAAACTGTTACTAAGCTAAACTGTATCAACATCGACTTTAATGAATCGATGGCTTATACAGCTGCTTTACAGTGGAATTTTTTTTTTTTTTTATAATTGAAGAATTTGCCAACATGAATACTTCTATTTTACTGAAACAATCTGTGTTGTATAAAGCGCTATAGAAATACATGTTACTTGACATGATTCGACTTTTAAAGAACATGGAAAGTCTCAAAACCATAAAATATTTGTGCATCATATTTTTATGACTGATACACATTGTTTTATGGTGAGCAAACAATTATTAATTATTGTTCATTGTTTTCCACCAACATTCCAAAAATCAGTAGTGTATGCATCAGAAAACTTCACGATCTTTCTGTATTTGTTTGATTACTTTTATGACAGAGGTGGATAATACCATAATAATATTTTTATTGCAAAATCAGGTCATCATTATGCATTTTTGAGCGTGCAGCAGGAGAATCACACTAATGCTCAGATATGCAGTCTAGTCAGTCAACTCACTAGGTTTTGAGAGCGTTTACATACCTTTAAATCTATGTATGTGCACCGCTTTGACTGGTGTAATCACTGATCTGTTCCCTCTTTGCACATGTTGCAGCAAAATGACTGAATATTGATTATGTGCTGCACAGCTGCGTTATCATTATTATATATGCATCCAATTAAGCAATTTGAAACGCTTTTACCATGTACTCAATATCAACGTATAGTAGGCTAATATTAAAACTTAAAGCTCACACATTAATTATATTCCAACACATATGTCCCTCTTCTTCAGCATATGAAATCATTACATTTAAGACGCATGCATCTGTATATGACGACAGCAGCTGCACATTCCTTCATCCGCACTGAAAGAATGATACATTACCTGAAGGATGTCACTGATGATGAGAGCAAATGTGAGAGTAATCCAGCTGCAGAGTGAAGCTGCTCCGCGCAGAGACTGAAGACGAGCGAGCGCACACTTGTTCTGTGTGTTCTGTGTGAGTGAGAGCGAGTCGCCGCCTGGATGTCAAGCTGAGTCGTTTAAACGATTCTGTTCGTTCAAATGAAATGACTCAAAGTTCAGCGATTCCTCATCGAGTCATCACTCAAAAGTATTTTCCTGACGTCGCTGCCGCTCTATTTATGTGCTCTTTTTAAGGTAAAACAAATAATTAAGTATATTTTTTTCCCATACCTACACAGCCTACCATTTTTCTGTCCCAATAGTCCAATAACAATTGTCCAGTATCTCACAAGTTTACTACAGTCGGGTGACAAAAAACAACGTGAAATAGTTTAGGGCAGGTTTAGTAATTTGGTGGCCCATAAGTCAGACCTGTGATGATTGGTCTACTCTGCTCTGATTGGTCAAATGGCCCAGTCTGCTATGATTGGTCTACTCTGCTCTGATTGGTCAGATGGCCCACACTGCTGTGATCAGTCTACTCTGCTCTGCTTGATCAGATGGCCCAGTCTGCAATGATTGGTCTACTCTGCTCTGATTGGTCAGACAGCCGTCGCTGTGACTGGTTACTCTGCTCCGATTGGTGAGATGACCCAGTCTGCTGTGATTGTTCTACTCTGCTCTGATTGGTCGGATGTCCCAGTCTGTTGTGATTGGTCTACTCTGCTCTGATTGGTTAGATGACCCAAGCTGCTGTGATTGGTCTGCTCTGCTCTGATTGGTCAGATGACCCAGGCTGCTGTGATTGGTCAACTCTGCTCTGATTGATCAGATGGCCCAATCCATTGTAATTGGTCTGCTCTGCTCTGATTGGTCAGATGATCCAGTATGTTGTGATTGGTCTACTCTGCTCTGATTGGTCAGATGGCTCAGTCTGTTGTGATAGTTTGACCATTTACAGTGCTTCAGAAACCAAACAGCCATTACCATATCTGAATTTCAGCTCTGAAAGTTCCTCAGCTCTTGATGCAAACAGTTTTACCATATCAATCTTACCCTTTGGAAGTTCGTAGGAAGTGGATTTCCTTTGGCAGCGCAGAAAACATAGTCTTCTTGACATGAACAACACAAACCAAACTCTTCCAGGCATCAGCTACAACTTCATTGTTTAAGGGAGACGTTCTTGAAGAATATAGGCTGACATTATGCAAAATTTCTTACAAACATATGTAGATTTATGTAGGAAGAGAGACTGGAATTACTGATGACTTGTTTCAGGCAGTTCAGAATCTGTTCTTTCTTTTGGGACACAATAACTTTATTTGTCATGCACTTTGATCTTTAAAACTTTGCAGACAATTTACATTCACAAACAGCTGTATTACACAAAATATTAATATAGGGGCACTTTAAACCCTTTTACCTTCCTGATGTTGAAGAACCAGAACACGGACATTATCCATTTTTGTCATACATTTATTTATACACATTATCCTTCACAAAGAACAAAGGGACAACATTTGGTAAAGAAAAACAAAGAAGAGTGCACAGAGTTTTCCAAACTAAGACACACTGTCCTGGAATTGAATAATAATAATAAAAATAATAATTCCTGATAGAATCTATATTAAGAATCGGCTGGGTGGAATGTTCATAAAAGATGCTTAACATGTCAAATGAATGCTGAAATGCCACCTCACATGCAGAAACCACAACCAAACACATGAACTTTACATTCCTAAATACTCTCAATGTGAGACACTTGTGTTAACCTGCATCCTGCAATACTTTCTGAATCGCTTCGTAAGAGGACCGGCTCTATTTCCACTTGTATCAACATGAATCCATTTACTTCATAGGATGAAGAAATAAACTCCTGGGATATCTACTTGATCCTGTTTGTTTTTCTTCCATTCGCAGGGGCTTGCACATCAAACGTCAGGTATATTAAAATTCAAAAATATATACATAAAAATGACGGACCAAATTAGAGGAATCAGTGGTGAAATTCAACAACAGCATACCTGAAATTCGCCATACCTGATAAAAACAGTGTTCCACCGAGGGCTTGGCACAAGACTAGAGCCCAAACCGAGCCATCTAATGTGTAAAAACAACATATCTGAGGTACTTATTACAAGCAGAATCCATAAAATTATGTCTGAAGTGTGCTAAAATTGAATTTTCATATTTTCCCTGTTGTCATATAGGTAAATCAGACTTTGCTCAGCAGTGTCTATATGGAAGTCTAAAGCCTCATCCACTGACTGAAACTAAACAGGAACGAAAGCAGCAACACAATGGAAGTTGGTTAAGGTGGGACAGGTATCATTACTTGGAGTGACAATCATTCCATGCTAGAGGACTCTGGATTCCTGGAATCATGCAACACGTTTCGCATGCGCCGATTTGCCGACACCCCACATGCACACAGCAGCTGCAGTACAAACACACATACAGTATGTAGTACATCCACATAGCCCAGTCAGTCTACACACAGCTCCTACACTTGTACTATCAGCATAGAAAACATAGCAGAAATACATATAACAAAGGTTTGCAGATACCAAAGCTATATCTCAATTAGCCAAACTATCTTTTTGGATCATCTAAACATAGAAACTGTCTAAGTTAGTAAAAGCACATTCAGTTCTTAGTATAAAATCTGCAGGATAATGTATACCTTCTCTGTATTTACAAAAATCTTGGTATATAGTAGTGTACCTTTAGTGTAACAGTAAACATAGCGCTCTACGTAAAAGTACTCACAGAGCAAAACTGCATGATGATTATAAACTAAGACCTAAAAAGATAAAAAATATTGGATATATACCGGAATGCTCTCTTTGATAAGAACATCAGAACATGTAGTTTAACACGAAGAGTATGTATCACATAAACACTACCAGAAAAAGGGTTATATTAGAGGTTATACATAGCCTAAATGACCTCCCACCCCCCTCAAACATGTCACAAAATTGTATCGTGTAAGGATTTAAATGGGGAAAAATACCGTTTTCAAAGACCATTCAAATTTTTGCATTGTGGCATAATATTAGGACAGTTATGAACATTTTCTCCTCAAATCCACATTTTTCTGTAGTTCTCATTATTCTCAGTGATGACTTTCATTAGATTCTCATTATTGTCATGAAGTATTACAGTAAAAAGCAGCAAAAACAACAAACACTACCATGATTTGAACCTAACAATGTATAATAAATTGTACAGTAAAAATCTTTATTTCGCATTTTGCCACATTACAGAAAGGAGAGCGAGTTTTTTCCTCATTTTCATATAGGGAAATTAGCTTAAGGGGGCTTTATGTAGAATCCAGAAACTTTTGTTATTAGCGACACCGGTGGCCGTTAAGTGAACTGCAGCCAGCAACTTAGTGCTTGCATTCACATTCTGAACATGAGACTGAAAATGGTTCAGTTCCCCGATATACTCATGGCGAAGTTCTTTATTGTTCTTTGTTTAGAAGTAAAACGTAATTGGAAATACCTCTGAAGTAATACACAGTTAACAAACATCCTGATGCCGTCCATGCTCCTGAGAGCGGTATTTAGATGCATTATATTGCCACAAGTTTTGGGACGCCTGCCTTTACATGCATGTGAACTTTAATGGGATCCCATTCTTAATCCGTAGTGTTTAATATGGAGTTGGCCCACCCTTTGCAGCTATAACAGCTTCAACTCCTCTGGGAAGGCTTTCCACAAGGTTTAAGAGTGTGTTTATGGGAATTTTTGACCATTCTTCTAGAAGCTCATTTGTGAGGTCAGGCACTGATGTTGGACAAGAAGGCCTGGCTCTTGGTCTCCCCTCTAATTTATCCCAAAGGTGTTCTTTCGGGTTGAGGTCAGGACTCTGTGCAGGCCAATCAAGTTCCTCCACACCAAACTCGCTCATCCATGTCTTGATGACCTTGCTTTGTGCACTGGGGTCATCCCCAAACTGTTCCCACAATGTTACACTTGGCACAATGCAGTCAGGCAAGTACCGTTCTTCTGGGAACCGCCAAATACAGACTCGCCCATCGGATTGAAAACATGAAGCTCAATGATTTGGAGGTGTCCCAATACTTTGGTAATATAGTGTATGTAAATATGTGCTACACGCTTTCCTCTCAATAACAAAAAAACACACACAATACAAATTACAGCTATAAGAAAACAGCAGTTCAGAAAGCATCTGATCATAGCGATGTGGATATGTTTGTACCAGCTCTGCAAATCACCAGCATCATGTCGACAAATGAGATTACTTAAAATTACACTGTCATGATAGTTTGTTTAGAAAGTATATTTAAGATTATAGATCTGACTATGTAAGATTATAATTAAATGAATACCATTTCTTTGCATGACACACTGACATTACAGTACAGAATAACTCTTGGGACATTATCCTGAACATTGTATAATCATTCATTTTATGTTCGGATCCTTCGGATTTTCCCGCTGAGTCCACATAAAAATCAGTCTACAGGCTTTCGTAGACAGCATAGGAAGTCAGGGAAGTTCTCTTTTTTTTAAGTTTCATTACAAGCGGTTTACAAAATGGCAATAAAAAACTGATTACTAAATGCAAATCCTTACATACAGACCTTTAACAGTCACAATGCAAAATAATCTTAATGGTTCTAAAAACAGACTTTGTTTTCTTTAAGCAAAGATTTTCTTGGGTGAAATACAGTATCAGATGTCCTGAATTTGGTTTTGACAGGTTTTGGAGACCCAACCCCCTACAGTAAGTATTTATTTGGTTTCATTACATGTTCTTAATGTTATAGAAGTGCTAATTTTCTTTAGCATAATATTTAAGATTGTAAACTAAAGACATTTCAATTTCTAACTGAATGACTCATTATCAGGCCCTGGCAGAATGTGCAGACTTTTTTTTTTGTTGCACTAATTGTGTGGGAAAATTTGTGGTATGGGTTTAAACATCGTAAAATATAATAAATTAAGCATTTAGTAAAAATAAACATGCAAGCGGTGAGAGTTGTGCAGGACAGGCGTTCCAATTCTATTTGAGTCTGCAGAGTTTGGTGGGTGCGTGGGCCTGCGTATTACCAATCGCTCATTTAAAGCAAGAGAAAAAGTTCTGTATATGTATATGTTAACTATGTAGGAACCAGACGAGCAGGCAGTGATGGGATTGGAAGTTGTCATGCTAAAACTCGAGGAGCAATAAGGGTTCAAGTTTTAGCCCAAGATAAGGGATACACCACCATCTAGTAGGAAATCAATATGCATATATAGAGCTGGATATAAAAACCTTTTGATGCAGTTATATTTTGGCACTCCTATAACAAGATTTAGATTTACAAATATATAATTCAAGAACATTAGAAATGGCAGTAGAGGACATAAGGAATAGGACACAAAAACCTGTTTCATGTCAGCATGCTTCACACAGTAATCTGAGGACTGGAAAAGGGAACGTCGCCACCATCCAAAAATATCTTTAGGTTTTGTAAAATATACTGGGCCTGCACATGACTTCTATCAGCATACAAGCATTAGATAAACTGTCATCTTACAGTATGAGGACAAACATTATCTGTTTAAAAGCCTAGAGAGCTGCCTTTCTGTCTTCCGCCTACACAAGCAGCGTATAAACTGAGATGGAACCTTATAAAATAATAATTTTTTGGGACAGTTCTACACATTTTGGGTTGAAAAGTTCTTATAAGAACCTTTTAAAAATCTAAAGAGCCTTTTGTGTAATGGAAAGATCCTTTATAGAACCACCAATGCCAATAAAATGGGTCTGGTGCCTTAAAATGCTCACCAGGCTTTGGAACAGAATGTACATCATCTCCATTAGACATTGACCTCAAAGTCTGAATGTTAACACATGCTTTTAGCCATCAAAAGCGCTCCCCATGTTCAGATATGTTCAGATAAAGGGTATTCAACTGTCTACAAAGATTTGGTGAGTTCATAAATAACATGGATGTGGTTGTTAGATTGAGCCTCTTCTTCATCGGGCCGTCTCATACCACGCTGTGGAGCGACGATGGGTGGATGAACTCTGGGTTTATGAAAGAGAATCCAGCAAATTCGCTCTGGTCGATGTTGGCGATGACCAGTTGGTCTGGAGGAGTCAGCATGGGCTGTGTGTGCGGGTGAAGAATTTATCAAAGTTCTCCGCTGCTTTGCCGCACTGTGAAAGGAAAGGGGAGAAGAAAGGTGGGGTTATTATTAAATTCAATTGAAAAGCTGGCAGTGTGCATTATAGAAAATTCATTCACGTAGGACTTCCGTCACGGGCATAATGCATATGTCCTTTAAATTGAGGATTTTATAAAAGCGATTGAAGGGAATATTCAGGGCTGTGTTAAAGGTTAAAATAGGCTGCAGTCCAGCACTACCACCTGTGGCATACAAATGGCGTCCTTTGAGGGGCTCTTTAACACCAGGGCTCTGCAAACACACATGAGTTGAGATGGATGACGTTATACCCATAAAAACACAAACAGTATATACACAGTGAGGAAGATCAGCACACAGGGTGGGTGGTTTTGATGCAAACATGAAAAGACTCTTAAAATAGTCCAGGTCATTTCATGTGGACTCTATTAAGCCAAGCTGACTAAGAGCGCTTTCTGATCTGTAGACCATTTGCTTTGTTCTGGACAGGGACTTAAATTGTTACAATGTTGCATTTTCTTCTTCGTTTGATTTGCTATCACTAGACAACGTATCAAACTGTTTACGCAAGTCACATGTGAGTAAAAGTGTCCTACACAGCAAAATCCTCAGTGTTAAATGTACACTGCGAGTGTATATGAGTCCACTATGAGTCCACACTCAGAGTGTAAGAAGGTAACACCGAATCAGTGTTGAAGTTAATAAGATAATTAAGTGATGATTGAGCATTAATGATGAATACCTGCTGTGAATAAGCTGTTGCCTGATGATAACAAGCAGAATCACTAAAGGAAAGAGAAACTCAATAACTACAACTGACTTCAGCCACAGCCTTAGATGAAATCAACTGAAGATAAAAGAAGACATTAAATCTCTGAAGATCTCAGCAGAGGAGGATTAAACAACTCCACAAACAGCATTACCAGCTTCACACATTACTGACCAGACTGACTTTATTTCTGTCAGACGTCTAAAGAAGCTCTTATTGAGAATTAATAGAGTTTGTTTTTTTATGTCACCATTATGGTGATTAGTGTTTTCTTTAATTGGGCAGTTTGACGACTTTAATATTAGTGTTTCTCTGGTTGCTGTTTCTGGGTTTGCTATGGCAAGAAAAGCAAGAGAAAACACAATCTGATGCTGTTGGCTGCTTGATGATCAGGATATGATCATTGTGCAGCAGTTTTAGTCTCCGATCTAATGACTGAATATGAGCAACATACTATTAACTTTGTTTTATTGTGATTATAGAAAAGATCCAGCACAGGTTTGATCAGAAAACCTGAATAAGTTTTAAAACAGATTGTATACTAATCACTTCTAACTCCTTCGAGATTTACTCACACACAGACATCATGTACATTTAACACTGAGGATTTTACTGTGTAAGAGAGAAAATGTACCAGGTTCCAAAACAAATGCTCCAAATGAGCCAGGTGTGAAATCATTCAAGGAGTGCGAGTGCTAATCACCAAAACCTTTTGCCCTGAACTGGGGTTAACAGAGATACTTCATTTTTAATATGATCACCCTTGGCTTCTTCCATTACACTGGGATCGTCTTTATCAAATGCATGCAAAGGTTTGCACAGCTTTCTGTTCTCTGTAACCTCTCTGGCAAGATGAGTTTATTCTGGGGAAATCTGTATGTAATCTGTAAAAAATATTAAGTAATAATCTCAAGGTTTACTGGGATTTACTTGACTCTTTGATTCTTTTGTAGTGTGAGTTTGGTTAAGTGTACAAACATTGTCACGTGTGTCTTTTTGTGTGTCCAAATTGACCAACAACCTAATCAGCTTATACAAAGAACTGTTAGCGTCCCGGGCAGAGACGAACCTAAATAGGACTATAATATGACCAGGGATTGTTCTATGAGCATTTTGGTACATTTTATATGACAAGAGCAAATACACAAACTATCTTTGTGTTATTAGAGGTTTTCATAATGACTTTTACATTAATTAAAAGTATTTAAAGCACACAAAAAAAGAGACTCAAGACAATAACAACACTGTTATATTACACTGGAATTTGCAGCACTACTGTTGGCAGTCCCATCTGATGACAGTCAAGATACAAGTTCTGAGTATCTTACTTCTTCTCACCACTGCTTCATGATGGTTAAGACAACATTTACTCTGAGTCACTCCCTAATGTTTCAAAGAATAATACAACTAGGGAGCGCATCAAGTATAAATTCCTTGTCCGTTTGGGGAGGTGTGCACGCAGATGGCTTGATTGCTCTTGAGTTACTAAACTTAAAGGATTAGTTCACTTCAAACTGAAAATGTCCTGATAATTTACACACCCCCATCTCATCCAAGATGTTCATATCTTTCTTTCTTCAGTCGAAAAGAAATTACATTTTTTGAGGAAAACATTCCAGGATTTTTCTCGACATAATGGACTTCAAAAGCAACCAACGGTTGAAGGTCCAAATCAGTGCAGTTTCAAAGGAAGGGCTTCATAGGCTCTACACGATCACAGACGAGGAATAGGGTCGTATATAGCCACACCATCAGTCATTTAAAAATACAAAAATAACAAAACATTTATATACTTTTAACCTCAAATGCTCATGACCTCTCACGGACGTGACCTTTCCGACATGATGACGCCATACGTCGTGAAGAAGCACAACACCGATTTGAGGTTAAAAAGTATATAAATGTTTATTTTCTTAGAAAATGAAAGACATGAACATCTTGGATGAGATGAAGAGTAAATTATCAGGAAATGTACATTTTGAAGTGAACTTATCCTTTAAATTTCACATGAAATCAAAATACTGTACACAGTATAATAAACTTTATACTGTTCTGACCCTGTATACTTTTGTAATACACATTCCTTATCTTAATATGCAGGTCATCAGTGCTCATTATTCCAAAGGAAAAAAAAAGTTCAATGCATAATCCACCTGCCCTGCAATGACTTTCCCCTTTTGACTGACATCACTGAAACCTCTTATTTATGAACTCGTCTCCTCCATCCACCTGCCATATATTGTCCAATTTGCACTATCCGATTTATCCTGATGGATAAGATCAATTTTCACTGCACTGTTAACTAAAATGGGGTGTAGAGATTTCATTTTGATGTTGAGGACAGACTGATCTTGCATCAATGTCCTCATTGGCTGGTCAAGGATAAAAACAGTGCATTGAGCTGTAACAGTGTGAGCTCTCAACACCCATTATTTCAATTGGCAACCTCCCTTTGCCAATATTCTACTTCCTGTCAGGCACTGAATAAGAGAGATAAAGAAAATTATTCATTCATCTCAATGATCTGATACATCGCCAGACTCACAAAGAGTGATGTAACTGAAAGTGTAGTTCCCAGAATGCTTTTCATGGGATTTGCAGATGAGAAGAGGGAGATACCATGTCGAGAGTTGTAGTTCTGACCACACAAGTTTACACTGCTGTTTGTGAATGTTTGTTGATACTATTTTGGTAAGCAACTTAACCTTCAAGCTTTTTACTGGAACCTGCAAGTTTTCTACTGATTGATAAAAACCAGAGGGCCCGACACTAAGAAGTGGCAACCATTGATGGATCTTATTGACAGAATCATGTAAGCCCACTAAGCAAAGTTATGTCCAAAAGACGCGTCTTTTCAACGTCTTTGACCCTAGAGGCGAACGTTGAAAAGACGTCCACTGAGGAGCCAGAATGAACGTTTTTATGACGTCTGTTTTGGACATGATCTGCACGTCTGATATAGACGTTCATGGAACCTCAAGGTTAAACAGTTCAAATGTGCTCATTGTGGACATATATTCCTTTTGTAATTGCAAATCAACTCATTGACAGAGTGTGTTTGTCCAAAATCTTAAAAATAAAAGAAACTTAGCTCACACCTTTAGACACTTTAGGCAACTTAGCATCTGTAATTCACACATCTTTGGATCATGAGAGAAACCAGACCTGAAGGAAAGACTCTCTGGCTCAGGACTCAATCCAGGATCTTCTTGCTGTGAGGAGCCAGTGTTTCCCACTCATACACTGGTGCTGCCCGTAATCATAGATATAAGAGACACTTTGACTATTTCTGTCAGATGTCTACAGAAAATTAACAGAGGTTTTAGATGTTGATGATTTATGGTTCATTTGAAGTCACCATTGTGGTGGGAAGCGTTTGCTTTAGTTGGCCTCTTGGTCCCTGTAGTTGTGTTAGCTTTTCTTTGGCTGCTGTAACTGTGTCTGTGAAACAATAGTTGTGGCTGAACAAGCAAAGATAAAGTGACATCAGGTGTTGTCAGCTCCTCGTTGATGATCACTTAATCATCATAACGCGAGCATCTGATTTTGTGTTTAAAGTTTTGTGTTCTTGTTTGGTACAATAATAATTTGTATATATCCACAATAACCTTGTGATACTGTGGTATTTACACCAATAAAATTGATCAGTTATCTGGAAAAATGACCAAAAAAAAAATGTGCACCCAAAATTTTGAGCAAATATTTCACAAAGTCACACACCAACATCAAGATTTGGCCTATGATTCACAACAACGGTGACAATCAAATCAAAAAAGTTTGGGAATCAAGCATGAGTTTTGCACTATGAAGCCACCCATCATGCATTGCAGCATGAAACTTGTCACCGTTGTGAATCATTGGCCAAATGTTGATGTGTGTGTGTGTGACTTTGTGAAATATTTGCTCAAAACGTTGGGTGCACATTCTTTTTTTTTCTTCAGGATAATTGATCGATTAAATGCTATTGGTGCCAATTCTGCAGATTCACAAAGGTATAGTAGCTATAAGCAAATTACAATTGAAAACAACTTGCCAAAAAAGAAAAAAAATCAGATGCTCGCTTTGTGATGATTTATTGATCATCAACGAGGAGCTGACAACACCTGATGTCACGTTGTCTTTGCTTGCTCAGCCACAACTATTGTGTTTCACAGACACAGTTACAGCAGCCAAAGAAAAGCTAACACAACTACAGGGACCAAGAGCCCAACTAAAGCAAACGCTTCCCACCACAATGGTGACGTCAAATGAACCATAAATCATCAACATCTAAACCTCTGTTAATTTTCTGTAGACATCTGACAGAAATAGTCAAAGTGTCTCTTATATCTGTGATTAAGGGCAGCACCAGTGTATGAGTGGGAAACACTGGCTCCTCACAGCAAGAAGATCCTGGATTGAGTTCTGAGCCAGAGAGTCTTTCCTTCAGGTCTGGTTTCTCTCATGATCCAAAGATGTTTGAATTACAGATTTTAAGTTGCCTAAAGTGTCTAAAGGTGTGAGCTAAGTTTCTTTTATTTTCAAGATTTTGGACAAACACACACTGTCTGTGAGTTGATTTGCAATTACAAAAGGAATATATGTCCACAATGAGCACATTTGAACTGTTTAACCTTGAGGTTCCATGAACGTCTATATCAGACGTGCAGATCATGTCCAAAACAGACGTCATAAAACTTTCATTCTGGCTCCTCAGTGGACGTCTTTCAACGCTTCACCTCTAGGGACAAAGACGTTGAAAAGACGTCTTTTGGACATAACTTTGCTTAGTGGGAGGCTATGACTACATTATACTATTATCAAAAAACTGGAGTTATGCAAGCAACTGAATCATATCCAGTGAAGTCTGTGACCTGAGAAAGATAGCCATCAAACACCAACAGAAAGGTGACAGACGTGTGAAGCTGCGAACACATCATATTCACACTCACCACTTTGGGTTTGAAAGGAGGCTGTATCTCTCTGTTGGCCAGCCGCTCCCAGTCAATTCTGCGGAAGAAAGCTTGCTCCTTTATATCCCTCTCACCCTCCGGACCGCAACCTAGACGCTTAGATGGATGCTTCGTCATCAGCTGTGCATGTGTAGACGAGAAGACAGATTATTAAACCTGAGACCATCTACCTCAGACTCAATAATGAAAGAGCATCTACGTGCATTCAGAAAAATATGAAGGCTAAATTTAAAGCATAAAACATTTATTTAATAATTGATTTGTCATTATAAAGAAACCTGAAGCCCTTTGGGCTCAACTTGGGTAGAAGTTGAAGTTATACTTCTATAAAATATACTAGAACAAAACTAACTAACAAAATAACATTGGTGCCTTATTAACACTTTTTATAACGTTAATTTATAATCATTAAGAAAAATTACACTGTGACCAAAAGATCAAATATAAATACATATAATTTTAAAGTTTAATGATATATGAAACTATTCTACATTAAGTAATGATCCCCATTATAATCATGACCTTAAGGGCCATCATCATACAGTGTCATCACAGCCTTTACTGACTTTTATATCACCAACATGAATCATATAAATTTTTATTGGCCTCATAGGGGAATATAATCAAACAGAATGGTTGAAAGACAAATTAAATGAAATATCTTCCACTGCTGATATTTCCATGACTTGAGCTGACAGCAATATTAAAGTACGGTAGTTATTAATCCAAGCTGATAATTTAATTCCAATTCATAGCTTCTGCATTATTCTTTTCTCATTCAGTGAGCAACGGCATACAGACATGTGGAGAAATATAGGAGCTGGTGCTGATGTTTCAAGACTGACCCCTTTACAGATGGACACGGCCTCTTTGGACAGGGATTTGGGATAGGACACATTGTGCTCCATTATGGACTGAAACAGCTCATCCTCGTCCTCGCCATCAAATGGAGGCTGTTAGAAAATGCAGTGTGATTACATTTCCATGTATGTTCTAGGATAAAAACATATCAACCAAAAAATAAACAAAAGTGCAAACAGAATGTTTTCAAGTTTTATTCTAAATGTTGTTAATCTTGAGAGATCACAATAAATGCATAAACCTCTTTAAATTCACACGTGCTCATTAACTAACATTACTATCTTTAAACATGGCAACAGTCTAACATTGTCATATTTACAGGAACCCAGCAGGCACAGGATGTAGACTGGATGTCAGACTTTGAATTTTGGTTGGAAATGAAAGTAGGGGTGACGTCTAAATCCAACGTTTGTTTGACGTCAAGCTCCAACATTGGGCAGACGTCGCATTTTGGTGAAATGCACGGCAGTACGCTTATTACTAACCAGATTGACTTCAGTTCTGTCAGATGTGTACAGCCTTATTGAGAATTAACAGAGGTTTAGATGTTAATGTTTCGTTTGAAGTCACCATTACGGTGATCAGTGTTTCCTTTAGTTGGGTTTGACTCTTGACTATTTGAACAATAGTTTTTCTCTGACAGCTGTAACTGGACTTATTTTGTTCAAATGATGTTAAGTGCTTGATAATGATAAAGGTATGTTTGTCAAGTAGTGTTTGATTCACTGATCATATTGAGGGTTTGTTTCTGTGTAAGTTTCAGAGCTGAAAGTTTCCTTGTTAGTCAAAGAAAAGCTTTTATTGACAGCTGGCTCAGCAAGCGCTCGATCTGCGAATGTGCCTCCCTGTGACATCAGAGTGCAGTGAAACGTTGCCTCAACAAAAGAATCTACTGATATCTACTGTTGTATGTGTCTAACTAAACATAAGTTCTGCGATACTAAGTGTTCTTTAGTCGTCAGTTCAAATAAACATTTGAAAAATATCAGTGTGTAATAAAAAAATTAATATTCAACAATGACCAGCACCTGAATACACCAATTGGGCCAACCAAGTAATACAAAACCACTCATGTGGATGACAGGTAAATCATTGTGTTTGTTTGGTTAAGGCGATTTGCGAGCCCTGTGGGCAAATCATTCCGGTTGCCACATTTCTCCACAATGGAAGCTTCAAAACAATTTCTCACATGTAAGGGAGCCAAAGCACATTATAATATGCAAAACTGTTGTCCAATCATAGCAGTGGCCATTTACTTCCAATTCTTCAATGTGGCATACCCATAAAAACAAGCATTTCAAGAGCTAGGCTCAAAACCAGGGTAGAAAATAGCCTATTACTTATTTAATAAATACACACGGATGTTCATAAGTTGACTTCAGACAATAGTATAAAAAAATAAAAAAGCCAGTGACCCCTTTAAGAATCAGTATATGAACTCAATAACAGTAACATGCTTTTCATACTGCAATGCATTCTGGGTGAATAATATAAAACTCATCTATGCCTTCAAAAATGCATTGTGGTGTTAAGCATGTCACCATTGTTGAAATTCATTTGCTGATTATTGATGTCTGAGTGAGTCTATTATGTAGGACTTTAAAATGCCTAGTGGACAACATATAATTACAGGCTCAACGTTATTTATAACACAAAACAATTACATTATAACAACCAGAGAAAAGCTAAGATTCACAAGTCAAACTACCCAACTAAAGGAAACACTGATCACTATAATGGTGACTATTATACCAAACTATTATTTTCAATAAAACATCAACAACAACACCTTTGTTAATTCACAATAAGAACTGCTGTAGACGTCTGACTGAAATAAAGTCAATCTGGTTAGTAATAGCTTTATTTTTATTTTTTTACCAGAATGTTCTCCTGAAAGGTAGAAAATCACTCTCTAAAAACATTCTAAACATGTTTAGTGATGACATTGATAGAACATTATCCCCTAACATTCTTATAAAGTTTTTCCAGGAAGTTTCCCAGCAGACACAGGTCTGGACCTGGGGCCTATTGCACAAAACTAGGATAAGGTATTAAGCCAGGATATCTTAGTTATCCTAGCTCAATTTATCCGCTAATATACAGTTGTCTTTCGTTATCGTTATTGTTATTGGTGTGAGTGTGCCTTCAGTGTAAGTTTACATGACAGCGGTGTACTAAATTTTGCATACAGATGACATGATCATCAAGATATCCCGGCTTAATCCCTTATCCTTGTTTTGTGCAATAGGCCCCTGGATGTTGAAGTTTGTTTGAAAGTAATAGTTTGGTTTGGTCACCATAGTGGAGATCAGTGTTTGCTTTAGTTGATATCTTTGGCCTTGAATTTTAAATGTTAGTTTTTTATCAGTAACAGAAGAGAGAAAATGTGATCAAGTGTGATGGCTACTTGTTTATAATAAAAATCATGTAGAAGTCTGAATTCACTAAGGGTTGAATCTCTGGTATCAATTTTACATGATCATAACAATCCTGGGATTCTACAGCGTGAGATCAGCAGTTTCCATCAAAAAATCTGGAAGATTTGATGTACAAAATGTGTGCACAATATGTTTTTGTCCCACTTTATATTAGGTGAAGTATCTTGTCCTTTGGCTGCATGAGATGAGAACACATTTTTTATATTTCTTGGGTCTTGCCCTACCGTGAAACTCTAACCCTGTACATTCTTACAACACAAACGCCCTAAGCATGTAAATTGTTAGTCGTTTAAAGTCTGGAATTTCCCCTGCTTATTAAAAATTAATGTTCATTCATTGCAGTAGTGAACATTAGCTCGGCCAGACACTTCAGCGTATGTATAAGGCAAAATGTGAAATCTTGTAAACTGAACTGAAATCGTCTTGTACTGTTGTGATTATGTAATTATGTTCTGTTGTAGTATTGTTTTTGTTCATACAGTAGGCTAGCTTCAAATGTTTCAACAATGATTTGGTTAACAGCGTGCATTTTGAAGCAGTTAATGATTTAAATGATGGTTAAATTAATTAATAATTCAACAGCATGGCTTAATTGGAATACTTATATCGATCAAACTGTAAACAGCTAACATTTACACTGTCTTTAAGAGTCTGAAATGGATGTTGCTCAACCAGGAAATAAATTACATACATCATAATGTATTCAGGCAGATAACGCTGATTGCTTTATTTCCGAGATGATCTATGGCAAACTTTGAATTGTAATACAAAATAGTGCAATATAGATTGTATTTATTGAACATTATTCTAATAAATTTCTGAGCTAAACACATATACATATATATATATATATATATATATATATATATTAATGTTTAATATTTCCTCCATAATTACATTACATAGCCTACATAAAGAAATATATTTTTGTGTTAGGTCAGTTACGTTTCATGTTGGCAGACAGTGTGTGCAGTAGAAACACCCACATTAACGATTTTAATATATGACTCTCCAAAAAGACCATAAACATTACAGATAAGATCTGAAGTAACTATTAATTTACATACATATATCGTGAAACAAATCCTGTGATACTGATATGCTGCAAATAATTTGATTTTAAGTCAATGTTTTGGCTGCCTCTGTCGGTAGGGAATAGTAAGATGGCCGAATACTTCCGTGACCTCACCGCCTGATGGCAGTTTAGAACGCGATCAGCAATCCAGTCATTATATAGATCACTGGGTTTAACTCATTTACATGACCACACACTTTGTCGGCTTGTTAAGAATTATCGGGTTAAGAATGTGCAAGTAAACGCACTGATTCTGCGGTACAGATTGTGCTCAAAGTCTCTTTTTCTCCCATTCTTTACAGCTGATTCTCAGCCCATCTCGAAAGCTCCAGAAGTACTGACAGCCGCGACCTTCTCATGCTGACAGGTCATTAGCAGACACCCACAGAACTCAATACAATAGTTTCTGAAGAGGACCGATGCACATTTATGTCATGATTCCTGAATCCTTTTAGTCTTTTTTTTGTATCCTCACAGCAGTGGGATGATGTATTACATAAGGAGGAATCATTCCAGGATGGGGGTGTCTAAGATAAAACAATATAAAGTGAAACACACAGACTGTAAACAAGATTCTTCTGTTGGGTAATTGGACCCGGGAGTCAGTGAGAGAATGTAAACGATGTAACCCTGGTAACCACTCTGGCAGAAAGTATAGACGACACAGGAAGTGTGTTTCACATGGAGGCCTGAGGAGCAGTTTGTATAAATTAATCTCACTGAAATGAACAAAGAATATTCCAGAAGAGAAAAATAAAGCAGCTTATTCATCATTCCGTTGCAGAGTGAGGTGTACTAATGCAAATTAAATGTCTTTATGTATATTTTTCCATAGTATTCAGTGAAATAGAATGTGAGAATTTGTATACATATTACATAAAGTGGGTTCTACCACACACACATTTACTTGCATTTGCATAGACAATGAAACTTACAATATTGCTGTAGTTACGTATATGTAACTTTATCATACACATTACACATTATATATATATTTTGTGTACATTTGTACATTCTTTGCTAAATGATCTAAAATCTATCTGTAAAATGGTAAAAACTTAACTATACAAATGTATTTATCACCTTAAAGATTTGTAAATATTTTACGTTTCTATTGCTGTAAATATGTAATAATGTTTACATTTTAGATGTTGTCAAAACATCCATATCTATCAACATATACCAAAACCTGTGTAATAAGATAAGATCAGAGGCCTGTTGCACAAAGCTAGCTGAACAAACTCTGAGTTTCAGAGTAGGTTTAGAGTTGACAAATCCAGATAAATCCAACCTGGTTTAGATCAAGTTCAATTGTTTCGCAAAGCTTGGTATAAACTTTCTCTGTCAACTCAGGTTTAATTTAGAGTTTGCAATTAACACTGAAGCGCGTGCACCTGAAAGTGTGACACATGCGGCAAACAGCCAATCACAGTGTCCGTTTGATTCACTTCTCTTCTGAAGATTGAGAGATCGTTCTGAAAATTATCATGAAATTAAATGTGTTTAAAGCACACTGTAAAAAATTGTGCTGTAAAATAACGGTAATCTACTGGCAGCTGTGGTTGCCAGCAATGTACTGTTAATTTACAGCTCTCTACTGTTTATTTACAGCTCTCTTTTTTTACAGTATGTTACCGTAATAATACCATGAAATTACCATTTGGAAAAACTGATCGCTTAAAACAGTTCTCATTTTAAAACAAGTATTTATATGGTGTTTGTACTGTAAACTTATTTCAATTAAATCCACTGAAAAAGAACATTTCTTAATATAAATATAAACTGCAAACATGTTATGTGTCGCAATGAGTAGTGAAATACTTAAGAAATATGACTTTAACTTCAATCTTTGCTGTTCATCATTAGCAATAGCACATGTGCCAAATCAACAAACACCTCATAACTTCATCAGCAAACACAGCCACTGCCTTTAAATAAAGCATCAGACAGCATATCATCAGTGTTTCTCTGCTCATCCTGGACTGAAGCACAGGCGCTACTCTCCAGCACAATGGTGACCCGCAAAACTAATTCATTCAACTAAGATTTCTTCTATATCACCTTCTGCAACAACACATAAACACAGTTCATTTGAATATGTACTCTCCTTATCAGTTACTGACTTTGCACATCTTTTTTCTATTAACTTTCACTAATATTTCAGTAAACATATCTCGATTCATCTGGTGTTATTCATCATGTTATGTTTTACAGTATATTACTGTTTTTTCCTTGATTTAACGGTAATCTACTGGCAGCTCTGGTTGCCAGTAGATTGCTGTTTTTTTACAGTACTTTTCCGTAAATTAATTTACAGTTGCTTATCCGTTAATTTACGTTTCACTCTGGGGGGTTTTTCATCTTATCCCTTTAACCCTTTAAACCCCACAGCAAAATCTTAGGTTTTAAATGAACACTTATATGTGTCCACACTACAGAGTGTTAGAGTAATTGAAGTGGTGTTGAAGGTAATGAGATAATTAAGGGATTAATTGAGTGATAATTGAGAATTAGTGATGAACACCTTCATAATCGCTGAAGGAAAGAGAAACACAAGAACTACTGCCACAGCCTTAGATGAAATCAACTGAAGACATTAAATCTCTGAAGATCTCAGCAGAGGAGGATTAAAAAACTCCACTAACAGCATTACCAGCTTCACACATTACTGACCAGACTGACTTTATTTCTGTCAGATGTCTACAGAAGCTCTTATTGAGAATTAACAGATCTTTTGGTGTTGATGTTTAATTGATAATGTTTGGTCACCATTATGCTGATCAGTGTTTGCTTCAGTTGGGCTCATGACCCTTGACTTTGCAATGGAATTTCTTTGGCTGCTGTATCTGTGTTTCTTAGACACATTTGTTATAGCAAGAAACAGCCATGAAAAAAGTGTCAACAGGTGTCACTGGTTATGTTTTGCTTATGACATAATCATAATGGGATGCTTAGTTTGTTAGTCTGATCCCTAAACAAATCCATTGTTTTAAAAATACATAGTTTTACCGTTATTGTACGATTGCAATCAATGACACTTCTACAAAATATAAAGCAGTGATAAGGAATCAATTATGAAGGTTATTTTTTAAACTCAATTATTTTTTAAACTTATGATTTTAAATCATGATTTAATCTGTGGTGAGTTTTAGACTGACATAGACATGAAGAATCAGCATATGAATCTCAACAATGGTGACAATAAACACAACAGATTAACAGATCAACTCATCAACTTCACAAAACACTACTAAAAGTCAAAAACAACACCAAAATAAAGGTAAATAGTGAGAATTAAAGGAAATAACCAGGCTATTCAGCAGCATAATTTATTCATACCGCAATGCATGCTGGGAGTCATGGACGATTTTTGAACAACGCTGGTACCCAGCATGCATTGCAGCATGAAGCTTTGTTCGTCACCATTGTTGAGATTCATACACCGATTCTAGATCTCTATGTGAATCTGATTTGCACTGATGTTCAAAATGTTTTGACCACAAACTGTTTTCATGCTCTTCAAATGATCTGATTGTTGTAATACTGATTTATTTCATTCCTTTAAAATGGCATACCATAAAAAAATAAAATGAAAAACAACATTCTAGATTAAACGTTGAGTAATCTCAGTGAAACAGACCATTTACAAACAGTCAACATCATCTTCTTATGTTTCCTCTTGGCTTTGTGTGCTATAACAAATGTATTTAAAACACATCATTAAAGCAATGAGAGAAACATTTGTTTCAATGGTCAAGAGCCCAACTAAAGCAAACACTGATCACCATAATGGTAATGTCAAAAGAAACCATAACACAACCTCTGTTAATTCTCAATAAGAGCTTCTGTAGACATCTGACAGAAATAAAGTCAGTCTGGTTAGTAATGTGTGAAGCTGGTAATGCTGTTTGTGGAGTTGTTTAATCCTCCTCTGCTGAGATCTTCAGAGATTTGATGTCTTCTTTTATCTTCAGTTAATGAAATCAACTTTTTTTCTGTTCATGTTTCTCTTTCCTTCAGTGATATCAGCTGGTGTTCATCAGTGTGTGAGTTCACTCTGTCTAGTGGTCTATATCAGTAAACTAGTGTAGGGAATAGTGAATGAGCGTATAGGATGTGATTCGAGCACAGCCTCTGTGTGTCGACTTCGAGTGATGTTAATTCACAGTATATTCCCGCTGGCCTTTGCTCGAAAATGAAAATATTACCCAGATTGCATTGTTTTCACGGTATATTACTGTTTTATTGGAAAACAGCATGTTACTGTCAAAATTTGACCGTTATTTTACAGCATTTTTTTACAGTGCAGGAATACACACTTCTGCTGCAGCGTCAATTTAAGAAGGCAGCTGAAAGAATATCTGACTATATCAATGCATGATGTTAATCAAAGAAATATGCCTAATAATTATAGGTTCACAAAGAGCTCAAATAAATACACGTTGTTTAAAAGAATTATGAATGCATGTTTTATATTTATATTAATATTTACTTGTCAATATAATATAATTATATGAATATATTATGTGAATTAAAAGTAATTATAATTCATATATTATAAATATTATAAATAATTTGCACCAAAAGATGAGCAATTTTGTCTCTAAAGTTTTTTCACTATAAACTACTTTAATTTGAGAGATACAGGTGGTGTGAGTTTTACTTGCAGCTGATTGGTCCAGTTTGAGTTTGTGATCTCTAACCCAGAATAAAACCTGCTCCAGAGCAGGTTAGCTGTGTAGTGTAAGTTACCATGGTGATTAACACTGCAAAACCAATCCACCTTCTTGAGCCCAAAACCAGAGTTTGCTCAAACTAATCTCAAACTTACCTGGGTAGCAACTGAAGCCAGCTTTGTGCAACAGGCCACAGGCTGGTGAAATCATAAGATATGAAAATAATAATGTAATTGACACAAGCACGCCAGTGGCCTGTTGCACAAAGCTGGTTTCAGTTGCTACCCAGGTAAGTTTGAGATTAGTTTGAGCAAACTCTGGTTTTTCGGGCTCAAGAAGGTGGATTGGTTTTTAGCAGTGTTAATCACCATGGTATCTTACACTACACAGCTAACCTGGTTTTATTCTGGGTTAGAGATCACAAACTCAAACTGGACCAATCAGCTGCAAGTAAAACTCACACCACCTGTATCTCTCAAATTAAAGTAGTTTATAGTGAAAAAACTTTAGAGACAAAATTGCTCATCTTTTGGTGCAAATAATTTATTATATTTATAATATATGAATTATAATTACTTTTAATTCACATAATATATTAATATAATTATATTATATTGACAAGTAGCCAAATATTAATATAAATATAAAACATGCATTCATAATTCTTTCAAACAACGTGTATTTATTTGAGCTCTTTGTGAACCTATAATTATTAGGCATATTTCTTTGATTAACATCATGCATTGATATAGTCAGATATTCTTTCAGCTGCCTTCTTAAATTGACGCTGCAGCATAAGTGTTTATTCCTGCTTTAAACACATTTAATTTCATGATAATTTTCAGAACGATCTCTCAATCTTCAGAAGAGAAGTGAATCGAACAGACACTGTGATTGGCTGTTTGCCGCATGTGTCACGCTTTCAGGTGCACGCGCTTCAGTGTTAATTGCAAACTCTGGATTAAACCTGAGTTGACAGAGAAAGTTTATACCAAGCTTTGAGAAACAATTGAACTTGATCTAAAACCAGGTTGGATTTATATGGATTTGTCAACTCTAAACCTACTCTGAAACTCAGAGTTTGTTCAGCTAGCTTTGTGCAACAGGCCTCAGGATCCACCCACTCCCAAGCACAACACACTGATTCCCCAGAGTTCTGATCACAAGCACCTGCACATCATCATCACCTCATCACTGCCAGCACTTAAGCACCACACACATAGTCAGTCACTGTCCGGTCTTGTTTGTGATAGGACTTACCTGTATACTTACCTCAAGGACTTCCAACGTGTTACTCACCTGCTTCCTCATCTCCATTGTGTCTCCTCGTCTTCGTCTCCTGGCTTCCTTGTCTTCCTGGTTCCAGCAACTCAGGTCCGATATCTGCCTGCAAAACAAACTGAGTATTATACTCCAGTTATCCACCATTCTTAAACACTCATCATTCTGACTACTCACCTGATCCAGTTCACTCTGCTTATCAATAAACTGTGCTTCTTACCATCACCTGCTCTCCATGCTCATCTGTTTGTCCGTAACAGAAGACCGGACCAACATAACAGCAAGCTATGATGAGCACCCAGGACAGATTCCAGGAACTGGTGGATGTTCTCCAACGAACTCTCACGACCATGCCATCTCCATCACCACCAGCGAGCACTTCCGACACTAACACCGCTTCTCCTTCTATTACTATTAAACCGGTGACCGCCAGTCCCATGGCCAAACTGGCGCCCTTCTCTGGTTTGGCGGAGGACTGCAACGGATTTCTTCTCCAATGTTCAATGGTCCTGAAGATGCAATCGCATCAGTACCCCACCGAGAGATCCAAAGTAATGTTCATAATCTCCCAGCTGTCTGACAAAGCCCTCTGGTGGACGGAACTGTAATGGTCTCAGAACCAACCGATCATTCAGTCTCTCTCCAGTTTCATTAGCCACTTCAAAGAGGTCTTCGGTAAACCATCCTGGGATTCAGCAGTTGGTGAGTAACTATACTATTTAAAGCAAGGTACTAAATCAGTTAACGAGTATGCTCTCCAGTTCTGTACTCTCGCCACTTTCAGTGGGTGGAACGAACAGTCCCTACTGACCACATGTCATCAGGGGTTGGTTGATGTTCCAACCTGTTACGCCCCCTTCAGCGACGTCTTCTGCCCCACACGTGCCTCTAAGCTGCCTCTACACCAGCCATGGGACTGTGCCATTGATCTGCTGCCGGGTAAGCCAGTGCCCCGTGGGAAGATCTACCCACTAGCCCACACAGCAAAATCCTCAGTGTTAAATGTACACTGCGAGTATATATATGATTTCACTATGAGTCCACACTCAGAGTGTTAAAACGTAACACCGGAATCAGTGTTGACATTAATGAGATAATTAAGTGATGATTAAGCATTAATGATGAACACCTGCTGTTAATAAGCTGTTACATGATGATAACAAGCAGAATCACTAAAGGAAAGAGAAACACAAGAACTACATCTGACTTCAGCCACGGCCTTAGATGAAATCAACTGAGGATAAAAGAAGACCTTAAATCTCTGAAGATCTCAGCAAAGGAGGATTAAACAACTCCACAGCATTACCAGCTTCACACATTACTGACCAGACTGACTTTATTTCTGTTATACCTCTACATAAGCTCTTATTGAGAATTAATAGAGTTTGTTTTTTTATGTCACCATTATGGTGATTAGTGTTTTCTTTAGTTGGGCAGTTTGACGACTTTTTAATGTTAGTGTTTCTCTGGCTGCTGTATCTGGGTTTGCTATGGCAAGAAAAGCAAGAGAAAACACAATTTGATGCTGTTGGCTGCTTGATGATCATAATATGATCATTGTTTGGTGTCTTAATTCTCTGATTTAATGACTGAATATGAGCAACATACTATTAACTTTGTTCTATTGTGATTCTAGAAAAGATCCCGCACAGGATTAATCGGAAAACATGAATAAGTTTTAAAACAGATTGTACACTAATCACTTCTAACTCCTGTGATTATTACTCACACACATACACAATGAATCCACGTATGAATCTCAACAATGGTGACATGCTTCATGACACAATGCATTCTAGAATCCATGGATGAGTTTTGCATGATGCATCCAGAATGCATTGTGGCATAAAGCATGTCACCATTGTTGAGATTCATACGCAGATTCATCATGTGTGTGTGTGAGTAAATCTCGCAAAAGTTCAAAGTGCCTAGTGCACAATCTGTTTTATCGATATATATATCAATCCTTAGTGCAATTCCTAGGCTGTGTCATCGATCACAGTGTCATCCGGATGGACGAGAGGAAGGTGGAAGCTCTCCAATCCTGGCCAATTCCCACCAACATCAAACAAAGGTTTCACCAATTTCCATCGTCGCTTTATACAAGACCACAGCTCCATCGCCAGTCCACTCACTCTTCTCTGCAACAAGCCCAAGTCTCTTTCCTGGTCCCCAGCAGCCTCAGAAGCTTTCGAGACCCTGAAGACCGCCTTCACCACTGCTCCTCTCCTCGTCCACCCGATCCAGCGCTCCTATTCATCGTGGAAGTGGACACCTCTACCACCGAAGTAGAAGCTGTCCTTTCTCAGCAGCAGGGGAACCCAAGTAGACTCCATCCATGTGCCTTCTCCCGCAAGCTCAGCCCGGCGGAGGTCAACTATGATATTGGCAACAGGGAGCTTCTTGCCATCAAGCTTGACTTGAAGAGTGGCGGCACTGGTTGGAGGGTGCTAAACATCCCTTTCTCGTGCTCACGGACCACAAAAACCTGGGGTATCTCCTTAGGTGAAACGATTGAATCCACGGCAGGCGCGATGGACGCTGTTCTTCACCAGTTTTGACTTCACCGTCTCCTGTCACCCGGGGTCCAAAAATATTAAAGTGGATGCCCTTTCCTGCATCCACAATCTAGAAGTAAAGCCCGAAAACCCAGAGCCCATTCTTCCAGAACAACTGTTCATTAACCCCATCGTCTGGTCCGAAGAAACCCTACCCTCTGCCAGTGCTTCCATCACCCCTCCGGGCTGCCCACCGGGCTTGCAGTACATCACCCGAGCAAGACGTAACTCCCTCATCCACACCTCCCATTCATCTTTGGGCACTGGTCACCTGGGGGTCAATGAAACCCTCTCGCTGCTAAAACAGCGCTTCTGGTGGCCATGCATGGCATCCGATGTAAGAAGGTACGTGCAGGGATGCCAGGAGTGTGCCGTGTCCAAGAGTCCCTGCCATCTTCCCTCCAGTAAACTCCATCCTCTGCCCGTTCTCAACCGACCCTGGTCCCATCTTTCCCCTGAGAGGGTTACCCACTGCCATGGAAACTGCAGCGGTCATGTTTAATCATGTCTTCCGCTACTTCGGCATCCCCAACGATATAGTCTCAGATCGGGGTCCCCAGTTCATCCCTAAGGTCTGGAAAGCATTCCATCAACTCCTAGGTGTGACCGTCAGCCTCTCATCAGGATACCACTCACAGTCGAACGGGCAGACGGAGAGGACGATTCAGGAGATCGGCAACTTCCTCCGTACCTTCTGTCATGATCACCAGAACTCCTGGAACCAGTTCCTTGGGGGGGCCGAGTATGCACAGAATTCCCTCCGTCAACCTTCCACTGGGCTCACTCAGTTTCAGTGGGTACCTGGCTACCAACCTCCACTGTTCCTGTGGTCTGGAGAGCCATCTGATGTCGACTACTGGTTCCGAAAGAGTGAGGCACACCATCAGCTACAGTATGCACTTTGAAGATATAGGCTGACAGACAACCTCCGCCATTCCGAGATTCCATCCTTCCAAGTTGGGCAGGAGGTTTGGCTGTCCACCCGAGACATCCGCCTACATCAACCGTGCAAGAAGCTGAGTCCCAGGTTCATTGGCCCATTTCCCATCGTGCAGCAGATCTATCCGGTCACCTACAAGCTCCGATTACCTCCTCACTTTTGAATACGTTCCATGTCTAGACCTAGAAATGACAACCTTGATCCCAACCTGCTCGAGAACTTCCATGCTACCCACCCAGGAGCGGGCCGTGGGGGTAATGTCTCAAGCACGCCAGGCTCCACCCACTCCCAAGCACAATGCACTGATTCCCCGGAGTTCTGATCACCCAGCTAGAATTTTAGAACATTACCGACATTGTTCTATAAGTGTTTTCAGCGGGTAGTGTTATTTTTGTTCCCAGAATGTTCTTTTAAAAGTTAGGATAACATTCTTTAAAAACATTTTAAAAATGTTTAGTGGTAACATTCTAATAACATACCCACTAAGCAAAGTTTCAACGTCTTTGACCCTAGAGGCGAACGTTGAAAAGACGCCCACTGCTCGTCTGTTTTGGACATGATCTGCACGTCTTATACAGACGTTCATGGAACCTCAACTTTAAACAGTTCAAATGTGCTCATTGTGGACATATATTCCTTTTGTAATTGCAAATCAACTCACAGACAGTGTGTGTTTGTCCAAAATCTTGAAAACAAAAGACACTTAGCTCACACCTTTAGACACTTTATGCAACTTAGCATCTGTAATTCACACATCTTTGGATCGTGAGAGAAACCAGACCTGAAGGAAAGACTCTCTGGCTCAGAACTCAATCCAGGATCTTCTTGCTGTGAGGAGCCAGTGTTTCCCACTCATACACTGGTGCTGCCCGTAATCATAGATATAAGAGACACTTTGACTATTTCTGTCAGATGTCTACAGAAAATTAACAGAGGTTTAGATGTTGATGATTTATGGTTCATTTGAAGTCACCATTGTGGTGGGAAGCGTTTGCTTTAGTTGGGCTCTTGGTCCCTGTGGTTGTGTTAGCTTTTCTTTGGCTGCTGTAACTGTGTCTGTGAAACACAATAGTTGTGGCTGATCAAGCAAAGATAAAGTGACATCAGGTGTTGTCAGCTCCTTGTTGATGATCACTAAGTCATCACAAATATTTGCTCAAAATGTTGGGTGCATTTTTTTTTGGTCATCCTTCCAGGTAATTGTTCCTTTTAATTTTATTGGCGCAAATACCACAGTATCACAAGGTTATTGTGGATATATACAAATTACTTTTGTACCAAACAAGAACACATAACTTAAAACACAACATCAGATGCTCACGTTGTGATGATTTAGTGATCATCAACGAGGAGCTGACAACACCTGATGTCACTTTATCTTTGCTTGCTCAGCCACAACTATTGTGTTTCACAGACACAGTTACAGCAGCCAAAGAAAAGCTAACACAACCACAGGGACCAAGAGCCCAACTAAAGCAAACGCTTCCCACCACAATGGTGACTTCAAATGAACCATAAATCATCAACATCTAAACCTCGGTTAATTTTCTGTAGACGTCTGACAGAAATAGTCAAAGTGTCTCTTATATCTGTGATTAAGGGCAGCACCAGTGTATGAATGGGAAACACTGGCTCCTCACAGCAAGAAGATCCTGGATTGAGTCCTGAGCCAGAGAGTCTTTCCTTCAGGTCTGGTTTCTCTCATGATCCAAAGATGTGTGAATTACAGATTTTAAGTTGCCTAAAGTGTCTAAATGTGTGAGCTAAGTTTCTTTTATTTTCAAGATTTTGGACAAACACACACTGTCTGTGAGTTGATTTGCAATTATAAAAGGAATATATGTCCACAATGAGCACATTTGAACTGTTTAACCTTGAGGTTCCATGAACGTCTATATCAGACGTGCAGATCATGTCCAAAACAGACGTCATAAAAACTTTCATTCTGGCTCCTCAGTGGACGTCTTTTCAACGTTCACCTCTAGGGACAAAGACGTTGAAAAGACGTCTTTTGGACATAACTTTGCTTAGTGGGAAGGCTCATTGATGCACGTGGGGAGCGAAGGCTGGCCCGTGTGGTCCGATCAAACAGAGGGTGTGTGTAAGTCGCTTACCTGGGGAACACATGGCACCAGGATGCACTATGGGAAGAAGGCAAGCCGGCGGAGGCAGTGTGATGCTTGGGCAATGTTCTGCTGGGAAACCTTGGGTCCTGCGATCCATGTGGATGTTACTTTGACATGTACTACCTATCTAAGCATTGTTGCAGACCATGTACACACTTTCATGGAAACGGTATTCCCTGGTGGCTGTGGCTCTTTTAACAGGAAAGTCCTGTGTTACATTCCATGCGTGTTTTGTATTGTTTTGGGGTTTGTTTTCTCTTTCTTTCTTTCTCTCTTTCTTTTTGTTTTATCAGTTATTCTTGGTACCATCGGACAAACACGGCTGTCCTTTTGGATTTATTTGTTGTTTTATGTATTAATCTTATACTAGTCCTGTCTGAGAGAATGGATGCATGTGCTAGAGTTTTATTGCGTACAGGGGTTTTGAGATCAATGTGCTACACGCTGATGTTTAGAGACAAATGCTGTGTTTCTACTCGGCCTGGTATTGAGTCCTTTGATAAAACATTTTTTTTGAGTCTGTTTGTTTGTACTAATTAGGTATTTAGTTTTTGTTCAATGTTAGTTAGTTAAAGAGAGAGATCGCCCTTAATTGTATTTTTAGGCGTCTGATCGTGGAAGAGCTCGGTTTTGTTTCTAAATTTTTCTTTGTGTCAGTTAGTTTAGAGGTCTGAGTTAATAATGGTGGGGGTTTGTTTTGATTATTTCATTGATTTGGGCGACTCTCTTGTTGATATTGTTTCTGGTTTCTTTATTGTTCCCTACGTTTACATTTTTAATCTTTCACTTTCTGTAATAAACTATTTAAGCATTACTACATTTTATTTGTGGTTGTTTCTGCTGCCTACACCTCAACATTCATATCTCACGCAAATGTTGCAAATGTATTAACATCATCACTGTCCTCTTCAGAGCTCATTTCCGTTTAAGTTTTAAACGTTTTAAAGTGTTAAAGTTAACACTAAATCAGTGTTAAAGTTAACACTAAATCAGTGTTAAAGTTAATGAGATAAATAAGTGATTAATTGAGTGATGATTGAGCATTAGTGATGAACACCTGCTGTTAACAAGCGGAATAACTGAAAGAAAGAGTGTCACCATTTTTAGATCACCATTATGGTGATCAGTATTTGCTTTATAATGAATAGATTAAAGGATACTAAGAAAGTTGATGTGTGACTGTCTAAAATAAAAAAATTAATGAAGGTGGAAGGTAGTGAAAGACATCCAGGGTCGATAAAGACCCGAGGTATGCGTTTAAGGGTAAGTGTGTATTGAACACAGAAGGTAAACATTGTGCAGAACATAAATATAACATTAAAATGCACTTCTTTCTTTAAAATTTGCACTTTGTGCAAACCAAAGTCTGAATTATTTTCCTGTTGCTCAGAGACCATGTGTTTTGCTGCATGCCTTTTTCTGTGGCGTTGGCTGATCACAGCAGGGCTGCAATCACAGGTATTCAATGTTGCTCTAAAAAGCCCCGCTGTCTGACTCATTTGAGTACTACAGAGAATAATAAATGATTCGCAAGAACTTTCCGTGCATGTCCACCTACCTGCCCAGCCAGCATCTCATAGAGGAGCACGCCGTACGCCCACCAGTCCACTGATTTACCGTACGGCTGATAGGCGATTATCTGTGGAGGAAGAGGAAATGACGAAAATCACTTTTCTGTCCAGTCATTCATTCAACTCTCATGGGCTCTCGGGAAACACTATTCAATCTCCATTCATTTCTCAAGAGCAAAACACACATTTTAATACTGCTCAATGGGCTCACTCTGCTATTTTTTACCATTTGCTGTAATAATTGCTTTTCCCCCCTCACCAGTCCATTTACACCCACATATTCAGCCCACACACACTAATGAGTGTGTATAATCACAGGGGAAGTTAATGAGGGCTTTGTTAAGCATAGAGACTGTATGTTTCATGTCACACTCTTCCTCCTCATGTGTGCTTTAGAAATGACTGTGTAGTTGTGCCACTTTCCACAAATAGAGAACAAATTGGTGGCCCATTACTTTTTCAAAAGCAACAACGTCACTTATGCCATATTCTTTAGAGAGAGAAATATTAGATGTTTTACATATATTTAGCATAGTATGAAAAGTAGCTAGTTTTATATGCACTGATACCCCTTTGCATGAAACATTTGTTTTAAATAATAAAACAATTATTTTAATATAAATTAAGGAAGAAGAAAAAAATTGTCAAATTTCATAACCTATTTTAATCATGTTGCTGTCTTAAATTTCGATGTTTAAGTCATTGCAACTGAAATTTACACTAAACCGACGTAAAATAATGAGATGAATCTTGTATAACATGCGGTCATGACATATTGATCATATAATTTTTATTTTTTTACAGTGAATTTACCAAACGTATAATGCCTGATTTGGCTGCTTATGAGAAAAATATCTAAATAATTTAATATTATAATATTTTTCATTAACTCTAAAACTACTACTTTAACTCTTGAACTTGAATTTTTAACATAAACTACAAACAAATATTTGGTCCATATTAAATATAATGGGCCCTATCATGCACCAGGTGCAATGTGACACCAGGCGCGATGCAAATGTTTTTTGCTAGTTTTTAGCCTGACGCCGTTATCATTTTCACGTCCAGCTCCACGTTGTTTAAAGGGTTACTTCAATGATTTAGCATTAAGCTTTGTATTTAAACTGGGTAATTAATGTAGTAGAAATTTGAAATTATTTTTGAATTTGGTGCCTTCTAGACTGAGAAAAGACATCAGTTTTGTTAGAGAACAGACACTACAATTAAAAACTGAACATGTCTGTTCAATAAAGTGTGAGTGAGCCGAACGACACAAACGCAGCAGAAGTCAGGTTACATCACTAGAGCTGAGGTAAGCATGGCTGCAGCATACATTCACAGCGCGTGTTCAGTCTGGTGCATTTTCAGTTCATGATCCTTCAAATATATTCTCAGGTTTCTACTGATACAAAGCCATATGCTAAATCGCTGAAGTAACCCTTTAAATATCAAATGCAATGACCCATCTGTTCACCCATGGGCGTGCTAGTCTGACCAGGTGTGTTCAGGAGCATTGTTGGAGCGTTGCTATTTTGAGGAACTGAAAACGACTGCGCCATTGACCAACACAAACCTGCTCTAAAGTCAATAGCGCAGTATTTTTTGTGTAATTTAAAGGATGTGTTACTAATATGAGCCTATAGGCGGTGCACAACGCGCGTACACTCTGCTTATTACACACACAGGGAAGCGCAGCAACACCCACACATGTTTAAATATTAAAAATAAAAGGATTCCTCTCTGAAGAAGCGTTCAGTCTTCACATGTAAATAGCAAATCTGCCATGGTGTGAGCATAACTGGCTTTTAAAGGGAATGGGAGATGTTTTTGCACATCATGCCCAAAACACACCCATGACTCATTAAGAGACTAGAGACAACCCTATTAGACCATGTGCCATGTGCGGCAAACCGTTTGTAAGTGCACCTGTGCCATGCACTTCAGACCATGCGCTCAGATCGGTAAAATAGGACTGATATATAAAACACTTTTTTACTACTAAGGACAAAGTAAAATGATCATACATTAGATTTGATAAAGACTGTTTGAGTGACACAGTGGCTGGTTTTGTGAGTAACAGGAAGCGCTTGAGTGTCTGATACACGGTAAGGTCATACACAGTGCCGTCTGTCTACCGGCATTCACATCAACGGCTTGACCTTAGAAATCCTCATACACTACACACACACACACACACACACACACACACACACACACACACACACACACACACACACACACGCACACGCACGCACGCACGCACGCACGCACACACACACACACACACCCATGTTGTGTTTCCATGTTTTGTGGGGACGTTCCATAGGCGTAATGCATTTTATACTGTACAAACCGTATTTTCTATCCTCTTACACTGCCCCTGCCCCTAAACCTACCCATCACAGGAGACATGCTGCATTTTTACATTTAAAAAAAAACATCACTTAGTGTGATTTATAAGATGTTTTCCTCAAGGGGACCAAAAAATTTCCCCACAAGGACAAGAATTTTGGATATTGCCATCTTTGTTGGGACATTTTGTCCCCATAACGTAGGGATTACCAGTCCACACACACACACACACACACGCGTGCGTACACACACACACACACACACACGCACACACACACACACACACACACACACACACACACACACACACACACACACACACACACACACACACACACACACACACACACACACACACACATGTGGGGACATTCCATAGGCGTAATGCATTTTATACTGTACAAACCGTATTTTCTATCCCCCTACACTACCCCTGCCCCTAAACCTACCCATCACAGTAGACGGCGCAGTTTACTTTCTGTGAAAAAAACCTCGTTCTGTGTGATTTATAAGCATTTTGAAAAGTGAGGACATGGGGAACGTCCTCATATTTCACCCTCTTTTTGTAATACCTATGTCATACCCATGTCATTATACACATTTGTGTCCTGATATTTCACACACACACACACACACACACACACACACACACACACACACACACACACACACACGTTGTGTTTCCATGTTTTATGGGGACATTCCATAGGCGTAATGAATTTTATACTGTACAAACCGTATTTTCTATCCCCCTACACTGCCCCTGCCCCTAAACCTACCCATCACAGGAGACATGCTGCATTTTTACATTTTCAAAAACATCACTTAGTGTGATTTATAAGATGTTTTCCTCATGGGGACCAAAAATGTCCCCACAAGGACAAGGATTTTGGATATTGCCATCTTTGTGGGGACATTTTGTCCTCCCATACCGCATACTGTAAAAAATGCTGTAAAATAACGGTCAAATTTTGACAGTAACATGCTGTTTTCAATAAAACAGTAATATACCGTGAAAACAATGCAATCTGGGTAATATTTTCATTTTCGAGCAAAAGGCCAACGGAATATACTGTGAATTAACATCACTCAAGTCGACACACAGAGGCTGTGCTCGAATCACACCCTATACGCTCATTCACTATTCCCTACACTAGTTTACTGATATAGACCACTAGACAGAGTGAACTCACACACTGATGAACACCAGCTGATATCACTGAAGGAAAGAGAAACATGAACAGAAAAAAGTTGATTTCATTAACTGAAGATAAAAGAAGACATCAAATCTCTGAAGATCTCAGCAGAGGAGGATTAAACAACTCCACAAACAGCATTACCAGCTTCACACATTACTAACCAGACTGACTGTATTTCTGTCAGATGTCTACAGAAGCTCTTATTGAGAATTAACAGAGGTTGTGTTATGGTTTCTTTTGACATTACCATTATGGTGATCAGTGTTTGCTTTAGTTGGGCTCTTGACCATTGAAACAAATGTTTCTCTCATTGCTTTAATGATGTGTTTTAAATACATTTGTTATAGCACACAAAGCCAAGAGGAAACATAAGAAGATGATGTTGACTGTTTGTAAATGGTCTGTTTCACTGAGATTACTCAACGTTTAATCTAGAATGTTGTTTTTCATTTTATTTTTTATGGTATGCCATTTTAAAGGAATGAAATAAATCAGTATTACAACAATCAGATCATTTGAAGAGCATGAAAACAGTTTGTGGTCAAAACATTTTGAACATCAGTGCAAATCAGATTCACATAGAGATCTAGAATCGGTGTATGAATCTCAACAATGGTGACGAACAAAAGCTTCATGCTGCAATGCATGCTGGGTACCAGCGTTGTTCAAAAATCGTCCATGACTCCCAGCATGCATTGCGGTATGAATAAATTATGCTGCTGAATAGCCTGGTTATTTCCTTTAATTCTCACTATTTACCTTTATTTTGGTGTTGTTTTTGACTTTTAGTAGTGTTTTGTGAAGTTGACGAGTTGATCTGTTAATCTGTTGTGTTTATTGTCACCATTGTTGAGATTCATATGCTGATTCTTCATGTATATGTCAGTCTAAAACTCACATAGATTAAATCATGATTTAAAATCATAAGTTTAAAAATAATTGAGTTTAAAAAATAACCTTCATAATTGATTCCTTATCACTGCTTTATATTTTGTAGAAGTGTCATTGATTGCAATCGTACAATAACGGTAAAACTATGTATTTTAAAACAATGGATTTGTTTAGGATCAGACTAACAAACTAAGCATCCCATTATGATTATGTCATAAGCAAAACATAACCAGTGACACCTGTTGACACTTTTTTCATGGCTGTTTCTTGCTATAACAAATGTCTCTAAGAAGCACAGTTACAGCAGCCAAAGAAAATCCATTGCAAAGTCAAGGGTCAAGAGCCCAACTGAAGCAAACACTGATCACCATAATGGTGACCAAACATTATCAATTAAACATCAACACCAGAAGATCTGTTAATTCTCAATAAGAGCTTCTGTAGACATCTGACAGAAATAAAGTCAGTCTGGTCAGTAATGTGTGAAGCTGGTAATGCTGTTAGTGGAGTTGTTTAATCCTCCTCTGCTGAGATCTTCAGAGATTTAATGTCTTCAGTTGATTTCATCTAAGGCTGTGGCAGTAGTTCTTGTGTTTCTCTTTCCTTCAGCGATTATGAAGGTGTTCATCACTAATTCTCAATTATCACTCAATTAATCCCTTAATTATCTCATTACCTTCAACACCACTTCAATTACTCTAACACTCTGTAGTGTGGACACATATAAGTGTTCATTTAAAACCTAAGATTTTGCTGTGGGGTTTAAAGGGTTAAAGGGATAAGATGAAAAAACCCCAGAGTGAAACGTAAATTAACAGTAAGCAACTGTAAATTAATTTACGGAAAAGTACTGTAAAAACAAGCAATCTACTGGCAACCAGAGCTGCCAGTAGATTACCGTTAAATCAAGGAAAAACAGTAATATACTGTAAAACATAACATGATGAATAACACCAGATGAATCGAGATATGTTTACTGAAATATTAGTGAAAGTTAATAGAAAAAAGATGTGCAAAGTCAGTAACTGATAAGGAGTACATATTCAAATGAACTGTGTTTATGTGTTGTTGCAGAAGGTGATATAGAAGAAATCTTAGTTGAATGAATTAGTTTTGGGTCACCATTGTGCTGGAGAGTAGCGCCTGTGCTTCAGTCCAGGATGAGCAGAGAAACACTGATGATATGCTGTCTGATGCTTTATTTAAAGGCAGTGGCTGTGTTTGCTGATGAAGTTATGAGGTGTTTGTTGATTTGGCACATGTGCTATTGCTAATGATGAACAGCAAAGATTGAAGTTAAAGTCATATTTCTTAAGTATTTCACTACTCATTGCGACACATAACATGTTTGCAGTTTATATTTATATTAAGAAATGTTCTTTTTCAGTGGATTTAATTGAAATAAGTTTACAGTACAAACACCATATAAATACTTGTTTTAAAATGAGAACTGTTTTAAGCGATCAGTTTTCCAAATGGTAATTTCATGGTATTATTACGGTAACATACTGTAAAAAAGAGCTGTAAATAAACAGTAGAGAGCTGTAAATTAACAGTACATTGCTGGCAACCACAGCTGCCAGTAGATTACCGTTATTTTACAGCACAATTTTTACAGTGTACACTGTAAAAATTGTGCTGTAAAATAACGGTAATCTACTGGCAGCAGGGTTTCCAGCAATGTACTGTTAATTTACAGCCCTCTACTGTTAATTTACAGCTCTCCTTTTTTACAGTATGTTACTGTAATAATACCATGAAATGAACTCTCTTCATTTGGAAAACTGATCGCTTAAAACAGTTCCCATTTTAAAACAAGTATTTATATGGTGTTTGTGTAAACTTATTTCATTTGAATCCACTGAAAAGAACATTTCTTAATATAAATATAAACTGTAATGAGTAGTGAAATACTTAAGAAATATGACTTTAACTTCAATCTTTGCAGTTCATCATTAGCAATAGCACAGAGCCAAATCAACAATCAGCTCATAACTGCATCAGCAAACACAGCCACTGCCTTTAAATAAAGCATCAGACAGCATATCATCAGTGTTTCTCTGCTCATCCTGGACTGAAGCACAGGCGCTACTCTCCAGTACAATGGTGACCCGCAAAACTAATTCATTAAACTAAGATCTCTTCTATATCATCTTCTGCAACAACACATAAACACAGATCATTTGAATATTTACTCTCCTTATCAGTTACTGACTTTGCACAACTTTTTTCTATTAACTTTCACTAATATTTCAGTGAAAATATCTTGAATCATCTGGTAAATCTGACTGTTATGTTTCACAGTATATTGCTGTTTTTCCTTGATTTAACGGTAATAACTGCAGGATTACGGTACACAGCTGGAAACCCTGCTGCCAGTATTTAACCGTTAAATTACAGGGACTTCCGTAAATTAATTTACAGTTGCTTATCGTTATTTTACGTTTCACTCTGGGGTTTTTTCATCTTATCCCTTTAACCCTTTAAACCCCACAGCAAAATCTTCAGTTTTAAATGAACACTTACATGTGTCCACACTACAGAGTGTTAGAGGAATTGAAGCGGTGTTAAAGTTAATGAGATAATTATGGGATTAATTGAGTGATAATTGAGAATTAGTGATAAACACCTTCAGAATCACTGAAGGAAAGAGAAACACAAGCACTACAACTGACTTCAGCCACAGCTTTAGATGAAATCAACTGAAGATAAAAGAAGACATTAAATCTCTGAAGATCTCTAAATCTCTAAATCTCTGAAGCAGAGGAGGATTAAACAACTCCACAAACAGCATTACCAGCTTCACACATTACTAACCACACTGACTTTATTTCTGTCACACGTCTACAGAAGCTCTTATTGAGATTAACAGATCTTTTGGTGTTGATGTTTAATTGATAATGTTTGGTCACCATTATGGTGATCAGTGTTTGCTTCAGTTGGGATCTTGACCCTTGACTTTGCAATGGTTTTGTGTGGCTGCTGTATCTGTGTTTCTTAGATACATTTGTTATAGCAAGGAATAGCCATGAAAAACTGTGAACAGGTGTCACTGGTTATGTTTTGCTTATGACATAATCATAATGGGATGCTTAGTGTGTTAGTCTATCCCTAAACAAACCCATTGTTTTAATAATACATAGTTTTAACTTTATTATGCGATATCAATCGGTGAGACTTGCAAAATATCAAGCAGTGATAAGGAATCAGTTATGAAGGATTTTTTAAACTCATGATTTTCAAAAATGGTTTAATCTGTGGTGTGTTTCAGACAGACATAGACATGAAGAATCAGCATATGAATCTCAACAATGGTGACAATTAACACAACAGATTAACAGATCAACTCATCAACTTCACAAAACACTACTAAAAGTCAACACAAAAACAACACCAAAAATAAAGGTAAACAGTGAGAATTAAAGGAAATAACCAGGCTATTCAGCAGCATAATTTATTCATACCGCAATGCATGCTGGGAGTCATGGACGATTTTTAACAACGCTGGTACCCAGCATGCATTGCGCATTACACTTTTGATGGTCACCATTGTTGAGATTCATACGCCAATTCTTGATGTCTATGTGAATCTGAAACGCAGTGATGTTCAAAATGTTACTGCCACAAACTGTGTTCATGCTTTTCAAATGATCTGACTGTTGTCACAGTGACTGATCTCATGCTGTAAAATGTCATACCTTAAAAAAATAAAAAAATAAACATATTCTAGATTAAACCTTGAATAATCTCAGTGAAGCAGACCATTAATAAATAGTCAACATCATCTTTTATGTTTCCTCTCAGCTTTGTGTGCTTTAACAAATGTATTTAAAACACATCATTAAAGCAGCAAGAGAAACACTAATGTTGGTATCAAGGGTCAAGAGCCCAACTAAAGCAAACACTGATCACCATAATGGTAACGTCAAAAAGAAACCATAAAACAACCTCTGTTAATCCTCAATAAGAGCTTCTGTAGACGTCTGACAGAAATACAGTCAGTCTGGTCAGTAATGTGTGAAGCTGGTAATGCTGTTTGTGGAGTTGTTTAATCCTCCTCTGCTGAGATCTTCAGAGATTTAATGTCTTCTTTTATCTTCAGTTGATGAAATCAATTTTGTTTCTGTTGATGTTTCTCTTCCTTCAGTGATATCAGCTGGTGTTCATCGGTGTGTGAGTTCACTCTGTCTAGTGGTCTATATCAGTACACTAGTGTAGGGAATAGTGAATGAGGGTATAGGGTGTGATTCGGAGCACAGCCTCTGTGTGTCGACTTCGAGTGCTGTTAATTCACAGTATATTCCCGTTGTCCTTTTTCTAAAATGAAAATATTACCCAGATTGCATTGTTTTCTACAGTATATTACTGTTTTATTGGAAAACAGCATGTTACTGTCAAAATTTGGCCGTTATTTTACAGCATTTTTTTACAGTGTAGGGATTACCAGTCCACACACACACACACACACACACACACACACACACACACACACACACACACACACACACACACACACACACACACACAGATGAATACATAATACAGGCAGATTAATAAAACTGCTGTCGTTAACATTGCTACATAAGTGCCTGTTTTTTTCCATATAATACAATAGGATCTGTATAATAATAATTGTTGGTAAAAAGTGGTCCAGTTTCTTGCAGGTTGTCTGTCTAAATAGCCAGAGGGTCTGCAGGAAAACAAGCGATATATAAATGGAAGAATAGGTGGATCTCACTTCAGGATTGTGACTACAATAAACAAGATCCCTGGTTTGGGTTCCTCATGTTTGTCTGTCCTGTCCAATTTATGTAGATGTCTAAAAATAGAAGCTGTTTTATTATTTGTTATGCAACACCACTATGATAAAATGTCACATGTTCCCACATATTGAACTGTGGTTGTCATGCAAGCGACGCTAGATCAGTCTCATGTCATTTTTCCCTCTTTTTCCACATCATCTCTCTCTACCATCCACTGTCAATAAAATAGCAGAAAGCATGCAGCTGAGCATAGCTGTTGATGAGGTCTTCTCCATCTCCGGTTTCCAAGAGCAAACTCAAACTATTGATCTATTCATGGGGTTGCAATTGTTTTTAGAACAGGAAGGTCAATATATCTGATTGTTTCTTCATTATCATTTGTCTAATGTCAGGACGTCCAATAAAGACAGTGTGAGATTTGGAAGCACTGACGATACAATGAGAGCAGAGAATATAAATCCTTGACATGCCATGGTTCATGATTTTGGTAAGTTATCACAGGACATCATCATTGCACTATGTACCGCCACAATACTTTTTAAAAAGCCACTTTTGAAGTCTGAAGATCTAGACATCTGCTGCTCAGATCAGTCATCTAGAGAACCATATGTGCAAAAAATAAAAACGTCATAGTGTTTCCAAAAATACAATCCCATCTGCAGTAACATAAAGGCTGTGTGTGATTGGATGTGGGTCTGAATAAAGTCGGGAGAGATGAAGAGGTGGGCTGTTTCTGGATGAATGAACGAGTCTGTCAGGACACAGACGTGCTATAGTTTCTAATGGTGATACTGAGACATTCCAGTCAAACTGACCTTCTTTTTACATTCAGAATATGCCCTAGACCGTGACGCCACAATGGTGGCAGGGCAGCTTTTTTAGATTTGTGTGTGTGTGTGTGTGTGTGTGTGTGTGTGTGTGTGTGTGTGCGTTCTCTCTGCAATCCTTAACATTAAGGTTTCAGTATCAATGTGTGAGTTAAAGGGAATCGTTCACTTTATCGCTGGATTGATGGCTCAATCAGACTGAAAGGCGTTATGTCAACACCCCAATCAGTCAGACTGAGTTTGATATGATTGAAAGGGAAGGTGTGGAATCTGTTTAAAAGGTCATAACACACACGGTTCTGCCAGTCTCATGTTAATCTTGAGTATCAATAGAGTAGTATTGCATCCTTCATATCTCCCAAGAGTCTTTAGTTTTATCATATTTATAAAAGACAGATACGATGTACTGATTCTTTCTGAAAACAGCCGAGCTCATGGAGGCGGCAGTGGGCGGAGCTAAAGAGTCACAAGTATGCACGCACACACACACACACACACACACACACACACACACACACACACACACACACACACACACACACACAAAAACATAATGGCATTATCCCTGGATAACGTTCGATTCACTATACATTGGTGTTGTTCACATTATATGAACTTACACGGCAATTGCCAACAAAACACACACATTTGATTCAGTTTCACTCACCGCCTGCGGTTTCCACTCATGGCCGGGAACAAACACAAACACTTTCAGAACTCCAGAAAAACAAACTGAATCCGCTGTTCCCTTAACGCTGGGTTATTTGGGAAGTTGAACATGGTTATCTTTCCCTCACACCAGAAACACACTTCTTTAGTGACATTGTTAATTTCGTGGTCTAAAAACACAATGCCAGCACTGCCGATGGCTACCGTAACCCGAACGAAACTCGTTGATGGGCGGCTCTTGCTCTCACTATGGTTGATGTGTATGTGTGTGTGTGTGTGTGTGTGTGTGTGTGTGTGTGTGTGTGTGTGCACTCATCTGGGAGAAGTGCCCATTTAAGGAATTAAAAACTAGTAAAACAACTTTTGGAAACAAATCCTGAAAGAGTGTATTTTGCTCAGAAATACTCTGTCAAACGCCCAACTAAATGAGTATCCTGCCAGGAATACATCATGATTATGTTTGCCTTTACTCTTCCCACCTACAATATGGTTTTCAAACTGCGCATCTCCTTTGTGTCCCAACGTTGGAAGAGAGCATGCTGTTCCTGCTACCCACACTGCTCTGCTTTAGCCCACACACACACGCGCATGTTCGATTTTCATGTTTTATGGGGACTCTCCATAAACATAATGCTTTTTATACTGTACAAACTGTATATTCTCTCCCCTTACACTAACCCTATCCCTAAACCTACCCAACACACACACACACACACACACACACGTTGTGTTGTCATGCATTGTGGGGACTCTCCATAGGCGTAATATATTTTATACTGTACAAACTGTACAGTATACACTGATTTGGATGCGAGTAGCTTAGTGAACTCTGTACATTCTCCGGTCCCGTCTGCAGGGCCCCAGCGATTTAGGGTAATGGTGAGGCGGCATAGTCGCGTATAAAAAAAACCACTCCAATTCCAATTAGCAAATCAAACAGGTTCTCCCCATTCAGTGATGCACCCACTGAGAATCCTGTTGAATGTGCCCTAGTTATTGGCGATTCTATTACACGGAACGTAAAAATAGAGACACCAGCCACCATAGTCACATGTTTAGTGGGAGCCAGAGCGCCTGACATCAAAGCAAATGTAAAATGTTGGCTAAAGCTAATCGTAAATTCTCTAAGATTATTATTCACGTCGGCACTAATGATTTTCAACTTCGCCAGTCGGAGATCACCAAAATTAACATTAAAGAGGTGTGTGAACTCGCTAGGATAATGTCAAATGTATTTTTTTGTTTTGTTTCCGCTCCCTGTTAAAAGGAGTGATGAGATAGTTAGCAGACTATCATCACTCGATGGCTGGTTGTCTAAGTGGTGTCCGCAAAATAACATAGGGTTCATAGACAATTGGAAAAGCTGTTAATTCTCAATAAGAGCTTCTGTAGACGTCTGACAGAAATAAAGTCAGTCTGGTCAGTAATGTGTGAAGCTGGTAATGCTGTTTGTGGAGTTGTTTAATCCTCCTCTGCTGAAATCTTCAGAGATTTAATGTCTTCTTTTATCTTCAGTTGATTTCATCTAAGGCTGTGGCTGAAGTCAGTTGTAGTTATTGAGTTTCTCTTTCCTTTAGTGATTCTGCTTGTTATCATCAGGTAACAGCTTATTAACAGCAGGTGTTCATCATTAATGCTCAATCATCACTTAATTATCTCATTAAATTCAACACTGATTCGGTGTTACCTTCTAACACTCTGAGTATGGACTCATAGTGGACTCATATATACACTCGCAGTGTACATTTAACACTGAGGATTTTGCTGTGTACAGAGTATATGCGATTGCGAATCGAAAGTGAAAGTAAACGTGAGCTGAAATGTCACCACAGCAAATTCAACCCCTCTAACACCACCAACTGTCCAAATTTGCACTCATATTTATGATAATAACTTTTGAACTGTAATTTTCTATAGTGAATTTTTTTTTGGCAAATTTTCCTGCCAAAAAAAAAAAAAATTCTTTGGAACTGCTCCTAGACGATTTATCCGAATTTCACGAAAACTTAACCAGATAATTTTCAGAAAATGGCAAAAAAAAATTATGGAATTCAAGTCAATTCATCAAACTGTTTTCGATAACGTGCAAACTAATTTTACATAGCGGTGGCAAAAATAGACAAGGTTTTAATAAAAGGTTTTATCTCCCCAACAATTTATCTAATTCTGACCAAACTTGGTACACATCATCACAGGCTACTGGCTGCGTTTCAGCGCAGTGCCACCTACTGGTGCGGAGATTTGAATTTTTTTAGCTTATAAATTCTGAGCGGTTTGCCCAAAAATCATAAAAGTTGTCTAGTTAGATTTGGTGCAAAATGCAAAGTCTAATATATCCAATTTTCGTCCATTTAGAGTTTTGTAGTACAATGCTGTATTTTACGAATGCATGAACGTATTGTTACAAAACTTGGTGTGGGTCATCGGCATGATGCCTTGAAATAATCTGAGAAGTTTTTGACCAGTGCCACCTATTGGTAATTGACGGGTTTATAACTTTGGATGTGGTTTGTTTTCAAGCAAGTCATCTCCTTAGAATTGCTGAATCCTTGCCGAGTCCAACGATCCTAAACATGCTATGTTTCATCTTTTGGTTAGTGCAATGTTGCGATTTAGCGCTTAAACAACTTAAACAACTTAAACAACTCACAAGTATCTTTGAAACCGTTAGTCCGACTGAGAAGAAACCACCAGAATTATAGTGGGTTGACAAACTTTTTTAATCCAAATGTCAAATGTCAGTAAGTGGCAAAAAAAATGCAATGCAAAGGTCGGGTGTGGGTTATTTTTTGTATGCTCATAAATACAAATGTCTATAACTACTAAATGAAATGAGATATTTTCACCAAATTTCACACGCTTATGTATGGGGGCACAATGAGGACACAAAAAAGGGGTGTGACTGTGCCACTTGGTGGCGCTATAATTGAACAAAACATGAAATTGGCTCAATACAACTCAATGTATTTATGTGGGTTTCCAACTTTTTGCTTAAAATTGCTTTACTCATTTTTGCAGTTGGTCTGCTGCTTGATTCCTTGTTTGCTTCTGTTGTGCTTGGCCCTGATTATTGCTGCTTGCATCTATATTTTATACTGTTTTTATTTCTATGTTCAATTTGTAGAAAGGACCTCAATAAGGGTCACACACAGCCTCAGTCAGAAGTTCTGGAATCTCACAATTCATGTAGAGTAAGGTCTGAAGAGTCAGTCAGTTGAGTTTGTTTGGTACAGTGTTTGATATTATAGATATTATTGCTTATTGTTGTCTTTCAATGCATTTGATAATTCATACTCAGAAAGTAGAACTGAAATGACATTCATTACAAGATGATTAGTTAAAACATTTGGATTTCTTAAAAGGAAATCTAAGGATTTCTTAAAAATACTGTGCAAAAATCTTGTGTCTCGTCTCGTTTCGTGAGCTAAGTGTCTCATCACACCTCTAGATAAAACTGAACTCGGTTTTAGAGCCATTCACTGGGCATTTCACTTTGAAATATAATATCATTTTACAGAAATGTCACTACAGGCAGATTTCTCCAACGAGCCTGTGCTGTATAATGTGTTTTTAAGGTTGTGAATCTGGTTAAGAGGTTAGCATGGGCAAAGAGTTTCAGGCCTGAGGTTGTGTCCTACATGCAGTGAATATGACAGACGCATCACAACTCCTTCCTGTCCGGGTCAATTGTTTTCAGCAACTCTCACCACACACATTGAAAGACAAGAAAACTCTCTTGAGCTGGAGTTTGACAACTTCACTCCTCATTGACTTTAAATTAGATTGATGTTCGGCGAAGATAAACCTTTTGATTTCCACAGAAGAAAGAAAGTCATACAGGTTTGAAGTGATGTGATGGATGAGTACACTTTTTGTTGTGGTTGTTGGAAGATCTACTCCTTTCATGCATCTCTCACCTCCGGGGCGATGTAGTCCGGCGTTCCGCAGAAGGTGCGCGTCGTCATGCCCTCAAACATGTTTTCCTTACACATGCCGAAGTCTGCAATCTTGATGTGGCCCTCGGAGTCCAACATCACGTTATCCAACTTCAGATCTCTGAGGGCAAAACATACAAACCAGGTGTATAAAATCCAGCTCAGATGAGTCAGACAGCTGACAGTTAATAGTCTGGTCTTTAGCTGTGGGTGCGAGTGGGCAGCGAGGCAGCGAGGTCAGGGCGACCTCAGCCTTCATCATCAAAGAGCATGATTAATGTGAGCTGAACGCCGCAGCCCTGCAGGGACGGGGAACGGCGAGCGAGGAGCTGAATGCAGACAGCTCTGCAGATAAACAGCCTTTCTTACAGCCCCCTTTCCTCACAGAGTGAGTGACTCATTCTAAGGACAGGAATATTTACACTGCACTTCATGGGCGTTTTGGACATGCTAAACCCTGAGTAATGATGTTTACTTCAAGTAATAATGACATTTTTGAGATTCTATCTGCACACAAATGTGTTCTTCACATATCCGGATGTATTTCATCATAGCTAGCATTCCTCTAAAAATGTGGATATGTTAGCTAACACAAATAACAGCGGGGAGCTGAGGGATTAACAAAACAGATCAATCTCATATATTTTATGAGAAAACATATTTCTGATTTTAAAACCTCCAATTGTCTTGCACTATAGAGTTCCAACATAAGTGAACATCAGTTCTCCAAATATTCAGTATTGGTTTTGGGAACTTAAAAAAAAAAATCCAGTTTTCTTGACGTTAGAGGAACGTAAAGGTTTGATGGTTTAAAAGGTTTGATCTTCCTCAAACATTCTTTCAACTTTCAACTAACCAGTTTGACTTTATTTATGTCAGACGTCTACAGAAGCTCTTATTACAGAGAAATTACAGATGTTTAGAGGTTGATGTTTGGTTGAAAATGTTTTGTTTGGTCACCATTATGGTGATCAGTGTTTTCTTTGGTTGGGCTCTTGACCCTTCTTGACATTATTTCTGAAACATTTCTGCATTGATAATGAAGATAATAGTTAAATGGTCAAATTAGTATATTAAAGTGGTTTTGCTTATTTTTGGAATTGACACATTTTTTTGAAGAAATTATAAATAAACTGATTTGAACATAATTTGTAACACTGAAGCGATTTGTGTAAGATTGTCCAAAACTATTGGAAAGTTACAATGTTGAGACACAATTAGACATCAACACACATCATATGATGATAAAAGCTATATCACCTGGCTTCCTTTGTAACAACTTACATGTTGTGGCAAACACTGTTACAAAGACACACAAACTCACATAAAGCACCAAGAGTCAAATTGCCCAACTATAGCAAACATTGATCACCATGATGGTGATTTTATTATTTTCAATAAATTATCATCATCTAAACCTCTATTAATTCTCAACAAGAGCTTCTGTAGACGTCTGACAGAAATAAAGTCAGTCTGGTCAGTAATGTGTGAAGCTGGTAATGCTGTTTGTGGAGTTGCTTAATCCTCCTCTGCTGAGATCTTCAGAGATTTAATATCTTCTTTTATCTTCAGTTGATTTCATCTAAGGCCGTGGCTGAAGAAATTTGTGGATTGTGTTCTTGTTTCTTTTTCTTTCAGCTTTTTCACAGCAGGAACATCATGTTTTAACCTTTAAATAACATAGTATTGACATTAAGGAAACTGGACATTTTATGTTCTTTGAATGTTACAAATCAATGTTCCTAGAATGTTGAATTGTTAATCAAAATTAGGTTGAAAGAACGTCATACCTTTTAAAACCTGTTCCTCTAACATCAAGAGAAATGGCATTTTTTACTTTCCCAGAAACAACACTGAATCTTTTGGAGAACGTTCTTATAACAAAAATATGTTAGCTATGGACTAAAATAATAATAAATTAAAGCTGCAAGCAGCATTTAGCGGGGTTCAAGCATTTAAGGTTTTTAAGGACTTAAAGCCTAAAAGCATCAAAAGACACCAAGGTTCATTTAGAAAGCATTTAACCACTGACATAATAGATGAAAATGACCATTTACAGCCAATAAAGGCAATTTAATATAGGATATGAATGGTTTTCAAAGCTTTTTGTCAGTTATAGTGCCACCTATGGTCTAATTTACCATGTACTAGCATAGTTTACCATGATTTACCATGTTCTAGTGTGATTTACCATGATTCACCATAGTTTACCTTGATTTACCATGTTCTTGCCTGATTTACCATGATATTCCCTGTGTTAGTGATTTAACATACTTTACTGTGATTCGCCATATTTTACCATGAATTACCATAGCTTACATTGATTTAGCATGTCCTGGCATGATTTACTGTGATTTACCATGTTCCAGTTTTATTTACCATGATTCTAGCCTGATTTACCATAGTTTACCATGATTTACCATGTTTCTACATTCTAATATGATTTACTATGATTTACCACATTGTAGTATGATTTACCATGATCCTGGCATGATTTACCATAGTTTACCATGATTTACCACGAGTTACCACATTCTAATATGATTTACCATGACTTACCACAAATTGCCACATTCTAATATGATTTACCATGATTATAGCATTATTTACCATTGTTCGCCATGATTTACCATGTTTCCATATTCTAATATGATTTTCCATGATTATACCATTATTTACCATAGTTCACCATGATTTACCATGTTTCCAAATTCTAATATGATTTACCACATTGTAGTATGATTTACCATGATCCTAGCCTGATTTACCATAGTTTACCATGTTTTACCATGAGTTACCACATTCTAATATGATTTACCATGATTTACTACGAGTTGCCACATTCTAATATGATTTACCACATTGTAGTATGATTTACCATGATTTACCACATTGTGGTATGATTCAACATGATTATAGCATTATTTACCCTAGTTCACCATGATTTACCACATTCTAATGTGATTTACCATGATTTACCCCATTGAGGTTTGATTCACCATGATTCTAGCCTATATATTTAATTTTAACCTGTAGAAACACAAGAAAGTATATTTCTGATCCTGCAGCCCTCTATAGGACAACATTAGCATTAGAACCAGCACAAGTCTATGGCATTGATAAACATTGACAAATGGGATATTAAATGTTATTATAATGATTTTTACAATGCCTAGATATTAATTTTAAAGCAAAAAACTATTGCAAAATGTAATGTCATGTGTCACCTGCTTATTTGAATAAATTTCTTGAGTAGATATTGGCCACACACACACACACACACAAATACAGAGAGAGAGAGAGAGACAGAAAGACAGACAGACAGACAGACAGACAGACAGACACACACACACACACACACACACACACACACACACACACACACACACACACACTTCTGTTTAAATGTATATATTTTAAATAAATTATTAGTAACACAATGCTTACTCCTAGTCTTGTAGTAATTTTTACACATTAATCATACCATCATTGTTTGGCAGAATTGTCAATACCACTGTTTAAATAAAAATGAATTGATCGAATTTGTCAAAATGTGATTGTAAATGTTAAAATAGTGGTTTTATAATGTCTAAATATGAATTATAGAGCAATATAATCAAGTAGTATGACAAAATGAGATTTTAAAACCAGCAGGGGCAGCAGAGAACCACTCATTAGCTCATTTTCATTTTAAATGTCTGTTTTCCATTTAATGGGCACATTTTCCCGGGTGAATGCTTTCAAACATGCTAACTCACATACACATTTTGTTGCAGATATAGATATTTGAATTTAATAAATGGTATAGCAAATGACTTATTCTATCTTTTCCCCTTTAAAACATATTTTCAGGTGTTATTTTGAATTGTAATGTAATATTGTGAAAAACACATCAAATGAACAAATTAATTGATAAACATTGTCAAAATGTGATTTGCAATGTTATTATAATGATTTTATAAAGTGTATATATGCTTAGTGAGCAGAATGAACCAATAAGTGGTCTTATGCTGCCCTCTGGTGGCTTTATGGCAATTTAATCTAATACACCAATATAAGCATTGTCACTTTTTTAACTTTTATAGAGGCATCTATTGCCTGATCTCCATGAAATGTTGTATGCTTGTTTAGAGTCATGTGTCACACGATTTCTTTTTGAGATTATCTAAACATTCAATGAGGAGTTAAAGGCTTTTTGGGGACATTTGGTCAAAATCACATATTGATATGACTATTATAGCCATCCAATTGCAAAAGTTATTTTTTTCTATATAATTATTGACCTAGAGAGTCAGAATGAGCAGATCTAACAAATGATTTAAACATTATATTGCAACTGATGGAAAATACCATTTGCAGCTAATACAGGCAATTTTCCATAGGAAATGCATGGTTTTAAAGCTTTTTAACAGTTATAGCGCCACCTATAGTTTGATCTTCATAAAACTTTGCATGCTTCTTCAGCATGTTATGCCACATACACCCAACAATTTTCGTGAAGTTTTGAGTTTCCCTTTAGGATTTATAGGCTTTTGAGTGCATTTTTCCACACCACTTTTTTAAATGACTCTGTTATAGCCATCCAAATGCAAAAGTTCAACTTTTTTTGATAATTATTGATCTAAAGAGTCCATAGAATTGTCCTAGACTGGTTTGGTTCCGATCGGGCAAAAAACCAGGGACTAGTTCGCAAAAGTAGCTTTTTAACATAATCGTAATATTCAATGAACGATTTGATTGACAGCAATAGTTCTAGAGGCAAAGTTGTTCAGAATGAGGAGATCTATCATATGATATGCATATTCTGTGGATGTGTGCAACACCATGTGATTACAGAGCCATAAAACTCGTTAGCGCCAACTAGTGGCCGATTTCTTTCAAAATTCTTACAGACCTCTAGGGCCATGAGTCGAGCATGCCCATCGAGTTTCGTTCCGATCGGCTTCCGTTAACCTTGTCTTATAGGTGCTCAAATTTAATTGGTTGATGGCGGCCATGTTTTTTGAGATACGCCAATGTCCTCATAGACATACATGGGGCCTTGGACCAAGACACTGCATACCAATTTTCGAGTCAATCGGACTAACGGTCAGGTGGTCATAGTCTTTTTTATGTTTTTTTCACATTATAGCGCCACCTAGAGCTCAATCTTCGCGATTTTTTTACTGTGACCTCAAATTGAGCCCATATACATGTGTACCAAGTTTGGTGACTATATCTCATTTAGGTTGTGAGTTATAGCCATTTTAGTAAAATTGGCTCGCTGACAAACATTTTTACGCCCCTTAACGACCTTGAATCGAAATTTCAACTTTTTTTCGATAAATATTGATATTTAGACTCCATAGAACATTTCTGCACTGGTTTGGTTCTGATCGGGCAAAAATCCAGGGACTAGTTCGCAAAAGTAGGTTTTCAACAAAATTCAAAATGGCGGAAAATTTGCATACCGGAAATGAAATCGGAGATATACGTTTTGTTTGGCAAGGACTCAGCTTTCCAGTGATATAAGACACTTGAGTGTGGACCAAACGGTTTAGGAGTTATGAGCCATTGTGCGCTTTTGGTTGCTGTAGCGCCACCTATAGGCCAATTGGGGTCATAGCTTATCAGGTTCGTCCCAGGCTGAGGACTACCATCTGACAAAGTTTCAACGCTCCAGCCCTTACGGTTTGGGCGCGCTTTACCGGAGAATAATAATAATAATAATAATAATTAAAGCTGCAAGCAGCATTTAGCGGGGTTCAAGCATTTAAGGCCTTTAAGGACTTAAAGCCTAAAAGCATCAAAAGACACCAAGGTTCATTTAGAAAGCATTTAACCACTGACATAATAGATGAAAATGACCATTTACAGCCAATAAAGGCAATTTAATATAGGATATGTATGGTTTTCAAAGCTTTTTGTCAGTTATAGTGCCACCTATGGTCTAATTTACTATGTACTAGCATAGTTTACCATGATTTACCATGTTCTAGTGTGATTTACCATGATTCACCATAGTTTACCGTGGTTTACCATGTTCTTGCCTGATTTACCATGATATTCCCTGTGTTAGTGATTTAACATACTTTACTGTGATTCGCCATATTTTACCATGAATTACCATAGCTTACATTGATTTAGCATGTCCTGGCATGATTTACTGTGATTTACCATGTTCCAGTTTTATTTACCATGATTCTAGCCTGATTTACCATAGTTTACCATGATTTACCATGATTTACCATGTTTCCACATTCTAATATGATTTACTATGATTTACCACATTGTAGGATGATTTACCATGATCCTGGCATGATTTACCATAGTTTACCATGATTTATCGAGTTACCACATTCTAATATGATTTACCATGATTTACCACAGGTTGCCACATTCTAATATGATTTACCATGATCCTAGCCTGATTTACCATAGTTTACCATGATTTACCATGTTTCCACATTCTAATATGATTTACCACATTGTAGTATGATTTACCATGATTTACCACATTGTAGTATGATTCACCATGATTATAGCATTATTTACCATAGTTCAGCATGATTTACCACATTCTAATGTGATTTACCATGATTTACCCCATTGAGGTTTGATTCGGCATGATTCTAGCCTATACATTTAATTTTAACCTGTGGAAACACAATAAAGTATATTTCTGATCCTGCAGCCCTCTATAGGACAACATTAGCATTAGAACCAGCATAAGTCTATGGCATTGATAAACATTGACAAAATGGGATATTAAATGTTATTATAATGATTTTTACAATGCCTAGATATTAATTTTAAAGCAAAAACTATTGCCAAATGTAATGTCATGTGTCACCTGCTTATTTGAATAAAGTCTGAGCATTTCTTGAGTAGATATTGGCCACACACACACACACACATACACACACACACACACACACACACATACAGAGAGAGAGAGAGAGAGAAAGACAGACAGACTGATACACACACACACACACACACACACACACACACTTCTGTTTTACATGTAGATATTTTAAATAAATTATTAGTAACACAATGCTTACTCCTAGTCTTGTAGTAATTTTTACACATTAATCATACCATCATTGTTTGGCAGAATTGTCAATACCACTGTTTAAATAAAAATGAATTGATTGAATTTGTCAAAATGTGATTGTAAATGTTATAATAGTGGTTTTATAATGTCTAAATATGAATTATAGAGCAATATAATCAAGTAGTATGACAAAATGACTTTTTAAAACCAGCAGGTGGCAGCAGAGAACCACTCATTAGCTCATTTTCATTGTAAACTCTGTTTTCCATTTAATGGGCACATTTTCCGGTGAATGCCTTTAATTTAATTACTTATTCTATCTTTTCCCCTTTAAAACATATTTTCAGGTGTTATTTTGAATTGTAATGTAATATTGTGAAAAACACATCAAATGAACAAATTAATTGATAAACATTGTCAAAATGTGATTTGCAATGTTATTATAATGATTTTATAAAGTTTATATATGCTTAGTGAGCAGAATGAACCAATAAGTGGTCTTATGCTGCCCTCTGGTGGCTTTATGGCAATTTAATGTAATACACCAATATAAGCATTGTCACTTTTTTTAACTTTTATAGAGGCATCTATTGCCTGATCTCCATGAAATGTTGTATGCTTGTTTAGAGTCATGTGTCACACGTACTTCCCTCTTTTTGAGATTATCTAAACATTCAATGAGGAGTTAAAGGCTTTTTGGGGACATTTGGTCAAAATCACATATTGATATGACTATTATAGCCATCCAATTGTAAAAGTTATTTTTTCTATATAATTATTGACCTAGAGAGTCAGAATGAGCAGATCTAACAAATGATTTAAACATTATATTGCAACAGATGGAAAATACCATTTGCAGCTAATACAGGCAAATTTCCATAGGAAATGCATGGTTTTAAAGCTTTTTAACAGTTATAGCGCCACCTATAGATTGATCTTCATAAAACTTTGCATGCTTCTTCAGCATGTTATGCCACATATACCCAACAATTTTCGTGAAGTTTTGAGTTTACCTTTAGGATTTATAGGCTTTTGAGTGCATTTTTCCACACCTCTTTTTTAAATGACTCTGTTATAGCCATCCAAATGCAAAAGTTCAACTTTTTTTGATAATTATTGATCTAGAGAGTCCAGAGAATTGTCCTAGACTGGTTTGGTTCCGATCGGGCAAAAAACCAGGGACTAGTTCGCAAAAGTAGGTTTTTAACATAATTGCGAATATTTAATGAACGATTTGATTGACAGCAATGGTTCTAGAGGCAAAGTTGTTCAACATGAGGAGATCTATCAAATGATATGCATATTTTGTGGATGTGTGCAACACCACGTGATTACAGAGCCATAAACTCGTTAGCGCCAACTAGTGGCCGATTTCTTTCAAAATTCTTACAGACCTCTAGGGCCATGAGTCAAACATGCCCACCGAGTTTCATTCCGATCGGCCTCCATTAACCTTGTCTAATAAGTGCTCAAACTTAATTGGCTGTGGCGGCCATGTTTTTAAGATACGCCAATGTCCTCATAGACATACATGGGGCCTTGGACCAAGACACTGCATACCAATTTTCAAGTCAATCGGAATAGCGGTCATGTGGTTATAGCCCTTTTCAGGGTTTTTTCATGTTATAGCGCCACCAAGTGGCCAATCAATGCGATTTTTTTATCCTGACCAAAGACTGAGCCCTTACATATGTTTACCAAGTTTGGTGAAGATATCTCATTTCGTTTTTGAGTTATAGCCTTTTTAGTAAAATAGGCCCCGCCCTAAACGTCCGTTTTTACGCCCCTTAACGACCGTGAATCGAAATTTCTAATTTTTTCAATTATTTTTGATAATCAGACTTTAGTGGACATTTTGGCACTGGTTTGGTTCTGATTGGACAAAAAACCTAGGAATAGTTGGCAAAAGTATGTTTTCGACAAAATTCAAAATGGCGGAAAATTTGCATACCGGAAATGAAATCGAGATATACGTTTTTTACGTCAGGTATTCAGCTTTCCAATGATATAACACTTGAGTCTACAACATACGGTTTATGAGTTATGAGCAGTTTGCGCAATTGATTGCTATAGCGCCACCTATAGGCCAATCTGGCTCATAATTTGATAACCTCCTCGATTTTTGTACTACCTATTGGCCAAGTTTCAAGTCTCTAGCCCTTACGGTTTGGTCGCTGAATAATAATAATAATAATAATAATAAAAATCAGCACAAATACAATAGGTGTTCAGCACGATGCTCGAACCCTAATTAAAGCTGCAAGCAGCATTTAGCGGGGTTCAAGCATTTAAGGCCTTTAAGGACTTAAAGCATAAAAGCATCAAAAGACACCAAGGTTCATTTAGAAAGCATTTAACCACTGACATAATAGAAGAAAATGAACATTTACAGCCAATAAAGGCAATTTAATATAGGATGTGTGGTTTTCAAAGCTTTTTGTCAGTTATAGTGCCACCTATGGTCTAATTTACCATGTACTAGCATAGTTTACCATGATTTACCATGTTCTAGTGTGATTTACCATGATTCACCATAGTTTACCTTGATTTACCATGTTCTTGCCTGATTTACCATGATATTCCCTGTGTTAGTGATTTAACATACTTTACCGTGATTCGCCATATTTTACCATGAATTGCCATAGCTTACATTGATTTAGCATGTCCTGGCATGATTAACTGTGATTTACCATGTTCCAGTTTGATTTACCATGATTCTAGCCTGATTTACCATAGTTTACTACGATTTACCATGTTTCCACATTCTAATATGATTTACCACGATTTACCACATTGTAGTATGATTTACCATGATCCTAGCCTGATTTACCATAGTTTACCATGATTTACCATGTTTCCATATTGTAATATGATTTACCATGATTTACCCCATTGTAGTATGATTTACCACATTGTAGCCTGATTTACTATAGATTTACCATGATTTACCACAAGTTACTACATTCTAATATGATTTACCATGATTTACCACATTGTAGTATGATTTACCATGATCCTAGCCTGATTTACCATAGTTTACCATGTTTTACCACATTCTAATGTGATTTACCATGATTTACCACATTGAGGTTTGATTTACCATGATTCTAGCCTATACATTTAATTTTAACCTGTCAAAACACAATAAAGTATATTTCTGATCCTGCAGCCCCCTCTATAGGACAACATTAGCATTAGAACCAGCATAAGTCTATGGCATTGATAAACATTGACAAAATAGGATATTAAATGTTATTATAATGATTTTTACAATGCCTAGATATTAATTTCAAAGCAAAAAACTATTGCCAAATGTAATGTCATTTGTCACCTGCTTATTTGAATAAAGTCTGAGCATTTCTTGAGTAGATATTGGCCACACACACACACACACACACACACACACACACACACACACATACAGAGAGAGAGAGAGACAGAAAGACAGACAGACAGACAGATACACACACACACACACACACACACACACACACACACTTCTGTTTTACATGTAGATATTTTAAATAAATTATTAGTAACACAATGCTTACTCCTAGTCTTGTAGTAATTTTTACACATTAATCATACCATCATTGTTTGGCAGAATTGTCAATACCACTGTTTAAATAAAAATGAATTGATCGAATTTGTCAAAATGTGATTGTAAATGTTAAAATAGTGGTTTTATAATGTCTAAATATGAATTATAGAGCAATATAATCAAGTAGTATGACAAAATGACATTTTAAAACCAGCAGGTGGCAGCAGAGAACCACTCATTAGCTCATTTTCATTTTAAATGTCTGTTTTCCATTTAATGGGCACATTTTCCCGGGTGAATGCATTCAAACATGCTAACTCACATACACATTTTGTTGCAGATATAGATATTTGAATTTAATAAATGGTATAGCAAATGACTTATTCTATCTTTTCCTTTAAAACATATTTTCAGGTGTTATTTTGAATTGTAATGTAATATTGTGAAAAACACATCAAATGAACAAATTAATTGATAAACATTGTCAAAATGTGATTTGCAATGTTATTATAATGGTTTTATAAAGTTTATATATGCTTAGTGAGCAGAATGAACCAATAAGTGGTCTTATGCTGCCCTCTGGTGGCTTTATGGCAATTTAATGTAATACACCAATATAAGCATTGTCACTTTTTAATTTTTATAGAGGCATCTATTGCCTGATCTCCATGAAATGTTGTATGCTTGTTTAGAGTCATGTGTCACATGTACTTCCTCTTTTGAGATTATCTAAACATTCAATGAGGAGTTAAAGGCTTTTGGGGACATTTGGTCAAAATCACATATTGATATGACTATTATAGCCATCCAATTGCAAAAGTTATTTTTTCTATATAATTATTGACGAGAGAGTCAGAATGAGCAGATCTAACAAATGATTTAAACATTATATTGCAACAGATGGAAAATACCATTTGCAGCTAATACAGGCAATTTTCCATAGGAAATGCATAGTTTTAAAGCTTTTTAACAGTTATAGCGCCACCTATAGTCCGATCTCCATAAAACTTTGCATGCTTCTTCAGCATGTTATGCCACATATACCCAACAATTTTCGTGAAGTTTTGAGTTTCCTTTAGGATTTATAGGCTTTTGAGTGCATTTTTCCACACCTCTTTTTAAATGACCCTGTTATAGCCATCCAAATGCAAAAGTTCAACTTTTTTTCAATAATTATTGATCTAGAGAGTCCAGAGAATTGTTCTAGACTGGTTTGGTTCCGATCGGGCAAAAACCAGGGACTAGTTCGCAAAAGTAGGTTTTTAACATAATTGTAAATATTTAATGAACGATTTGATTGACAGCAATGGTTCTAGAGGCAAAGTTGTTCAGCATAAGGAGATCTATCTTATGATATGCATATTTTGTGGATGTGTGCAACACCATGTGATTACAGAGCCATAAAACTCGTTAGCGCCAACTAGTGGCCGATTTCTTTCAAAATTCTTACAGACCTCTAGGGCCATGAGTCGAACATGCCCATCGAGTTTCGTTCCGATCGGTCTCCGTTAACCTTGTCTTATAGGTGCTCAAACTTAATTGGTTGATGGCGCCATGTTTTTGAGATACGCCAATGTCCTCATAGACTTACATGGTACCTTGACCAAGACACTGCATACCACCAATTTTCAAGTCAATCAGACTAACGGTCAGGTGGTCATAGCCTTTATTATGTTTTTGTAACATTATAGCGCCACCTAGAGCTCAATCTTCGCTTTTTTACTTTGACCTCAAATTGAGCCATACATATGTGTACCAAGTTTGATGAATATATCTCATTTACTTTTTGAGTTATAGCCTTTTAGTAAAATAGGCTCCGCCTGAATGTCCATTTTGTCGCTTATCGACCATGAATCGAAATTTCTACTTTTTTCAATGATTATTGATATTCAGTCTCCAGAGAACAGTTGTGCACTGGTTTGGTTCCGATCAGGCCAAAACCAGGGACTAGTTCGCAAAAGTAGGTTTTCAACAAAATTCAAAATGGCGGAAAAATTTGCATACCGGAAATGAAATCGGAGATATACGTTTTGTTTGGCAAGGACTCAGCTTTCCAGTGATATAAGACACTTGAGTGTGGACCAAACGGTTTAGGAGTTATGAGCTATTTTGCGCTTTTGGTTGCTGTAGCGCCACCTATAGGCCATTTGGGGTCATAGCTTCTCAGGGTCGTCCCAGGCTGAGGACTACCATCTGACAAAGTTTCAACGCTCCAGCCCTTACGGTTTGGGCTGCACGATGCGTTTTACCGGAGAATAATAATAATAATTAAAGCTGCGAGCAGCATTTAGCGGTGTTCGAGCAACTTAAGGCACTTAAGAATTAAAGGCCTTTTGCATTTGTGTCTAAAGCAGTAAAATAATTAAAACTGGGAGCTGAACTGAAATCTAGTGATACATTGACAAAATGTGATTGCAAATGTTATAATAGTGACTTTATAAAGACTGAATATGAATTATAGAACAAATTGACTATTTTAATCAGCAGGTGACAGCAGAGGAAACCAATTGGCTCAATTTCACTTTGTAATTGTCTGGTTTGGTTTTAAAGTACATTTTCCATGTTAAGTCTGTTAAACGTGATTACTTACATGTATACACACACATACACAGATGTTTGTTTTTGTGAAATGTGGGAAATTCCATAGGCGTAATGCATTTTATACTGTACAAACCGTATTTTCTATCCCCTACACTGCCCCTGCCCTAAACCTACCCATCACAGGAGACTGTACTTTCTGTGAAACAAAACTCATCCCGTGTGATTTATAAGCATTTTGAAAAGTGAGGACATGGGAACGCCCTCATATTTCACCCTCTTTTGTAATACCTATGTCATACCCATGTCATTATACACATTTAAAACATTCTGGGCGCCAGTGACTCAGTGGTTCATGTAGATTGTCTACAAATCGAAGGTTGGTGGTTCGATCCCCGGTTCCATCTGACCAAGTGTCGAGATGTCCATGAGCAACACACCTAACCCCAGCTGCTCCTGACGAGCTGAATGGTGCCTTGCATGGCTGACACCACCATGAGTGTATGAATAAGTGTATGAATGGGTTTGGTTTCAAAGTTCATTTTCCATGTTAAGTCTAATAAATGTGCTTAACACACACACACACACACACACACACACACACACACACACACACACACACACACACACACACACACACACACAAACATGCATATACACGTACATGATTTTATACATGCTTAGTTAGCAGAATGAACCAATGAGTGGTCTTATGCTGCCCTCTGGTGGCTTTATGGCAATTTAAGGTATAAAGCTTTGGCAAATTGAAACCTTTTACCTATTATAGAGGCATCTATTGCCCGATCTCCATGAAATGTTGCATGCTTGTTTAGAGTCATATGTCACATGTACTTACCTCTTTTTGAGAAGATCTAAACATTCATTGAGGAGTTAAATGCTTTCGTGACACTTGATCAAAATCACATATTGCTATGAACCTATTAAAGACGTCCAATTGAGTGTATGAATGAGTGTATGAATGGGTTTGGTTTCAAAGTTCATATTCCTTGTAAAGTACAATAAATGTGCTTATACACACACACACACACACACACACACACACACACACACACACACACACACAAACATACATGTACACATACATACACACACACACACACACATATATATATATAGAGAGAGACAGACACACACACTTATGTTTTACATATAGATATTTTAAATAAATAATTAGTAACAAAATGCTTATTCCTATTCTTGTAGTCATTTTTACACATTAATCATACCATCATTTTTTGGTAGAATTGTCAATACCAATGCTTAAATAAAAATTAATTGATCAAATTTGACAAAATGTGATTGTACATTTTATCAAATGGTGGTTTTATAATGTCTAAATATGAATTATAGAACAATAAGTAGGTAATATGACAAAATGACTATATTTCTAACCAGCAGGTGGCAGCAGAGAACCACTCATTAGCTCATTTGAACTGTCTGTTTTTCATTTAATGGGCACATTTTCAAAGTGAATGCCTTCAAACGTGCTAACTCACATACACATCTTGTTGCATATATAGATATTTGAAATAAATGATAGGTAACAAGTTTGCTTATTCAAGGTTTTCCCCTTTAAAACATATTTTCAGTTGTTATTTTAATTGTAATGTGATTTTATTGTAAAAACATACATTAAATGAACATATGAATTGATAAACATTGTCAAAATGTGATTTGCAATGTTATTATAAGGATTTTATAAAGTTTATATATGCTTAGTGAGCAGAATGAACCAATAAGTGGTCTTCTGCTGCCCTCTGGTGGCTTTATGGCAATTTAATGTAATACACCAATATAAGCATTGTCACTTTTTTAACTTTTATAAAGGGATCTATTGCCCGATCTCCATGACATTTTGTATGCTTGTTTAGGGTCATATGTCACATGTACTTACCTCTTTTTGAGATGATCTAAACATTCATTGAGGAGTTAAAGGCTTTCGGGGACATTTGGTCAAAATCACATATTGCTATGATCCTATTATATCCATCCAAATGCAAAAGTTATTTATTTATTTTTTGATAATTATTGACCTAGAGAGTCACACACACACACACACACACACACACACACACACACACACACACACACACACACACACACACACACACACACACACACACACACACACACACACACACACATTTTTTAAATGCTATGGTCTATAAGCATTTCACATAGCTCTTTATAAACTATTATTCAGATTATTCAGAATTTATTCAGAAACAGGACTACACACACATTATTTTGTAGATACAGACATTTGATTTAAATGATGAAAAACAAAATGTTTACTGCAAGTCTCCTTCAGGATTCACATTTCTCAATGTGACAATTGTCAATATTAATACTTGATAGATTAATTTAGACTAAATATGATTGTAAATGTTAAAACAGTGATTTTATAAAGTCTAAATATGACTTATAGATCATATCAGTGAGTATTATGACGAAATGAACAGAATGGGGTAGTATAATACCACTAATTGGATTAATATTCCATTATATTCATAGTAACACTGCCATTTTCACCTTTTTAACTGTTATATAGGTCAATATTGTACAATATGTTTGTTTAGAGGCATAGGACACATGTTCTGTGATTTGCAATGTTATTTCTAATGATTTTATACATGCTTAGTGAGCAGAATGAACCAATGAGTGGTCTTATGCTGCCCTCTGGTGGCTTTATGGCAATTTTAGGTATAAAGCTTTGGCACATTGAAACCTTTTACCTATTATAGAGGCATCTATTGCCCGATCTCCATGAAATGTTGCATGCTTGTTTAGAGTCATATGTCACATGTACTTACCTCTTTTGAGAAGATCTAAACATTCATTGAGGAGTTAAAGGCTTTCGTGACACTTGGTCAAAATCACATATTGCTATGAACCTATTAGAGCCATCCAATTGCAAAAGGTTTTTTTTTAATATAATTATTGACCTAGAGAGTCAAAATGAGCACATCTAACAAATTATTTTAATATTAAATGATAATAGATGGAAAAGGCCATTTACAGCCAAAACAGGCAATTTACTATAGGAAATGCATGGCTTTAAAGCTTTTTAACAGTTATAGCGCCACCTATAGTCTTATCTCCATAAAACTTTGCATGCTTCTTCGGCATGTTACGTCACATATACCCAACAATTTTCGTAAAGTTATGAGTTTTCCTTAGGATTTATAGGCTTTGAGTGTATTTTGCCACACCTCTTTGTAAATGAACCTGTTATAGCCATGCAAAAGCAAAATTTCAACTTTTTGTCAATGATTATTGGTCTGGAGAGTCCATAGAATTGTCCCAGACTGGTTTGGTTCCGATCGGGCAAAAACCAGGGACTAGTTCGCAAAAGTAGGTTTTTGACATAATCGCGAATATTTAATGAACGATTTGATTGACAGCAATGGTTCTAGAAGCAAAGTTGTTCAACATGAGGAGATCTATCAAATGATATGCATATTTTGTGGATGTGTGCAACACCACGTGATTACAGAGCCTTTAAACTCGTTAGCGCCAACTAGTGGCCGATTTCTTTCAAAATTTTACAGACCTCTAGGCCATGAGCCAAACATGCCCACCGAGTTTCATTCCGATCGGCCTCCATTAACCTTGTCTAATAAGTGCTCAAATTTAATTGGCTGTGGCGGCCATGTTTTTAAGATACGCCAATGTCCTCATAGATATATATGGTACCTTGGACCAAGACACTGCATACCAATTTTCAAGTCAATCGGACTAGCGGTGATGTGGTTATAGCCCTTTTCAGGGTTTTTTCATGTTATAGCGCCACCAAGTGGCCAATCGTTGCGATTTTTATCCTGACCAAAGACTGAGCCCTTACATATGTGTACCAAGTTTGGTGAAGATATCTCATTTCGTTTTTGAGTTATAGCCTTTTAGTAAAATAGGCCCCGCCCTAAACGACCGTTTGTATGCCCCTTAACAACCGTGAATCGATATTATGAATTTTTTTCAATGATTATTGATAATCAGACTCCAGAGAACATTTTGGCACTGGTTTGGTTCTGATTGACAAAAATCCTAGGAATAGTTGGCAAAAGTAGTTTTTCAACAAAATTCAAAATGGCGGGAAAATTTGCATACCGGAAATAAAATCGGAGATATACGTTTTTTACGTCAGGTATTCAGCTTTCCAATGATATAAGACACTTGAGTCTACGACATACGATCTATGAGTTATGAGCAGTTTCAATTGATTGCTATAGCGCCACCTATAGGCCAATATGGCTCATAATTTGATAACCTCTCCTCGATTTTTGTACTACCTATTGGCCAAGTTTCAAGTCTCTAGCCCTTACGGTTTGGTCTGCACTTTGCCGCTGAATAATAATAATAATAATAATAAAAATCAGTACAAATACAATAGGGTTTCAGCACTTCGTGCTCGAACCCCTAATAATTAAAGCTGCAAGCAGCATTTAGCGGGGTTCAAGCATTTAAGGCCTTTAAGGACTTAAAGCCTAAAAGCATCAAAAGACACCAAGGTTCATTTAGAAAGCATTTAACCACTGACATAATAGATGAAAATGACCATTTACAGCCAATAAAGGCAATTTAATATAGGATATGTATGGTTTTCAAAGCTTTTTGTCAGTTATAGTGCCACCTATGGTCTAATTTACCATGTACTAGCATAGTTTACCATGATTTACCATGTTCTAGTGTGATTTACCATGATTCACCATAGTTTACCTTGATTTACCATGTTCTTGCCTGATTTACCATGATATTCCCTGTGTTAGTGATTTAACATACTTTACTGTGATTCGCCATATTTTACCATGAATTACCATAGCTTACATTGATTTAGCATGTCCTGGCATGATTTACTGTGATTTACCATGTTCCAGTTTTATTTACCATGATTCTAGCCTGATTTACCATAGTTTACCATGATTTACCATAATTTACCATGTTTCCACATTCTAATATGATTTACTATGATTTACCACATTGTAGGATGATTTACCATGATCCTGGCATGATTTACCATAGTTTACCATGATTTACCACGAGTTACCACATTCTAATATGATTTACCATGATTTACCACAGGTTGCCACATTCTAATATGATTTACCATGATCCTAGCCTGATTTACCATAGTTTACCATGATTTACCATGTTTCCACATTCTAATATGATTTACCACATTGTAGTATGATTTACCACATTGTGGTATGATTCACCATGATTATAGCATTATTTACCATAGTTCACCATGATTTACCACATTCTAATGTGATTTACCATGATTTACCCCATTGAGGTTTGATTCCATGATTCTAGCCTATACATTTAATTTTAACCTGTGGAAACACAATAAAGTATATTTCTGATCCTGCAGCCCTCTATAGGACAACATTAGCATTAGAACCAGCACAAGTCTATGGCATTGATAAACATTGACAAAATGGGATATTAAATGTTATTATAATGATTTTTACAATGCCTAGATATTAATTTTAAAGCAAAAACTATTGCCAAATGTAATGTCATGTGTCACCTGCTTATTTGAATAAAGTCTGAGCATTTCTTGAGTAGATATTGGCCACACACACACACACACACACACATACAGAGAGAGAGAGAGAAAGACAGACAGACTGATACACACACACACACACACACACACACACACACACACACACACACACACACACACACACACACACACACACACACACATACAGATACAAAGAGAGAGAGAGAGACAGAAAGACAGACAGACAGAGGGCACACACACACACACACACACACACACACACACACACACACACACACTTCTGTTTACATGTAGATATTTTAAATAAATTATTAGTAACACAATGCTTACTCCTAGTCTTGTAGTAATTTTTACACATTAATCATACCATCATTGTTTGGCAGAATTGTCAATACCACTGTTTAAATAAAAATGAATTGATTGAATTTGTCAAAATGTGATTGTAAATGTTATAATAGTGGTTTTATAATGTCTAAATATGAATTATAGAGCAATATAATCAAGTAGTATGACAAAATGACTTTTTAAACCAGCAGGTGGCAGCAGAGAACCACTCATTAGCTCATTTTCATTGTAAACGTCTGTTTTCCATTTAATGGGCACATTTTCCCGGGTGAATGCCTTTAATTTAATTACTTATTCTATCTTTTCTCCTTTAAAACATATTTTCAGGTGTTATTTTGAATTGTAATGTAATATTGTGAAAAACACATCAAATGAACAAATTAATTGATAAACATTGTCAAAATGTGATTTGCAATGTTATTATAATGATTTTATAAAGTTTATATATGCTTAGTGAGCAGAATGAACCAATAAGTGGTCTTATGCTGCCCTCTGGTGGCTTTATGGCAATTTAATGTAATACACCAATATAAGCATTGTCACTTTTTTAACTTTTATAGAGGCATCTATTGCCTGATCTCCATGAAATGTTGTATGCTTGTTTAGAGTCATGTGTCACATGTACTTCCCTCTTTTGAGATTATCTAAACATTCAATGAGGAGTTAAAGGCTTTTGGGGACATTTGGTCAAAATCACATATTGATATGACTATTATAGCCATCCAATTGTAAAAGTTATTTTTTCTATATAATTATTGACGTAGAGAGTCAGAATGAGCAGATCTAACAAATGATTTAAACATTATATTGCAACAGATGGAAAACACCATTTGCAGCTAATACAGGCAATTTTCCATAGGAAATGCATGGTTTTAAAGCTTTTTAACAGTTATAGCGCCACCTATAGTTTGATCTTCATAAAACTTTGCATGCTTCTTCAGCATGTTATGCCACATATACCCAACAATTTTCGTGAAGTTTTGAGTTTACCTTTAGGATTTATAGGCTTTTGAGTGCATTTTTCCACACTCTTTTTAAATGACTCTGTTATAGCCATTCAAATGCAAAAGTTAAACTTTTTTTGATAATTATTGATCTAAAGAGTCCATAGAATTGTCCTAGACTGGTTTGGCTCCGATCGGGCAAAAAACCAGGGACTAGTTTGCAAAAGTAGCTTTTTAACATAATCGCAAATATTTAATGAACGATTTGATTGACAGCAATGGTTCTAGAGGCAAAGTTGTTCAGAATGAGGAGATCTATCATATGATATGCATATTTTGTGGATGTGTGCAACACCATGTGATTACAGAGCCATAAAACTCGTTAGCGCCAACTAGTGGCCGATTTCTTTCAAAATTCTGACAGACCTCTAGGGCCATGAGTCGAGCATGCCCATCGAGTTTGCTCCGATCGGCTTCGTTAACCTTGTCTTATAGGTGCTCAAATTTAATTGGTTGATGGCGGCCATGTTTTTTGAGATACGCCAATGTCCTCATAGACATACATGGGGCCTTGGACCAAGACACTGCATACCAATTTTCGAGTCAATCGGACTAACGGTCAGGTGGTCATAGTCTTTTTTATGTTTTTTTCACGATTTTTACTGTGACCTCAAATTGAGCCCATACACATGTGTACCAAGTTTGGTGACTATATCTCATTTAGGTTTTGAGTTATAGCCATTTTAGTAAAATTGGCTCGCCCTGACAAACATTTTTACGCCCTTAACGACCTTGAATCGAAATTTCAACTTTTTTCGATAATTATTGATATTTAGACTCCATAGAACATTTCTGCACTGGTTTGGTTCTGATCGGGCAAAAATCCAGGGACTAGTTCAGTAGGTTTTCAACAAAATTCAAAATGGCGGAAAATTTGCCGAAATGAAATCGAGATATACGTTTGTTTGGCAAGGACTCAGCTTTAGTGATATAAGACACTTGAGTGTACCAAACGGTTTAGGAGTTATGAGCCATTGTGCGCTTTTGGTTGCTGTAGCGCCACCTATAGGCCAATTTCATAGCTTAAACGTCTGTTTTTCATTTAATGGGCACATTTTCCGGTGAATGCCTTCAAATGTGCTAACTCACATACATTTTGTTGCAGATATAGATATTTGAATTTAAAAAGGATATATAATTACTTTTTCTATGTTTTCCTTTAAAACATATTTTCAGGTGTTATTTTGAATTGTAATGTAATATTGTGAAAACACATCAAATGAACAAATTAATTGAT